>CM056718.1:145803268-146001888 GCA_029844215.1 Przewalskia tangutica
ATGGAGGCACATCTGGTCAAGGCGCTACGCAAGATCAAACGCGCTTTCTGAACTGGAAAGCGATGGACGTAGAGGCACAAGGCGCATCCCTCGGCGGTCGCGACGCCAATTCACCGGGAAGTTAATCTGGTCAAGCCATCGGGAAGTGGCACCGCGACGCTTGCTTCGATGCAGCCGCAACACCGAACGCTCAGACGCACTCCAGTTTGAGCCGATTAAGGATAAATGGCAGATGGTAGCTCGCTCAAGAAAGCGAGTAGTCCGGTTTTTAGAATTCGAGATTCGGAAATGGAATGTAGTCTCGCCGAATGCGACGATTTACGATACGACTCGAAGTAGATAAGTCACAGCATAGATAACCCTATGGTTTAAGGGAAGCCAAGGTATTACATAAGGATCGGATCTGGAGCTAGCTTATGTAGGACAATAGACGCAAAGCGTTAGATAACATAGACATCCGAATATCCGTAGACGGTCATGTTATAAGACTTCCATGATAGTGATTTCAGTAGGGTCATATTACGGGCGGTGTTTCAGAGGAGAATATTTAGAATGTATTTGACATTTTAGCAAAGATATACTCCAAGACTATATGAGTGGAGATAGAATTAATAGAGCGTGAATCATATTGTTAATGCGCCGATTTACTTCTTTCACTTTACCGCTTTACAAGTGCGAGTGGGTTGAAAGACCATGTCATTATTAGTACAAAAATGGCGAAACATAGAGTTGTTGAATTCACGACCATTATCGCACCAAAAGATTTATACCTTTTTCAAATCATGTTTCAACGAACGCTCAAACTCAAGAAATTTGCAAACACTTCCGATTTAAATTGAGAGATACAAACCAAACAAAGTGAGAAAATCATCTAGTAAGATAAGATAATATTCATGACCGAGAGAACTAGCAACAGGTGATGTCCATAAATCCATGTATAATATCAAAAAGTGCAAATGTAACACTAGTAGACGATCGAACTAAGAAGAGTATGTTTGCCTAAAGAACAAGAAACACAATTCAGTGCTTCCCATTATAAGTAATAAAATTATCGCTTCTAAGAAAATTAAAACTGGGCTCTGGATGACTGCCTATCAGGTCACGTTGAAAGACATAGCCGCAGAGAGACTGGTGTTCATGATATTTCATATACCTATTTTGAGTCATTTTCGATTAGTATTTTATCCATTTTCGCCAAGGCCTAGTACAGCTTTTTGTTTTTTTTCTTTCGAGCCACATATACGCATCGACATTACATGAGCATTTTTATCTACGTATTGACGATTCTTCCTTAGCACGTATTAATCCTTTTCTTCTTATTTTTTACATGAACCCCAATGCATGGGAGCAAATGAAGAGTCTCAATGTGAGGCTCATCACACCTCTTATCAAACGGAGACCAGATCTACGTATCCCAGATCCGTGATCCGCATCGAAATTTCTGGCCACAAGTCGAGTGATACCGCTACCCCGAGTCATTTTATTAATTCCTCCCCATCCCCATTCATTAGTTGTAAATTAACTATCCAACTTTACACTAGTATTAGCATACTTAGAATAGTTTAAGCTTTGGATCACCATTAGAAAATAACTTAGACATTGTAATTTTATTCCCTTTGCTAATTATTTAGGCTTGTCATACATTGTCTAATAGTTATAATAAACCACTTAATAATCTTCACCCGCATAATTACTCAAGTAGCTGTAATATTAGTTGTCAGCAAGACTCCTAACCCACTTTCTATAAAACTCTTTGTTAATATTCATAGAATAACCTTACTCTTTCTCTTGTCGTTAATGTTGCTTCGATCGTCGGGTGACTTAAAATCTCAGTCTCGTACACGCTCATTTTCAATCGCCGAGCAGTCGAGTCGAAAAGTTCCAAACAAGCTAAACCGCTAATCTGACAACGTACGGTACTTTACCGATCTACAAATGCGTAAGTAGTTCGCCGCAATTTCGAGTTCTCGGGAACCAGGTAGTTCCGGAAAACAATTGTCCAAAAACTATTTATCAGGATAACATCGTGCGATTGCACAAAGCAAAAGAACCAAGATCAACAAACAGTAAACAAGTATGTACTAAGAAAGTACCACATACTCGTGAGAGACGTAATGAGATCAAGAGATTACATTAGACTATGTTCCTAAAGACGACAATCTAATGACTCATTCACTATACCTTTAAGTTTAGTCACATAATAGTCATTTTGAGAATACGGACATTAGATATGCTGAGATCGCTCTAGGCCGCCGTGGGAGATCAAAGTATACGTATGTCCTAGACAATCTTTATTACGACAAATATACTTTATACATATTCATATCATATTAATGAAAATTAATATTTTGGCATTTGCAATTATTGAATTATTAGTCGATTGTCTATAATATTATATAATACGCATCCCTAGAGGTTACGTCATATTAATAGTTGATTTAACGTAACTCTTAAAACGACTTCGACTAATGATCATCGAACGATAACGATGATACGTGATAAGTCAACACGGTATGCATCATATCCTTAGAGGATATAGTATGTCTCACCTTCACGAAAGTTACAGATACTCGCGACGGACACATTAATACTTTAGAAGATTGGCATACCACGCCGATATAACGCTTGTTATACATGTCAAAGTACGATCAACGCCATGGAAGATGTAAGTCCTTAGACTCGAGGTCGATACGATCTTGTCTACGAGTAACGCACTTTGATCATTTCCTAAGCTCAAATGTCTTTTAGGTCGAGATACGACTTGTATCGGGAACATTACGACGGGATTAAAAGTGGTAGTCGAGTCAAGATTAGATCCATTCCTCGAATGTATATTCACAGCACTGGGCTTCTCAAAGATATTAGTCGACTAAGTCATCGACTAACGCAATAAACATATCTAGCATATAGTTTTGTTGTCAACTAATATAGATTATGATATAATGATCGCTTCATTTAGATAGACATTTGGCGATCCTAAGCTGATCGAGCGTCGTGGAATGAAAGAATTTTATCTTCCTACATGTAGGTTCACGACTAGATTCGGTACACGATTTCACATATCGAGTCCGCCTTCCTAAGCCGCCAGAGTTCCTGCATCCTAATATAATTAGTGTCGATATGTAAAGGCACGTAGGTAACACTATGTCAATTATTCCGCCGACCAAGGATATAATGGAGAATATAAATGTTCGATTTATGATCGAGATATTTGAATGAATAATGATTATTTAATTAAATCGATATTGAATTTCTGATTTAATTAAAATGAAAACAGACGACGCCCTACACCGACTAGGCCGCGACGCATAGACACGTGTCACGTTGCCGCTAAGTCGGGCCACCGACCGACTCCATCACAGAATTTTCAGGCCTCGCCCACGAAAAACCCTAAGTTGTGCTTTAACCCTAAAACGCAAATATAAAGAACGGCTTCATTTCATTATTCGATACACTTAATTCACTTTATATTATTCTAAATCTTAGAGATCTAGAATCAAAATATTCTCTAACCTCCGCCAATTTCCTACTGTTCAAAGAGGATTACATCGAGTTCTAGAAACTTGTAGTCGAGGATCAATTGCGCGCGCACTTCGATTATTACTAGAAGATTCTGCATTTAATAAACCGTAGTTGTTCTTTTCGATGCATTATCGTTACTATACATGTTATATGTTTATACGTATTTACATTATCGCATAATCATCATACGCTGGTTGCTTGTTGATTTGAAACACAAACTTCAAATTCCAATATGCACGAACCCGACAAAACCCTTCAGTCAGCCCAAATGACCGAGCCTACGCTATAATTGCATACGGAGCCCGTGGTTCGAGCGGTTCCTACTTTTTTTTAAAAACAAAAATGTTAAATGGTGCAATCGATCGACGCCGAGTTGTTTGCTTAGACGATTAGGGATCAATTTTCAATCGATACATTTTAAAAAAATAAGATTCGTGGTTCATTGTTTTGTTTAAGCTAATAACTGCAAACCGACTCGAGAGTTTCAATTAAATGACATTGATTTGTTTTTACCATAATAACGTATATAATGTCACGGAAACATATGAATATCAACTATCAGAGTCTAGTCGTTAGTATACTGCTCTCACCCGAGACCGGGTCAGTTCAAGTCCCAAGAACGAATTTTTCACGCTAGATAAGATTTCCATTTTATTTAACTTACGTATGAACTTCTTTGGTCTTACTTACAATGCAAAGATTATACCATCTATAGTTAACCTACATTTCAAATAAAGATTTCAAAACCCTCTCACATGAAATTGTCATAACCAGCATATCGAGCCAAGAATACGATAAGAGAGGCAATTACACCAAAAGAATAAGGATCAACTTTGACATTTTACTATAGATTCAACAAGAAAGGATACATCTTACTATAATGGAATGTTGAAACGGCAGAAAATCTATCTTTTTCCTTCCATCCGCCTCAGATATATTGTTTCAACTTCATTTTCACAGTTAGTAGTAATGGTTTGTTCCATTTCAACCGAATCCAGCCAATACATATACATATACTTTGTGACTTCCAATCCTATATCACGATGGAAATAATGGAGAAAACACGAAACTGGTGAATAGTTCCTGTATTTTTTTCATGGGCTATAACTTCCGAGCCGAATCCTTAACGTAATAACCAAAGACAGGATCTTGAAACTACCATGGATCATGCAACAATATAATAACCGTAATGTTAGTAATCGGTACTCTAACTACAAGTATGACACCGTCAAGACAAATGGAGAAGAGGAAAACAACCGCGCGGTCGTGGCTCCCAAGACTCTAACCAAAAGTTGATTATTCCCAAATGATAACCGAGTAATATGCATTTTCCACGCCTCAAACGTAGCTGCCTCTGATTTCATCCCATGTAAACCGTCACTTATAACGAGTCCAATTGTTGTAAATATAAAGGCAAAGAGGGAAACCACGAGTCACGCCTCCAAAGACAACACGTAAAGACTTTACCAAGTAATTTCACTAAAACTAATTCGACAAGGCAAAAATC
This sequence comes from Przewalskia tangutica, assembly GCA_029844215.1. Classification (NCBI taxonomy): domain Eukaryota; kingdom Viridiplantae; phylum Streptophyta; class Magnoliopsida; order Solanales; family Solanaceae; genus Przewalskia; species Przewalskia tangutica. The sequence continues at coordinate 145,808,298 of CM056718.1, forward strand.
GCATCATGAGTGCAGATCCCAAACCGATCCCACACAAAACCAATAACGATCGGGACGGCCTGATATATCCGCATATGTCTTAACTAGAATCAAGAGCAATGATCACATGGCAGCAGAATGATCACGATAGAATTTATAATCGATAGTTCATAGTGTTTTTCACGAAGATATCCGAAAGGCGTAAAATGTTCGCTAATTAATGATCAAGCTAACTGTTGATGTGAATGCGAAATGAGGAAAAAAGACAATGAAGGAAAATGAGTTCAAAGCAAAGTTCCTTTGAAAAGGAGCTTGTAGAACATTGGTGATAGAAAGAGAAATTTATGTGCTTATATTAGAAATCACTCTAGCTCTTAAAGCGGTCGAGAGGACTCTCGCGCCGTCATTGCCGCCATTTCGATTCGATTCGATTCGGCCAAACGATCCGATTGATCGATAATCTTGAAATTATTTTGTTTATTTTCATGAAAATATTAATCGTAATTAATTAAATTTTCGCTAAATAAATTAAAACTCCCAACGTTTTATTTTTTTTTCCGAAAAGGCAAAAGGTATTTCCAACGCTACTAACCCGCCATTCAACAGCACTTTCGAGACTATATAAACTGAGGCAATGCCTCATTTTTCAATCACTGAATTTTTTTCTGCATTGCATTGCAATTTCGTGATTCTTTTTCAAATTTTAAGTTAATCCTTCACTTACACTTACCAATTTTCTGTATTTATAATAATATCATGACCCTATAGTTCTCGCTTAATTATGTCTCAATCTCAAATAAATTAAAATTTACTATATGAATCTCACCATGATGTCTATTCATTTATTTTCATCTTAGGCCAATATTATGTAAAATAAATATAAACATAAAAAGTACTAAAAGTCCTCTATATTTTCTACTAGTATAGAAACCTATGCGACTGTAAGAGTCTTACATTGCATATGACAAAAATTAACGTACAACACGAAATTAATTAAAATACATTCTCGCCTAATTATTATCTCCTATATCAGACGTAAAATATCAACAAAGCATCGTAAAAACGGAGTAAATTGTCCACTCATAATAACTCTGGCCAAATTAGTTAATACTTTTAAGAACCTACTAAGGATAAATAGAAATATAAATAATGCATTTCCTATTTCCTATTCTCAACTAATTGGTATCTCCTATATTATATCAGAATAGCATGTCAGAGGGTTAATTAAAATAACATGTCTTTTCTTCAGAAATCCGCATGGATTCGCTTTAGTCATGATTTAGTTTCACACGTATGGACCGATTTTTTAAAGAATTTATTCTCAATTTCGCCATGCGAGCTTACTTACATTATCTGGCCTTAAGCTCTAATAAAATAGCAGACTACATTACACTAATAATTAACATAAAACTAGTCAATTAATGACAACCTAATGACACGTAATTTTGCAAAAATGTGAAGGAAACTAAATTCCAAGTGTGAATCAAAAGTAAAATGGAAAATTTATAAATGAATAGTAAGAATCTCAACAAAGTATCGTGAAAAAATGGAGTAAACAATATTCACTTATAATAACGCTGCCAAATTAGTTAATATTTTTTAGAATGTACAGAGATTGAAAAAATAGTAATATATATATATATATATGTGATGCATTTTCCAATTTAGCCCTTGTTTTATCTTGATCATATTTTCTCATGGAATCGATTTTGTTATATTATATGTTTTTCTATAATAACATTTTGCTATAACAGAAAAAATATCGGAACAAACGATACTATTATAGAAAAGTTATGATTATGCTTCAAATGTGAAACAAAAGTAAAATAGAAAAGTTATGATTATGCTTCAAATGTGAAACAAAAGTAAAATGGAAATTGTTAAATGAGTAGTAAAAATCTCAACAAAGTATCTGGAAAAATGGGAGTAAATAGACAACTCAAGTCAAAATTAGTTACGAATTTATTTTTGTGAATATATAAGGATTAACAAAATAGAAATATATATAATGCTTTTTCCGATTTAGTATGGAAATTGTCAATTTGATCCATCAGCACCCCAATATATATTTGCCAAGAAAAAATAAAACTACTGCACATTAACATTTCTATTCAATAATTAAATTAAGCAGCAATAAGATTTCAAATTCCAGCACCAGTTGCATCACAATTCATGAGGATGACCAATTTATTTCCTTGTTTTTTTCTTCTTCAAATTTTTGTGTCAGGTAGGTGTCCTTAATTCTAGTTCATCTTTCCAATTTTATCTGATAATTTATTTGTTATACGATGTCACGTAATATTTGACACCATTAAACTAATTAATGGAGTTATTTACATAACTCATACAACTTTTAAGAATTCAACTAGTTTGCTTTGCAGATTGTAGGGTAGATCTCCAAATATTTGTATCTATACTTGAATCCCATTTTCTTTTTATAGGACTTGCTAATTCTAGATGAATATCAATAAAAAGGAAGTTCTACTAGGAGGAGCAAGTGACGGATAGGTAAAAATCCACATGTATCATTTTACTTTTGTCATAATTCCGCTTTTAAGATTCAATTTTACATCACTAAGGGATGTGCTGAATAGATGAAGACGAATCAAGAGATTTCTAGTCCCTTTAATAAGTCATACGCAATGAATTTTTAGAAATTACACTTTTCTATCGCAGGTGTAAAAATAGCCACCGACTCATCGTTATGAAATTTCAAATATCACAAGTGAAACCCAAAAATCATGTGAAAATTTCACCTCTTAAGGATAGTGATCATTTTTCAACAGTGGAAGTCGAAGGAGACTATTTGTGCAACACCTCACAAACTCTGATTAATTCATCCGAGGCCATACCGAATGGTTTATATCATAAACACTGGCCCTATCAATATTAGTGTTTCAACTTACCTTCTATATTAAAATTATTCATTTTCACCTTACATTTTTCTTTTTCATCGTGTAGTTGGTACGGAAATAGCAACTTGGCTCCATGGAGATGGCTAAAGGAAACTTGAATGAATTGATGTAGATTACCGTTATAGATGTTCGGGAATTGGGGTCCACGCGACCATCATCGGATGAACATTGTCGCATTGCAACGCAACAATTACTATAGTGAACTTAATCCGTAACCAAGATGCACCGATTTTCCGGATATCCATACAAGTTTTGCATACGCCGTATGATTGTCATTGAAATAAATTAATATGTATTTTTTATAGAGTGATAAAGTAGTTACAATGATATTATTGTTCATAAACGCATTTGTATATTTTTTCTTATTTTTCGAATTGGTATCCGATATCCGTACAGTCTAATTAAATTCAAATTCACGAGAAGTCTCACATAATTGGTTGGTAAATCCATTCCTAATAAGTGGCGACTCCATATCTAAGGCTCGAATCAAACCTATGATTAAAGATGAAAGAATACTTATTAATTCCATCATAACTCTTGTTGGTAATGCATTTTGTTTCCTACAGTTGTCTCTCGATACCTTATTAAAATTCGACTAATTTGAATTCACACGTATAAGATCCATTTAAGGAAAACTCGCTTCCCTAACATAATTTTTAATATCCTGCATTCTATCCGATAAAATACAATTGTATCTTTCAAAGCAATGATATAAGTATGCATAATATTGATTTGACTATTGTTAGACATTCACACAAATGCAGAATGTCTAAACACAGAGCGAATCACACCGAATAATAGGTCGACGCATTCTCTCGCAATTGTTATGGAAGCTGTAGTTAACGCCGCCATCGGGCGCTGTTTCTCCGAGGTCTTTAAGCATTCAAACCTCACTCTTTAGACGGTGTAGAGTTCTTAGAGAAATTTTGTGGTTAGAGACCTTTTAACGGATATACTCTATATATAGATGTTCACCCATTAAGAACTTCTAATAGCTTATAAACAAAATGGGCAGCAGCTTTTGTGAGGTTACGGACAACATAACGCTTACGCATATTACATAACGGGTGATGAGTTTGTAATACCACGGAAGTAACAAACCATATTTTCGTAAAATGTCAACAACTATATTCATAATACTCAATCCGAGCTCAGATGCTCATCCCGGACAGATCCAACCGTGATCGCAAGGTTAAGACGGAAGAATCAAGAGAAAATGGAAGTCGCTTCAGGAACCTTTCTAATTTTTCATTAAAACTAAAATGTAATAGCACAAGTGCTATTTATACAAAATGGAAATGAATCTGAAGACTAAAATACCCTTAACAACTAAAAAGACAAATATATCCTTAACTACATAAATCTTATATCCATGTATATCGATGTATATCCTCAGATACTTCAACATCTCTCGCAAACTAGCTAAACAAGTTCTTGACACCTAGCTTGATAACAAATAAGAATGTTGATTATGTAACAAGACAAATATAAAACATTAATACATGCACAAATAAGCGATTTAATAACGACATCGCATTTTTACACCTCAGTCTCACGTCCGCATTCATCATTTTAATAACAAGCAATTTCATGAATATTATTCATAATTTAAGCCCTACTCCCATTAGTTAAAACTCAAACAATTCTTAATGATAAATAAATAAATAAATAAATAAATACATAAAATAGTAATTTAACAAATGGCGCCGATCAAGCATTCCTTACAAATTTTATTCACATTTATTAATACGCAAGACAATCTCATAATTTAATAATAATTTAAACCCCATTTATTTCCCATTAATCAATTTTTAATACCTAAAAATAACTCCTAAAACTAAAACCAAAACGCCCTAAACCTAAACCAACCGCCACATAACATCCCCGCAATCCCGCTTAAGCTCGCCGATTTCTGGCTAGAAGATCCGCCTCCTCTTTCATGGTTGTAAATCACTCCTTTTGGTAAAAATCATCAAAATCGTAAGAGAAAGCGTAATAAAATCGTACTAAAATGCACCCAAATCACCCCTAAAATCGTAGTTTACCATAACCTAAATTGTACCAAAATATTACCGCTTTCACCCGTAATCGAGGTCGATACTTTTCTGCCTTACCATTTTGGAAAATCCCATAGACGGGAATGAGAGGCTATATATACGAAAGTGTTTATTAACTTCAAAGGCAAGGATTTTCAAAAAGAATCCACCTAAAATATCAATCGACAATCAAAAATCTGGCTTCACCATCCAAAACCCCTTTTACTTTTCATCCAAACCAAAGAAATAAAAACACCTAAGCCATCACTTTTCTTCAATCGCATTGCAAGAACTGAAAGTGAGACGAGTCAAACGCCGCCGCCGCTACCCACAAAGGTAAATTCAAATTCCTCTCGCCACTTCATATGTTAAATGGTTAATTAGTTCATTCATATCGCTTTTGTTCATTAACGTATTTAATATACCGCTGAATACTTTTCTTTAATTAACTGGTCTGCTTCGCTTTAAGTTATGGATTAAAATCATCGCAGTACAATACGCGAGGGTTATTATACTCAAGAATACCGTTCGTCATTTTTCCCGACTCGCTTGATGGAAATGTTGGCTCGCGAAGTTTCAAAATGGGTAGAAAATTGTTTGCATCCGCATTGTTCTCGTTGATGTAAAAATCAAGTTCCTTTAGTCTTATTACTTTATGTCTTTACGTGTCTTAGCGCGATTAAATGATAATGCAATGGCGATTCAGTTGTCAGTTTACTCGTGTTAGTCATTAATGTTTATAAACACCGCCGCTAAGTGTTGATCAGTGGGATGTTCGAGTGATTGCTTCCCGTTGTTCGTATTATTAAAACGATCGTTAATCTTGAATTGGTTCTCAACTACATGCGATATGCACACTACCTTAATATTTGTATAATGTAGTCCGTGGAAGTAATGCTTGTCCATTTTAAGTCGAATTCATGCTTAGTTCAAGTGTTTTGCGTGATATTGTGGTAACATAATTTGCCATCGAGATTCATATCAGGTTTGCCATGACAAACGTGATTCGAGATCGTATATAAATACGGTTCTCCTTTAAATCTTCATTGTTGTGTTTTATTCGAATATCGACGAAACTTCATGATTCCCCATTACAAGCAAGGAAAGGGCAAGAATAGAGGTGAGTGAAACTTCGCACTTCTTCTGAACAAAACAACCAAGGCACAACTTGAAAAGCAAAGGCGCTAATAGCATATAGAAATGTGGTTCCAAACTTTGTAAACCAAATGCTAAAAGCATGTTTGTTCGTCCTTCGATTGGTTCATTAAGTATTAATTACCTATGGACTAATGTACTGGTTCGCCCCACCCTTTCATGTCTTAAGTTGTCTCTAAGTTCGATCACGTGATTTCTAGTCAGAATTATGTTAGAATGATCTCTATAAGTATATAGAAAACCATTTTAAGTCTACCAATATCATGTTTTATTTATAAAGTCATGTAACGCTTACGCATACCCTTACTCTTTCTCACAAGTAACGGTCGACGCGCTGGTTTTTCTGCTCATTTTTATAAATTGAGCGGGAATTAAATCACATATATGCATTGACATTACACGAGCATTTTTATCTACGCAGATTGATGATTCTTCCTTAGCACGATTAATCCTTTTCTTCTTATTTTTTACACGAACCCCAATGCACGGGAGCAAATGAAGAGTCTCAATGCGAGGCTCATCACACCTCTTATCAAACGAAGACCGCATCTACGTGTATCCGCATCCGCGCCCGCATCGTAAATTTCCAAGCCACGTCGAGTGATACCGCCACCCCAGTCATTTTATTAATTCCTCCCATCCCCATTCATTAGTTGTAAATTAACTATCCAACTTTACACTAGTATTAGCATACTTAGAATAGTTTAAGCTTGATCACCATTAGAAAATAACTTAGACATTAGAATTTTATTCCCTTTTGCTAATTATTTAGGCTTGTCATACATTGTCTAATAGTTATAATAAACCACTTAATAATCTTCACCCGCATAATTACTCAAGAGCTGTAATATTAGTTGTCAAGACTCTAACCCACTTTCTATAAAATTCTTTTGTTAATATTCATATAGGAAAATCATTTGACACTTTACATGTTAGGCCTACTTTAAAAATGCATTTTCTACACCATAATAATTAACCCTATGTTCGCAAGTGACAACCGCAAGTTAGCTGATCCTTTAGTGTGCCTAACCCTTCCCTTTAGAATAATAAAGAACCCTTACCTAATCTCACACTAGTTTGCACCATTAAAATGGAGTTAATGTCGACTTTAACCTAGTTGACATTTAGTGTCCTAATTCACCAAAACTAATTAGGTGGCGACCATTAACCCTTTAGCACCTTTTAGCCCTTTAGCACCCTTTTAGCATTTTAGCATCTTTTAGCACATTTAGCACCCTTTAGCTTTTTATTTTATTTTCTAATACGTTTATTAAGCAGAGTTAGTTGTAAATGTCGCGATCGGTGCGGGCGACAACATCGATGCTAGCTTCCAGACGGATCTGATGACTTCAAATCTCGCCTCGTACACGCTCATTTTCAATGGTGGAGCAGTTGAGATGGAAAAGTTCCAAACAAGCTAAACCGCTAATTCGACAAATGTATGCAGTACATTGCCGGATCTAAGCCGTAAAGAAGCTTGTCGCAATTTATGAGTTCCCAAGGAACTAGGGTAGTTCCGAAAGCCAATTGTCCAAAAACTATTTATCAGGACAACACTGTGCGATTGCACAAAGCAAAAGAACCAAGATCAACAAAATGTAAACAAACATGTACTAAGAAAGTACCACATACTCGTGAGATGGAGATCAAGAGATTAGATTAGACAATCTTTATTACGACAAATATACTTTATACATATTCGTATTGTTATTAATGAAAATTAATATTTTGGCATTTGCAATTATTGAATTATTAGTCGATTGTCTATAATATTATATAATATGCATCCCTGAGGTTACGCCATATTAATAAGTAGATATTAATATTATAACGTAACTCTTAAAATGACATCGACTAACGATCATCGAGAACGATAATCGATGATACGTGATAAGTCAACATTTGGTATGCATCATATCCTTAGAGGATATAAGATGTCTCACCTTCTACGAGTTACGATACTGACGGACACATGAATACTTTAGAAGTATTGGTATACCACGCCGATATAATGTTTGTTATACATGTCTAAAGCATGATCAACGCAGAAAGATGTAAGTCCTTAGACTCGAGGTCGACACGCATCTTGTCTACAGAGTAATGTACTTTGATCATTTCCTAAGCTCAAATGTCTTATGTGTCGAGATACGACTTGTATTGGGAACATTACGACGCGATTAAAGCTGGTAGTCGAGTCAAGATTAGATCCATTCCTCTAATGTATATTCGACAGAGCACTCGCTTCTCGATATTAGTTGACTAAGTCATCGCTAACTCAATAAACATATCTAGCATATAGTTTTGTTGTCAACTAATATAGATGAGATATAATGATCGCCATTTAGATAGACATTTGGCGCATCCTAAGCTTGATCGAGCGTGTCGTGAATGAAATAATTTTATCTTCCCACATATAGGTTCGCCATTATATTCGAGTACACGTACTTCACATATCGAGTCCGCCTTCCGCCGCCTTCAGAGTTCCTGCAGACCCTAATATGATTAGTGTCGATATGTAAAGGCACGTAGGTAACACTATGTCAATTATTTCCGACATAAGGATATAACGAGAGAATATAAATGTTCGATTTATGATCGAGATATTTGAATGAATAATGATTATTTAATTAAGTCGATATTGAATTTCGATTTAATTAAATGAAAACGAGACGACGCCCTACATCGACTAGGTCGCGACGATATGACACAGGTCATGGTCGCTAAGCCAAATGGGCCACCGACCACCCATCACGCTAATTTTCTAGTTCGCCCATAAAACCCTAAGTCAGGTGTTTTAACCCTAAAACGCAGCCTATAAATAATGGCTTCATTTCATTATTCGAGACACTTAATTCACTTTATATTATTCTAAATCTTAGAGACCTCAATCAAAATATTCTCTCAACCTCTCGCCAATTTCCTATTGTTCGAAAGAGGATTACACGAGTTCTAGAAACTTGTAGTCGAGGATCAATTGCGCGCACTTCTGACATTACTGTAAGATTCTAGATTTAATAAAACCGTAGTGTTCTTTTGATGCATTATCGTTACTATACATGTTATATGTTTATACGTATTTACATTATCGCATAATCATCATACGCTGCTTGTTGGATTTGAAACACAAACTTTCAAATTCCAATATGTACACTAACCCGACAAAACCCTTCAGTTGGCCCAAATGGCCGAGCCTACGCTATAATTTGTGACAACGGAGCCTGGTTTCGAGCGTTCCTACTTTTTAAAAAAACAAAAATGTTAAACGTGCAATTGATCGACGCTGAGTTGTTTGCCTAGATTTATTGTGATCAATTTTCAATTGATACATTTTACAAAAATAAGATTCGTGGCTCATTGTTTTGTTTAAGCTAATAACTAAACCGACCGAGAGATTCAATTAAATGACATTGATTTGTTTTTACCATAATAACGTATATATAATGTCACGTGAAACATACGAATATCAATCCGCTAGTCTAGTCGTTAGATACTCGCCTCATCCGAGACCCGTGTTCAAGTCCGTGCAACGGAATTTTTCACGTTAGATAGTATTTCCATTTTATTTAACTTTACGATGAACTCTTTCGTCTTACTTACAATGCAAAGATTATACCATCTATAGTTAACCTAAATTTCAAATAAAGATTTCAAAACCCTCTGCTATGAAATTGTCATAACTAGCATATTTGAGCCAAGAATATGATAAGAGAGGCAATTACACCAAAAGAATAAGGATCAACTTTGACATTTTACTATAGATTCAACAAGAAAGTGATACATCTTACTATAATGGAATGTTGAAATGGCAGAAAATCTATCTTTTGCTTCCATGAGTCCATCCGCTCAGATATATTGTTTCAACTTCATTTTCACAAAGAAGCTATTGTAATGGTTTGTTCCATTTCAATCAACCAGCCAAGACATATACATATACTTTGTGACTTCCAATCCTATATCGGATGGAAATAATGGAGAAAACACGAAACTAAGGAATAGTTCCTGTGGCTTTTTCATGGCTATAGCTTCCAAGTTCTAATCCCTAATGTAATAACCAAAGACAGATCTTGAAACTACTCATAGATCACGCAACAATATGGAAATTTATTTTTGTGAATATATAAGGATTAACAAAATAGAAATATATATAATGCTTTTTCCGATTTAGTATGGAAATTGTCAATTTGATCCATCAAGACTTAATATATATTTGCCAAGAAAATAAAACTACGACATTAACATTTCTATTCAATAATTAAATTAAGCAAAGCAAGAAGATTTCAAATTCCAAAGACCAACTGCATCACAATTCATGAGGACGGCCAATTTATTTCTTGTTTTTTCTTCTTCAAATTTTTGTGTCGTAGGTTTCTTAATTCTAGTTCATCTTTCCAATTTTATCTCGATAATTTATTTGTTATACGACGTCACGATATTTGACACCATTAAACTAATTAATGGTGTTATTTACATAACTCGCATAACTTTTAAGAATTCAACTAGTTTGCTTTGCAGATTGTAGGTAGATCTCCAAATATTTGTATCTATACTTGAATCCCATTTTCTTTTATAGGACTTGCTAATTCTAGATGAATATCAATAAAAAGGAAGTTCTATTAGAGGAGCAAGTGACTGACAGTAAAAATCCACATGTATCATTTTACTTTTGTCATAATTCCGCTTTTAAGATTCAATTTTTACATCACTATGGATGGCCGAATAGACGAAGACGAACGAAGAGATTTCTAGTCCCTTTAATAAGTCATACGCAATGAATTTTTAGAAATTACACTTTTCTATCGCAGTAAAAATAGTCACCGACTCACCGTTATGAAATTTCAAATATCACAAGTGAACCCAAAAATCATGAAAATTTAACCTCTAAAGGATAGTGATCATTTTTCAATGTGGAAGTCGAAAGGAGACTATTTGTGCAACACCTCACAAACTCTGGATTAATTCATCTGAGGCCATACTGAATGGTTTATATCATAAACACTTTGTCCTATCAATATTAGGGTTTCCACTTACCTTCTATATTAAAATTATTCATTTTCACCTTACATTTTTCTTTTTCTATCAGGTAGTTGATACGGGAAATATCAACTTGGCTCCTATGAGACGGCTAAAGGAAACTTGAATGAATCGATGTAGATTACCGCTATAGATGTTCTCGAATTTGGGTCCACGCGACCATCATCAGGATTTAACATTGTCGCATTGCAACGCAACAATTACTATAGTGAACTTAATCCGTAACCAAGATGCACCGATTTTCCCGGATATCCATACAAGTTTTGCATACGTTGCATGATTGTCATTGAAATCAATTAATATGTATTTTTTATAGAGTGATAAAGTAGTTACAATGATATTATTGTTCATGCAAATGTATTTGTATATTTTTTCTTATTTTTCGAATCGTATCCGATATCCGTATTAGAGTCTAATTAAATTCAAATTCACGCCGAGAAGTCTCACATAATTGGTTGGTAAATCCATTCCTACTAAGTATTACTCCATATCTAAGGCTCTAATCCAAACCTATGATTAAAGATGAAAGAATACTTATTAATTCCATCATAACTCATAGAATGCATTTTTTGTTTCCTACAGGTCTCTGATACCCTTTATTAAAATTTCACTAATTTGAATTCACATCGTATAAGATCCATTTAAGGAAAACTCGCCCATAACATAATTTTTAATATCCGTAATTCTATCCGATAAAATACAATTGTATCTTTCAAAGCAATGATATAAGTACGCATAATAATATTGATTTGATTATTGTTAGACATTCACACAAACGCAGTAATGTCTAAACACAGAGCGTAAATCACACCTAATAATAGTGGTCGACGCACTTCTCGCAATTGTTACGGAAGTCAGAAGTAACGCCGCCATCGACGCTTTTCTCCGAGGTCTTTTAAGCATTCAAACCTCACTCTTTAGACGGTGTAGTTCTTAGAGAAATTTTGTGGTTAGAGACCTTTAACGGATATACTTATATATAGATGTTCACCCATTAAGAACTTCTAATAGCAGCTTATAAACAAACGGGCAACGCTTTTGTGAGGTTATGGACAACATAACAGCTTACATTACATAACGGGTGATGAGTTTGTAATACCATGGAAGTAATGCATCATATTTTCGTAAAATGTCAACAACTATATCTCATAATACTCAACCGAGCTCGCATGCTCATCCCGGATGATCCAAATGATCGCGGAAGTTAAGACGGAAGAATCAAGAGAAAATGGAAGTCGCCATGAACCTTTCTAATTTTTCATTAAACCCAAACAGAATAGCACAAATGCTATTTATACAAAATGGAAATGAAATGTAAAGACTAAATTACCCTTAACAGCTAAAATGACAAATATATCCTTAACTACATAAATCTCATATCCATTTATATTGGATGTATATCCCTGTATACTTCAACATCCCCCCGCAAACTAAGTGCTAAACAAGTTCTCGACACCTAGCTTGGATAACAAATAAGAATGTTGATTATGTAACAAGACAAATATAAAACATTAATACATGCACAAATAAGCGATTTAATAATGACATCGCATTTTTTACACCTTGAGTCTCACGTCCGCATTCGTCATTTTAATAACAAGCAATTTCATGAATATTATTCATAATTTAAGCCCTACTCCCCATTAATTAAAACTCAAACAATTCTTAATGATAAATAAATAAATAAATAAATACATAAAATAGTAATTTAACAAATGGCGTCGCATCAAGAATTCCTTACAAATTATATTCACATTTATTAATATGCAAGACAATCTCATAATTTAATAATAATTTAAACCCCCATTTATTTCCCATTAATCAATTTTTAATACCTAAAAATAACTCCTAAAACTAAAAACCAAAAACGCCCTAAACCTAAACCAACCGCCGTCGACAACATCCCCGCAATCTCGCTTAAGCTCGCCGATTTCTTGGCTAAGATCCGCTCTCTCTTTCATGGTTGTAAATCACTCCTTTGGTAAAATCATCAAAATCGTGACGAGAAAGCTTAATAAAATCGTACTCAAAATGCACCCAAATCACCCATAAAATCGTAGTTTACTATAATCAAATTGTACTAAAATATTACCGCTTTCTCACCCGTAATCGAGGTCGATACTTTTTCTGCTCTTACCATTTTGGAAAATCCTAGACGGGAATGAGAGGCTATATATACGAAAGTGTTTATTAACTTCAAAGCGTGGATTTTAAAAAGAATCCACCTAAAATATCAACCGACAATCAAAAATCCTTGACCATCCAAAATCCCTTTTACTTTTCATCCAAACCAAAGAATAAAACACCTAAGCCATCACTTTTCTTCAATCGCATTGTAGTAATCCGAGCGGGCGACGAGTCAAACGCCGCCTCGCCGCTACCCACTAAAGGTAAATTCAAATTCCTCTCGCCACTTCATATGTTAAACGTGTTAATTAGTTCATTCATATTGTTTTTGTTCATTAACGTATTTAATATATCGTGAATAGTTTTCTTTAATTAACTGGGTCTCGCTTTAAGTTATGGATTAAACTCATCAGAGTACAATACGCGAGGGTTATTAAACTCGCATACCGCTCGTCATTTTTCCCGACTGCTTGATGGAAATGCTGGCTCATGAGTTTCAAAACGGGTAGAAAATTGCTCAGATCCGCCAGGTTCTCGCTGATGTAAAAATCAAGTTCCTCTAGTCTTATTACTTTATGTCTTTACGTGTCTTAGCGTGGATTAAATGATAATGCAACGGCGATTCATGTTGTCGTTTACTCGTGTTAGTCATTAACGTCTATAAACACCGCCGCTGTTGATCGTGTAGTGGGATGTTCGAGTGATTGCTCCCGTTGTTTGCATTATTAAAACGATCGTTAATCTTGAATTGGTTCTCAACTACGTGGTATGCACACTACCTTAATATTTGTATTATATAGTCCGTGAAGTAATGCTTGTCCATTTTAAGTCGTAATTCATGCTAGTCTAAGTGTTTTAAGCGATATTGTGTGGTAACATAATTTGCCATCGAGAGATTCATATCTTTGTTTGCCATGACAAACGTGATTCGAGACTAGATATAACACGGTTCGCTTTTTAAATCTTCATTGTTGTGTTTTATTGGAATATCGACGTGAAACTTCATGATTCCCATTACAAGCAAGGAAAGGGCAAGAATAGAAAGTGAAACTTCGCAGCCCCCTTCGAACAAAACAACCAAGGCACAACTTGAAAAGCAAAGGCCAATCGTGATATAGAAATAGGTTCCAAACCTTGTAAACCAAATGCTAAAAAGCATGCTTTGTTCGTCCCTACGATTGTTCGCTAAGTATTAGTTACCTATGGACTAATGTACGCCGGTTCGCCCCACCCTTTCATGTCTTAAGGCCTCTTAAGTTCGATCGTTATTGCATTTCTAGTCAGAATTATGTTAGAATGATTCCATAAGTATATAGAAAACCTTTTTAAGTCTACCAATATCATGTTTTATTTGCTAAAGTCATGTAACGCTACGTATACCCTTACTCTTTCTCACGTTAACGGTTGCCGATCGCGGGTTTGTTGCTCATTTTTATAAATGAGCGGGAATTAAATCACATATACGCATTGACATTACATGAGCATTTTTATCTACGTGTATTGATGATTCTTCCTTAGCACGTATTAATCCTTTTCTCTTCTTATTTTTTACATGAACCCCAATGCATGGGAGAAAATGAAGAGTCTCAATGTGAGGCTCATCACACCTCTTATCAAATGGAGACCCGCATCTATGTGTATCCCGCATCCGCGTCCGCATCAGAAATTTCCGAAGCCACAAGCTGAGTGATACCGTCACTCCCGAGTCATTTTATTAATTCCTCCCCCATCCCCATTCATTAGTTGTAAATTAACTATCCAACTTTACACTAGTATTAGCATACTTAGAATTTTAGCATCTTTTAGCACATTTAGCACCCTTTAGCTTTTTATTTTATTTTCTAACATTTTTATTAAGCAGGAGTTAGTTGTAAATGTCAAAGCTGGGCGCGATAACACCGATGCTAGCTTCCAGACGGATCTCGATGACTTCAAATCTCGCCTGTACACGCTCATTTTCAATGGCGGAGCAAAGGAGCCGAAAAGTTCCAAACAAGCTAAACCGCTAATTCGACAAATGTATGCGAGTACATTGGCCGGATCGTAAGCCGTAAAGAGTTCGCCGCACTTCGAAGTTCCCAAGGAACTAGGGTAGTTCCGAAAGTGCCAATTGTCCAAAAACTATTTATTGTGACAACATCGTGCGATTGCACAAAGCAAAGAACCAAGATCAACAAACGTAAAACAAGTACGTACTAAGAAAGTACCACATGCTCGTGAGACGCGGAGATCAAGAGATTAGATTACTATGTTCCTACGCATTTACAATCTAGTGACCCATTCACTATACCTTTAAGTTTAGTCAAGCATAATAGTCATTTTGAGAATACGGACATTAGATACGCTGAGATCGCTCTAGGCCAAGTGGAAGATTGAAAGTATATGTATGTCCTGTAGACAATCTTTATTACGACAAATATACTTTATACATATTCGTATTGCTATTAATGAAAATTAATATTTTGGCATTTGCAATTATTGAATTATTAGTCGATTGTCTATAATATTATATAATATGCATCCCTAGAGGTTACTGCTATTAATAGTGTGAGATATTAATATTATAACGTAACTCTTAAAACGACTCACTAATGATCATCGAGAACGGGATACCGATGATATACGATAAGTCAACATGCTGTATGCATCATATCCTTGTAGGATATAGTATGTCTCACCTTCTACAAGTTACGATACTGTGATGGACACATGAATACTTTAGAAGTATTGGCATACCATGCCGATATAATGTTTGTTATACATGTCTAAAGTATGATCAACGCTAAGATAGAAATCCTTTCGACTCGAGGTCGATACGCATCTTGTCTACAGAGTAATGTACTTTGATCATTTCCTAAGCTCAAATGTCTTATGTGTCGAGATACGACTTGTATCGGGGAACATTACGACGTGGATTAAAGTGGTAGTCGAGTCAAGATTAGATCCATTCCTCGAATGTATATTCGACAGAGCACTCGCTTCAAATGATATTAGTCGACTAAGTCATCACAACGCAATAAACATATCTAGCATATAGTTTTGTCAACTAATATAGATTTAGATATAATGATCGCCATTTAGATAGACATTTGGCGATCCTAAGCTTGATCGAGCGCGTCGTGAATGAAAGAATTTTATCTTCCCACATGTAGGTTCGCTTACTAGATTCGAGTACACGACTTCACATATCGAGTCCGCTCTTCCGCCGTCAGAGTTCTGCAGACCCTAATATGATTAGTGTCGATATGTAAAGGCATGTAGGTAGCACTATGTTAATTATTCCGCCGACCCAAGGATATAATGAGAGAATATAAATGTTCGATTTATGATCGAGATATTTGAATGAATAATGATTATTTAATTAAGTCGATATTGAATTTCGATTTAATTAAAATGAAAACGACGACGACTACATCGACTAGGGCCGCGACGCATAGACACGCCAGGTCATGGCTAAGCCAATTGGCCACCGACCGACTCCATCGCGCTAATTTTCTGTGCCCGCCCACTTAAAACCCTAAGTTGTGTTTTATCCCTAAAACGCAGCTATAAAGAATGGCTTCATTTCATTATTCGATACACTTAATTCACTTTATATTATTCTAAATATTAGAGACCTAGAATCAAAATATTCTCTAACCTCCGAATTTCCTATTGTTCAAAGAGGATTACATCGGAGTTCTAGAAACTTGTAGTCGAGGATCACCATGCGCGCACTCTTATGACATTACTAGAAGATTCCGCATTTATTAAAACCGTAGTGTTCTTTCGATGCATTATCGTTACTATACATGTTATATGTTTATACGTATTTACATTATCGCATAATCATCATACATTGCTTGCTTGTCGATTTGAAACACAAACTTTCAAATTCCAATATGTACACGAACCCAACAAAACCCTTCAGGTTGGCCCAAATAGCTGAGCCTACGTCATAATTTGTGACAGCGGGAGCCTGTGTTTGAGCGGTTCCTACTTTTTTTTTAAAAAACAAAAATGTTAAATGGTGCAATTGATCGACGCTGAGTTGTTTGCCTAGACGATTAGGATCAATTTTCAATTGATACATTTTTAAAAATAAGATTTGGTGGCTCATTGTTTTGTTTAAGCTAATAACTGTAAACCGACCTTGAGAGATTCAATTAAATGACATTGATTTGTTTTTACCGTAATAACGTATATATAATGTCACGTGAAACATATTAATATCAATCCGTTGTAGTCTAGTTGGTTAGATACTCAGCTCACTCGAGAGACCCGGGTTCAAGTCCCGGCAAGGAATTTTTTCACGTTAGATAGTATTTCCCCCATTTTATTTAACTTTACGTATGAACTCTTTGGTCTTACTTACAATGCAAAGATTATACCATCTATAGTTAACCTACATTTCAAATAAAGATTTCAAAACCCTCTGCTATGAAATTGTCATAACTAGCATATTGAGCCACCAAAAGAATAAGGATCAACTTTGACATTTTACTATAGATTCAACAAGAAAGTGATACATCTTACTATAATGGAATGTTGAAACGGCAGAAAATCTATCTTTTTTCCTTCCATCCGCTCAGATATATTGTTTCAACTTCATTTTCACAAGAAGCTGTAGTAATGGTTTGTTCCATTTCAATCAACCACCAAGACATATACATATACTTTCAGGACCTCCAATCCTATATCATGATGGAAATAATGGAGAAAACACTAAAATTAAGGAATAGTTCCTGTGGCTTCCTTTTCATGGCTATAGCTTCCAGCCAATCCTTAATGTAATAACCAAAGACAGATCTTGAAACTACTCATAGGATCATGCAACAATATAACAAATGCAATGTTAGTAATCGTACTCTAACTACAAGTATGACACCTACAAGATAAAGGAGTAAGAGGAAAACAACCGAGGTAGCCGTGGCTCCCAAGACTCCTAATCAAAAGTGATTATTCCCAAATGATAATCGAGTAATATGCATTTTCCACGCCAAACGTAGTTGCCTCGCATTTCATCCCATGTAAACCGTCACTTATAACGAGTCCAATTGTTGTAAATATAAAGGCAAAGAGGGAAACCATGAGTCACGCCCAAAGACAACACTGAAAGACCTTTACCAAGTAATTTCACGAAACTAATTCTGACAAGGCAAAATCGCATCATGGAGTGCAGATCCCCAGATCCCACACAAAACCAATAACGCATCGACGGCTTGATATATCCGCATACGTCTTAACTAATCAAGAGCAATGATCGCTGGCAGCAAAGAATGATCACGATAGAATTTATAATCGATAGTTCATAGTGTTTTTCACGAGAAGATATCCGAATAAAGGCGTAAAATGTTCTGCTTAATTAATGATCAAGCTAGCTAAGTTGATGCGAATGAGAAATGGAGGGAAAAAGACAATGGAAGGAAAATGAAGTTCAAAGCAAAGTTCCTTCAAAAGCGAGCTTTGCAGAACATTCGTGATAGAAAGAGAAATTTATGTGCTTATATTAGAAATCACTTCCTTAGCTCTTAAAGTGGTCGAGAAGAGGACTCTCGCCGCCGCCGCCACCTCATTCAGCATTCGGATTCTGATTCTGGCCAAATGATCCGATTGATAATCTTGAAATTATTTTGTTTATTTTCGCAAAATATTAATTGGTAATTAATTAAATTTTCACAAATAAATTAAAACTCCCAACGTTTTTTTTTTTCCTAAAAGGCAAAAGACCTTTCCGAACAGCTACCAACCCGCCTATTCTCAATGTGCACTTTCGAGACTATATAAACCGAGGCAATGCCTCGCTTTTTCAATCATCGAATTTTTTCTCGCATCGCATTGCAATTTCGTGATTCTTTTCCAAAATTTGGGTTAATCCTTCACTTACACTTACCAATTTTCTGCTGTATTTATAATAATATCATGACCCTATAGTTCCGCTTAATTATGTCTCAATCTCAAATAAATTAAAATTTACTATATGAATCTCATCGATGATGTCTATTCATTTATTTTCATCTTAGGCCAATATTATGTAAAATAAATATAAATATAAAAGTACTAAAAGTCCTCTATATTTTCTACTAGTATAGAAACCTCTCATGACTAGAAGAGTCTTACATTGCATATGACAAAAATGAACGTACAACACGAAATTAATTAAAATACATTCTCAACTAATTATTATCTCCTATATCAGACGTAAAATATCAACAAAGTATCGTAAAAATGGAGTAAATTGTCCACCATAATAACTCTACAAATTAGTTAATACTTTTAAGAACCTACCAAGGATGAATAGAAATATAAATAATGCATTTCCTATTTCCTATTCTCAACTAATTGGTATCTCCTATATTATATTGTAATAGCATGTTGAGGATTAATTAAAATAACATGTCTTTTCTTCTCAGAAATCCGCATGGATTCGCTTAGTCATGATTTAGTTTCACACGATGGACTCGATTTTTTAAAGAATTTATTCTCAATTTCGCTTATGCGAGCTTACTTACATTATCTGGCCTTAAGCTCTAATAAAATAGCGTAATTACATTACACTAATAATTAACATAAAACTAGTCAATTAATGACAATCCTAATGACACGTGTAATTTTGCAAAAAGTGAAGGAAACTAAATTCCAAGTGTGAATCAAAAGTAAAATGGAAAATTTATAAATGAATAGTAAGAATCTCAACAAAGTATCGTGAAAAAAAATGTAAAAATACCACTTATAATAACGCCACAAATTAGTTAATATTTTTAATGTACAGAGATTGAAAAATAGTAATATATATATATATATATATATATATATATATATATGCAAAGTGGTGTGATGCATTTTCCAATTTAGCCCTTGTTTTATCTTGATCATATTTTATGTGGAATCGATTTTTGTTATATTATATGTTTTTCTATAATAACATTTTGCTATAATGTAAAAATATCTAACAAACGATACTATTATAGAAAAGTTATGATTATGCTTCAAATGTGAAACAAAAGTAAAATAGAAAAGTTATGATTATGCTTCAAATGTGAAACAAAAGTAAAATGGAAATTGTTAAACGAGTAGTAAAAATTTCAACAAAGTATCCGAAAATGGGAGTAAATAGACAACTCAAGTCAAAATTAGTTACTTAATTTATTTTTGTGAATATATAAGGATTACCAAAATAGAAATATATATAATGCTTTTTCCGATTTAGTATGGAAATTGTCAATTTGATCCATCAAGACTTAATATATATTTGCCAAGAAAATAAAACTAATGCACATTAACATTTCTATTCAATAATTAAATTAAGCAAAGAAGAAGATTTCAAATTCCAAAGACTCAACAGCATCACAATTCATGAGGATGGCCAATTTATTTCCTTGTTTTTTCTTCTTCAAATTTTTGTGTCGTAGGTGTCCTTAATTCTAGTTCATCTTTCCAATTTTATCGAGAATTTATTTGTTATACGACGCCACGAATATTTGACACCATTAAACTAATTAATGGTGTTATTTACATAACTCGCATAACTTTTAAGAATTCAACTAGTTTGCTTTGCATTGTAGGGTAGATCTCCAAATATTTGTATCTATACTTGAATCCCATTTTCTTTTTATAGACTTGCTAATTTAGATGAATATCAATAAAAGGAAGTTCTATTAGAGGAGCAAGTGATGATAGGTAAAAATCCACATGTATCATTTTACTTTTGTCATAATTCCGTTTTTAAGATTCAATTTTTACATCATTAAGGGATGTGCTGGAATAGATGAAGACGAATGAAGAGATTTCTAGTCCCTTTAATAAGTCATACGCAGTGCGAATTTTTAGAAATTACACTTTTCTATCGCAGTGTAAAAATAGTCACCGACTCATCGTTATGAAATTTCAAATATCACAAGTGAAACCCAAAAATCATGAAAATTTCACCTCTAAAGGATAGTGATCATTTTTCAACAGGAAGTTTAAAGGAGACTATTTGTGCAACACCTCACAAACTCTGATTAATTCATCCGAGGCCATACGAATGGTTTATATCATAAACACTGGCCCTATCAATATTAGTGTTTCCACTTACCTTCTATATTAAAATTATTCATTTTCACCTTACATTTTTCTTTTTCTATCAGGTAGTTGGTATGGAAATAACAACTCGCTCCTATGGAGATGGCTAAAGGAAACTTCAATGAATCGAATGTAGATTACCGCTATAGATGTTCGGGAATTTGGGTCCACGCGACCATCATCAGGATTTAACATTGTCGCATTGCAACGCAACAATTACTATAGTGAACTTAATCCGTAACCAAGACGCACCGATTTTCCGATATCCATACAAGTTTTGCATATGTCGCATGATTGTCATTGAAATAAATTAATATGTATTTTTTATAGAGTGATAAAGTAGTTACAATGATATTATTGTTCATGCAAATGCATTTGTATATTTTTTCTTATTTTTCAATTGGTATCCGATATCCGTATTAGAGTCTAATTAAATTCAAATTCACGCCGAGAAGTCTCACATAATTGGTTGGTAAATCCATTCCTAATAAGTACGACTCCATATCTAAGGCTCGAATCAAACCTATGACAAAGATGAAAGAATACTTATTAATTCCATCATAACTCTTGCTGGTAGAATGCATTTTTTGTTTCCTACAAGTTCTCGATACCCTTATTAAAATTCACTAATTTGAATTCACACCGTATAAGATCCATTTAAGGAAAACTCGCTTCCCTAACATAATTTTTTTAATATCCGTAATTCTATCCGACAAAATACAATTGTATCTTTCAAAGAAATGATATAAGCATGCATAATAATATTGATTTGATTATTGTTAGACATTCACACAAACGCAGTAATGTCTAAACACGTAGAGCTAAATCACACCGAATAATAGGTCGACGCACTCTCTCGCAATTGTTATGGAAGCGTAGTTAACGCCGCCATCGGCGCTTTCTCCGAGGTCTTTTAAGCATTCAAACCTCACTCTTTAGACGGTGTAGAGTGCTTAGAGAAATTTTATGGTTAGAGACCTTTAATGTAATATACTCTATATATAGATGTTCACCCATTAAGAACTTCTAATAGCTTATAAACAAATGGGCAGAAGCTTTAGAGGTTATGGACAACATAACAGCTTATGCACATTACACAACGGGTGATGAGTTTGTAATACCACTGGAAGTAATGCACTATATTTTCGTAAAATGTCAACAACTATATCTCATAATACTCAACTGAGCTCAGATGCTCATCCCGACAGATCCAATGTGATTTGGAAGGAAGACGGAAGAATTCAAGAGAAAATGAAAGTCGCTTGGAACCTTTCTAATTTTTCATTAAACCTAAATGTAATAGCACAAGTGCTATTTATACAAATGGAAATGAACAGAAGACTAAAATACCCTTAACACCTAAAAGACAAATATATCCTTAACTACATAAATCTTATATCCATGTATATCGATGATATCCTCAGATACTTCAACATCCCCCCGCAAACTAGGTGCTAAACAAGTTCTTGACACATAGCTTGGATAACAAATAAGAATGTTGATTATGTAACAAGACAAATATAAAACATTAATACATGCACAAATAAGCGATTTAATAATGACATCGCATTTTTTACACCTTGAGTCTCACGTCCGCATTCGTCATTTTAATAACAAGCAATTTCATGAATATTATTCATAATTTAAGCCCTACTCCCCATTAATTAAAACTCAAACAATTTTTAATGATAAATAAATAAATAAATAAATACATAAAATAGTAATTTAACAAATGGCGTCGCATCAAGCATTCCTTACAAATTATATTCACATTTATTAATACGCAAGACAATCTCATAATTTAATAATAATTTAAACCCCCATTTATTTCCCATTAATCAATTTTTAATACCTAAAAATAACTACCGCCGTCGACAACATCCCCCCCCCCCCCCAATCCCGCTAAGCTCGTCGGATTTCTTGGCTAGAAGATCCTTCTCCTCTTTCATGGTTGTAAATCACTCCCTTTTGGTAAAAATCATCAAAATCGCACGAAAGCAGAATAAAATCGTACTCAAAATGCACCCAAATCACCCCTAAAATCGTAGTTTACTATAATCAAATTGTACCAAAATATTACCGCTTTCTCACCCGTAATCGAGGTCGATACTTTTGGTTCCTTACCATTTTGGAAAATCCTAGACGGGAATGAGAGGGCTATATATACGAGTGTTTATTAACTTCAAAGCGCAGGATTTTCAAAAGAATCCCCTAAAATATCAATCGACAATCAAAAATCGGTCACCATCCAAAACCCCTTTACTTTTCATCCAAAACCAAGCAATAAAACACCTAAGCCATCACTTTTCTTCAATCACATTGCAAGAACTGAGCGGGCGACGAGTAAACGCCGCCCGCCGCTACCCACTAAAGGTAAATTCAAATTCCTCTCAGTTCACTTCATATGTTAAATGTGTTAATTAGTTCATTCATATTGCTTTTGTTCATTAACGTATGAATATAGTCTTGCTTTAAGTTATGGATTAAACTCATCAGTAGTACAATACGCGAGGGTTACTAAACTCAGTAATATTGTCTGGTCATTTTGCCTGACTCTGTTTGATGGAAATGTTGGCTCTCATGAGTTTAAAAACGGGTAGAAAATTGTTTCAGACCGCCTTGGTTCTCGCTGATGTAAAAAAATCAAGTTCCTTTAGTCTTATTACTTTATGTCTTTACGTGTCTTAGCGTGGATTAAATGATAATGCAACGGCGATTCAAAGTTGTGGTCGCTTCACTCGTGGTTAGTCATTAATGCCTATAAACACCGCCGCTAAGTGTTGATCAGGTAGGATGTTCGAGTGATTGCTCTCGTTGTTTGCATTATTAAAACGATCGTTAATCTTGAATTCGTTCGAACTACGCGATATGCACACTACCTTAATATTTGTATGATGTAGTCCGTGAAGTAATGCTTGTCCATTTTAAGTCGTAATTCATGCTAGTCTAAGTGTTTTAAGTGGTATATTGTGGTAACATAATTTGCCATCGAGAGATTCATATCCGTGGTTTGCCATGACAAACGTGATTCGAGATCGTATATAACATACGGTTCGCTTTAAATCTTCATTGTTGTGTTTTATTGGAATATCGATGTGAAACTTCATGATTCCCATTACAAGCAAGGAAAGGGCAAGAATAGAGGTGAGTGAAACTTCGCAGCCTCCCTTCAACAAAACAACCAAGGCACAACTTGAAAATCAAAGGCGCTAATAGCATATAGAAATAGGGTTCCAAACCTTGTAAACCAAATGCTAAAAAGCGTGTTTGTTCGTCCCTACGATTGGTTCGTTAAGTATTAATTACCTATGGACTAATGTACGGTTCGCTCCCACCCTTTCATGTCTTAAGTGTCTCTTAAGTTTGATCAGCATCGATTTCTAGTCAGAATTATGTTAGAATGATCTCCATAAGTATATAGAAAACCTTTTAAGTCTACCAATATCATGTTTTATTTGCTAAAGTCATGTAACGCTTACGATACCCTTACTCTTTCTCTTGTTAATGAAGTTCGACGCGCTGGGTTTGCTCATTTTTATAAATTGAGTGGGAATTAAATCACATATATGCATTGACATTACATGAGCATTTTTATCTACGCAGATTGACGATTCTTCCTTAGCACGATTAATCCTTTTCTTCTTATTTTTTACACGAACCCCAATGCACGGAGCAAACGAAGAGTCTCAATGCGAGGCTCATCACACCTCTTATCAAACGGAGACCCGCATCTATGTGTATCCCGTGATCCGCCCGCATCGTAAATTTCCAAGCCACGTTCGAGTGATACCGCTACCCCAGTCATTTTATTAATTCCTCCCCATCCCCATTCATTAGTTGTAAATTAACTATCCAACTTTACACTAGTATTAGCATACTTAGAATAGTTTAAGCTTTGGATCACCATTAGAAAATAACTTAGACATTAGAATTTTATTCCCTTTTAAGTTAAATATTTAGGCTTGTCATACATTGTCTAATAGTTATAATAAATCACTTAATAATCTTCACCCGCATAATTACTCAAGTAGCCAGATTATTAGTTGTTGCAAGACTCCTAACCCACTTTCTATAAAACTCTTTTGTTAATATTCATATAGGAAAATCATTTGACACTTTACATGTTAGGCCTACTTTAAAAATGCATTTTCTACACCATAATAATTAACCCTATGTTTGGCAGGACAACCGCAGTTAATGATCCTTTAGTGTGCCTAACCCTTCCCTTTAGGATAATAAAGAACACTTACCTGTAATCTCACACTAGTTTGCACTATTAAAATGGAGTTAATGTTGACTTTAACCTAGTTGACATTTAGGTGTCCTAATTCACCAAAACTAATTAGGTGGCGACTCCGCGAACCCTTTAGTACCTTTTAGCCCTTTAGCACCCTTTAGCATTTTAGCATCTTTTAGCACATTTAGCACCATTTAGCTTTTTATTTTATTTTCTAACATTTTTATTAAGCAGGAGTTAGTTGTAAATGTCATACGGGGTGCGCGACAACACCGATGTTAGCTTCTAGACGGATTCGATGACTTCAAATCTCGCCTCGTACACGCTCATTTTCAATGGCGAGCAGTGAGTCGAAAAGTTCCAAACAAGCTAAACCGCTAATTCGACAAATGTTCGAGTACATTGGCCGGATCGGAAGTCGTAAAGAAGTTCGCCGCAATTTCTCGAGTTCCCAAGGAACTGTGGTAGTTCCGAAAAGCCAATTGTCCAAAACTATTTATCGTGATAACATCAAAAGCGATTGCACAAAGCAAAGAACCAAGATCAACAAACGTAAACAAGCATGTACTAAGAAAGTACCACATACTCGTGAGACGCGGAGATCAAGAGATTAGATTAGACTATGTTCCTATTGCATTTACAATCTAGTCGACCCATTCACTATACCTTTAAGTTTAGTCAAGCATAATAGTCATTTTGAGAATACGGACATTAGATATGTCGAGATCGCTCTAGGCCTGGGAGATTGAAAGTATATGTATGTCCTGTAGACAATCTTTATTACGACAAATATACTTTATACATATTCGTATTGTTATATATGAAAAATAATATTTTGGCATTTGCAATTATTGAATTATTAGTCGATTGTCTATAATATTATATAATACGATCCCTGTGAGGTTACGCTGTATTAATAGTGTGAGATATTAATATTATAACGTAACTCTTAAAATGACTTCGACTAATAATCATCGGTAACGGGATACCGATGATATATGATAAGTCAACACGCTGTACGATCATATCCTTGTAGGATATAGTATGTCTCACCTTCTACGAGTTACATATACTGATGGACACATGAATACTTTAGAAGTATTGGTATACCATGCCGATATAATATTTGTTATACATGTCTAAAGTATGATCAACGCGAAGATGTAAGTCCTTAGACTCGAGGTCGATACGCATCTTGTCTACAGAGTAATGTACTTTGATCATTTCCTAAGCTCAAATGTCTTATAGTCGAGATACGACTTGTATCGAGAACATTACGACGTGATTAAAGCGTGGTAGTCGAGTCAAGATTAGATCCATTCCTCGAACGTATATTCGACAGAGCACTCAATTTCTCAATGATATTAGTCGACTAAGTCATCACAACGCAATAAACATATCTAGCATATAGTTTTGTTGTCAACTAATATAGATTTAGATATAATTATCAAGCCATTTAGATAGACATTTGGCGATCCTAAGCTCGATCGAGCGTGTCGTGAATGAAAGAATTTTATCTTCCCACATGAGGTTCGCCATTAGATTCGAGTACACGACTTCACATATCGAGTCCGCCTTCCGCCGCCTTCAGAGTTCTGCAGACCCTAATATGATTAGTGTCGATATGTAAAGGCACGTAGGTAACACTATGTCAATTATTCCGCCGACCTAAGGATATAATGAGAATATAAATGTTCGATTTATGATCGAGATATTTGAATTAATAATGATTATTTAATTAAGTCGATATTGAATTTCGCATTTAATTAAATGAAAACGCGACGACGCCCTACACCGACTAGGGCCGCGACGCATAGACTCGTGGTCATGGCAGTCGCTAAGCCACTGGGCCACCGACCGACTCCATCGCGCTAATTTTCTGTGCCCGCCCACTAAAAACCCTAAGTTGTGTTTTAACCCTAAAACGCAGCCTATAAAGAACGGCTTCATTTCATTATTCGATACACTTAATTCACTTTATATTATTCTAAATCTTAGAGACCTAGAATCAAAATATTCTCTCAACCTCCGCCGAATTTCCTAGTTGTTCAAAGAGGATTACACTGAGTTCTAGAAACTTGTAAGAGGATCAATTGTAAGCGCACTTGACATTACTAGAAGATTCCGCATTTAATAAAACCGTAGTGTTCTTTCGATGCATTATCAGCATTATACATGTTATATGTTTATACGTATTTACATTATCGCATAATCATCATACATTGTTGCTTGCTGGATTTGAAACACAAACTTTCAAATTTCAATATGTACACGAACCCGATAAAACCCTTCAGGTTGGCCCAAATGGCTGAGCCTACGTCATAATTTGTGACAATGGAGCCCGTGGTTCGAGCTTCCTACTTTTTTTAAAAACAAAATGTTAAACGTGCAATTGATCGACGCTGAGTTGTTTGCCTAGACGATTAGGGATCAATTTTCAATTGATACATTTTAAAAAATAAGATTTGGTGGCTCATTGTTTTGTTTAAGCTAATAATCTGGTAAACTGACCTTGAGAGATTCAATTAAATGACATTGATTTGTTTTTACCGTAATAACGTATATATAATGTCACGTGAAACATATTAATATCAATCCGTTGTAGTCTAGTTTGTTAGGATACTTAGCTCTCACCCGAGAGACCCGGGTTCAAGTCCCGGCAAGGAATTTTTTCACGTTAGATAGTATTTCCCCCATTTTATTTAACTTTACGTATGAACTCTTTGGTCTTACTTACAATGCAAAGATTATACCATCTATAGTTAACCTACATTTCAAATAAAGATTTCAAAACCCTGAGGCAATTACACCAAAAGAATAAGGATCAACTTTGACATTTTACTATAGATTCAACAAGAAAGTGATACATCTTACTATAATGGAACAGTGAAATGGCAGGAAAATCTATCTTTTTTGCTTCCATTATATATTGTTTCAACTTCATTTTCACAGCAGTTGTAGTAATTGTTGACACCCAATTTTGACCAATCTTTTAGTCATTTCTTGCAATTTTAAGCATTTTAGGACACCACATTTTATCACCATTTTTGACATTTTTGTATATTTTTTACCTAACATTCTATGTTGTTTTATTTTTGTAAATTGACATCATGTTTTTACTTTAATTAGGTATTAAACATTTTTAAATATTATGTTATTATTGTTGCGCGATCATTTTGTTTTACTAATTTTGCATCTCTCTAAATAATTAACTGACATTCCGTCTTTACTTTTAATCAGGCATTAAATATTTGCTAAATATTGTATTTTATTATTATTGCATCGGCATTGACATTTTAATAATTTTGTATCTTTAAATAATTTTTCTTTTAAATAATTAATCCATTTTGCATTTTTTGTCAAACCAGTCCAGTCCAAGGCACAATCTGAATCAGTCCAATCCGCCAGAAACCGAAGCCCAAACTGAGGCCCAATATACCTTTCATTTTTTTCCTCCAATACCCAATACCCAATACCCAATACCCAATACCCAAAGCCCAATACCCAAAACCCAAACCCTAAACCTAATCCCACACTATAAATAAAACCTTACCCCCCCTTTTTAATTCCTCCCCAGCCGACACACTCCCCATCCATCAACCTATTTTCTACCCTAGCCGTCTACCCCTCTATATCTATTACTCTCATTCTCTCACACTCTCTACCCTTCAGCCCCCACAGAATTAACCCTAGCCGTCTACCCCTAATACCCTACTTCTACCCATAGTCGCGACATTACCCCCGGAGCCGCACAAATCAGAACCTCACTCTCCTCTCTTCTCTCACCTTCCCGTCGACTCTCTCTCCCTGCAACACCCTCAGCCCATCAGCCGCATAAGGCAACCCAGCCCTCTCTCATTTGTTTCTAAAACCTAACCTCCCCTCTCCCGTCACTGCTTCTCTCAGCCCTAACTCCCGTCGCCACTGTCCACCACGCGAACCTCGACCCCCACCTCCACTCCCCTTTCTCTCCCGTCGACCGCCACCACAGTTCGAACCTACACCGTCGAACACCCATCTCCCGTCGACCACCACCACAGTTCGAATCTACACTGTCGAACACCCATCTCCAGCAAACCCCCCACAACCCGTCGACCACCACCACAGTTCGAACCTACACTGTCGAACACCCATCTCCAGCAAACCCCCCACAACCCGTCGACCACCACCACAGTTCGAACCTACACTGTTGAACACCCACCTCCAGCAAACCTCACCATCGCTCCCGCCGATCGCATTATCGGCATGGCGGCGTCGCCCCGCGATTTCGCCAAGTGACGCCGCCGCCTCTCTCGCTGTAATGTCAACCTGTTTGATTTAAACTCCGCGATGCTACGCTTTATTTCTTCATTTTCAGCTATTATGTCAGGTGTTGTTGACCGATTTCGCTTAATCGCTTTTTTTCTCGATTTTCGATTTTATCAGATTCGCCTAATAAAAATCGCGATCTTCGTTTCGCATCATTTTGGGTTCACCGCTTATCGTTGTTTGCTGGATTGATTTCGCATCGTTATCCGCTGTCGCGACTAGTTTGATTTCTTGTTTGGGTAATACGCCGAAGTAAAACTCCGGCGAAGCTTTGTTGTTTTCCGGGCTGACGCTGGACCATTTTCGTTGCTATGTTGTTGTTTATTCCATCGCTTTACGCCTTTGTTGTCCACTGATTTTCTAAGAATTGCTTACTATCCGCAGGATTTGGGCTGGTTTTTGACAACTCGCTACCGATTCTCGCCATGTTGCTACCGATTCTCATTGCTCACCGACTTTTGGCCGTTTCGGGACCAATTTGGAACAATTTGGCCATTTGATTCACTTTAAACTGATTAAGGACAAATGCTATTGTTTTTCATGATGTTTCGGACAGATTTTGACGATTTTGCCCCTCTTATTTTATTAAACTAATTTTGAACATGTTGCTACACTTGTTGGTATTTTACTGGTTTGGATATGATACTACACTTTAATTGGCCAATGAAAAGTTATCCGTCGATTTTTTAGGCCTCCACAATTGCAAAGACGGAAAATAAAATAAAATAAAGCTTTCTGGGCAATGATGATTTCTTCCACTTACACCGGATAACCAACATGCACTGGCAAGGCGAATTCTCGCAGCCGCATTTGTTTAGGCTGTCCTACTTTATTTTTTTACATATATCTGAGCCCTCAGTGTTTAAAACTATTACTGTTTTGGCGCGGATCCGAAGGTTTTATTTATTTTATTATTTTTAGCAATAATGGCCGATGAAGGAATCTCCGTCTGATTTCCAAGGCCTCCCCTGTGCAAAAGACGGATTTATTTTTGGCTTTATTTATTAATTATTGCTATTACTTTAAAAATTATTTATTTTATTACTAACACTTTTACTAAGCTGCCTACGCAGTACCCTGAGATCATCTTGTGCGTATGCCTAAAAGTGGCTAACGATGTCCCTGATTTTTATCTCACGTCGATTTAATTTTAGTTTTATTTTTGTATTGCATTTTATTTTAATTGTAAATTATGTAAAAATGCTTAGAATAGGTAAGAAAAGCCAATATATAATTAACCTAGGTTTGAACGATAATCATAGTTAGCGATCCTATAGATGCCCCAATTTCCCTTTAGGATAATAAAGAACCCTTACCAAATCTCACATAGCTTTCGCACTTTAAACGGAGATCATTAATTGCGATTTTTATTGCAATAAATCAAGTGTCCTAATTCACTTAATTAATTAGGTGGCGACTTAAATACATCTAGAATCAACCATACGTAGTACTCCCGCTTCAATTCTGCTAAAACTGGTGTTACAGATGGCGACTCCGCTTAGGATAATCGTGTTCTCACCATAGCAAACCTAGGTTTATTATTGCTTGGCTTTATTTTTATTTGTTTTAAATGCCTTAAAATTATTCGCTTAATCTTGTATGCTTAATCGCTTTAATTGCTATTTGCTTTTACTTTTCCTTAAACCGCATTCCGCCATATTTCCTCCACTATGGAAAATTCATATTCTCACACACTACACGCTGGCCGTGCTTCACAAGACCCACAAATTTCTTTCAAGAACACCCAAAATTTAGGAGAGTCAGCGCCAGAGTTAGATCGGTTCACCGATCACCACGTAGCCTTCTCACTCGAGTTGTCCGCCGAACTCAAGGCCTAGTAAGCCAAATCTTAGAAAGCTTAAGATAGAGCTATACCACCCTTTTATTTAAGCCATGCACGATAAACCTTAGTGGTTAATCCTTGGTATTAACGCCACAATTAGAAACTCACTAAACTTGTCGACTCGTTTCACAACCCAACGACCCATTAGCATACTACGTGGTAGTACGATGATGATAGACTGATCCAAGCCCGTCATGACACACCAAATTGGAAAAGTGCACCGCCATTTGGTCGCCACTTCCAACAAAACATCGCAGCTTTAACTACTGACCTATTTATCATAATCTCGCATATTTGGCGCTTAGGCCGACTCCGCATAAGAGAGATCCTACGCGTATTAGGCACGCCGCTTGATTTGCATGCTTTTGTTTACTATCATTGTCGCTAGCAATTCCGCATATTATTTAACGCAATAATTACCCTTTATCCTCGCATATATCATGCTTATAATTCCCGCCACGAGCATTTGCATTTTTGCACTTTTGTTGTCACATTGCAATCATGACTTCTATCAGAAATCGCTTCTTTAACATCACGATTTAGACTTTGGAAGATCAACCACCACCGGCCGAACCAAGTGAGTCTTGACTATATTGTCATGCCCTTACATTTTACTATTTTTGTGGCTTGCCTACTCTCACCCATTTGTCATATCTTTTGCAGGAAAACCGTCCTCGCAAATAGTCGAGGACGGTCGGAAGAAAATAAAACAAAAGGAAGAAAAAGAAAAGAAAAAAATCATCCCAAGAATGAGTTTAGTTATGTTGACGGAAAGAAGTCAGCTTATACCATATTCAACAAAGCATTGCTCTGGGTCTTATATTTTGCATTTTTATACATATTGGCAAGTCTAATCGATATGTCTAGTATTGATTACTGATGCGCGTAATATGCACACACTTTTAAACGCAAGTGCACGTTATCGTATCAAGTAGTATAGTCTTAGATAAGACCGAATATCGTCCTCAGATTAGGTTCAAGTACCAACTATCTATTTTCTAGTATCTATTTGGTGAATTAATGATTGATTGTTTGATTTATAACTAAGAATTATTAAAGATAAGTAAATATAAAGAATTACTTCAGATGTGATGAGAATAGGGCTTCTATGTATCATTACTATCCGCTTATGCTACTTACTAATGCATTACTTATGGTGTTCTTCTTTTGGAGAAAGCAGGTTTACGAAATCGTTTTATACTCCCGTTAGGGTTATATAAACACTCAACCCCAAAGATTGTTCCTTACCTACCTTTCTGATAAGTGGTAACTCTATAGAGGATTAAGAACAAAACCTAGTCGACCGTCACGCACAATGCGCAAAATTAGGTTTTTAAGCCTCTCATCAACGCTTACAAAACTAATCGAGGTATTTTCATCCCCAATTCAAGCCCTGCCTACCCAACTTACAAGATATTCACAATCCCTCCTTTTCGTAACTGATTAGAAATCATATCGTGATAACTAGTCACAATTAGTTACCAAGAATTCAACTCAATTATCGATAGATCTCTCAATAAGAAAAATAACCATAAGCGCATTAATTTATAACATAAGTTTCAAGAAATTCAACATAGAAAGTCTTATAAGAGAATTAGTTCCTAGCATGAATATGACAAGAACTAATTCAAAGTTCATCATGCAAAACCGAATTAAAGAAAAGAAAAGAAAAGGGAAAAGAAAGTACTAAGTTAATGGTATCCAATCTCCAAGCCAAAATCTCGAAGTCAGCAAGAACGGGAACCTCAAAACCGCCTAGGTTCTCCTTATATAGGTTTAAAACGCCTCCTTCTTTCTCTCGCAGTTCGCCCAAAAATCCAAAAGACCTAATTTTTCCAAGGCGCCGCTGTCCTCGCAGATAGCCGCGCGCTAAGTTCGCGATCCGTCGGTGTTTTGGCGCCGCGCCCGATATTCGCTGCTCGGTAGCCGCGGCCAGATCTTCAGAGCCTCTGATGTTTAGGCGCCGCGACCGTGATTCGCCGTTCGAGGGCGCGCGCGCCGAAGCCTTCGCTTCGACAGCTGGCGCCGCGCCTCGCTGTCGCAGGAGGCCACGCTGCTGGTCCGATTTTTGCCTCGTCGCTTCTTTCTCTGCTGGCTCGCATCTCCTCTTTTGCCCTCTTTGCTCCTTTTCCGCCATTTGGCCATTTTAACCACTTTGACTCAAAAGAAAGAAAACTATCCTAATACGACACTTATATGTGCAAAATGACAAAAGACTAACTCAAACCGACTCAAAGGTGTATATAAAATACACCGATCAAATACTCCCAACTTAACCTTTGCTCGCCTCGAGCAAAGATAGAAAGAAATAAAATAAAAGACTCAAAGAACTAAAAATAAAAGACTTCGTCATTAATCACTTTTGTTGCATAAATGTTAACTAAAAACACAAGGTTAGCGTAATAATACGCAGAACATATAGCATGAAATTTTCAAGACACTAAACACACGGTTAGATATTTCGCAAACTCATATTCATCATGCTTAATGGAAGTCAATATACTAAATCATGCATATAAATTCAAGAATTCCTATGGCATGCTTACTTGCTATTCTCCACTAATTCGATATGCATAAAAGAGATCTTCGTGACTTCGAGGGTCAGAATGCAGCTTAGGTAGGGTTGGTAAAGATAGGCATTTAGGCTCATTTTTCTGCACTACAAGCTCTTTCGCTTTTCAATTTTTCCCTTTTCTTTTGATTCTTTCCTTCACTTCAATTCTATCCTTCCCTCTTTGTTTTGGGAGAGTGAAGTGTATTATACTAATAGCACCCCCAAACTTAGGCTTTTGCCTCTTTCTTATTACTTTTCCATCGGTGCATCAAACTTGTTCACTCTTTTTGTTTCTTCTTTTAACACAATGTACTCCACTATTTCATATTTTCACTTATGGCACAATTTTGTGGAATATAGGTGTCAAAGAAGAAGTTTCAAATTTAGGCTCAACGGGTCGGCTAGATATTCTTTTTTTAAAGTACAGTAGAAAAGAACGGTAAGAATCACTATCAAAGAAATGTCCGAATCATCTCCTAACATACATATCCTAACTATTTCGCCAAATAGCAAGCAATCATAACACATAAGCATTTATCATTTAGCATGCATAACTCAAGCAAGAAACTCCAAATAGACAGATTCTCATGAGCTGCATATCTAACCTAAGTGTTTAGATAGTTGCTTCAATTCCTTTACATTATTCCACCTTACTTCACTAGGTGTTTCTAGCAACTACAAAGATACATGATCTTTGACAGCAATTATGACTCAAGAAAGAATTTTTTTGTGACTCAAAATAAACATAAAACAAATAAAAGATTTAAATAAAACATAACACGACACACAAATAAAAACTAAAACACAAAACACACCCTCAATCTTAAATCACACATTGTCCCCAACGTGTGTAGACTCAAAGACAAGAAAGAAAATAAGACACTTACAAACTTTGGTTAAAATGGTGGTGGCGGTGGATAATGATCGACCATCGCTGAACAAGGCACTCACCGCCGATTTGTTGCCTTGTTTCACGTCCCTTGTACTATCGCTTGCGCGTCCGCATCATCTCCTCTCGTGTTGGTACAATTGCCCCATCGCTGGCTCCAAAGTTCTCGCTTCGTGGTTGGCCGGTGGCCGGGTCCTCGCCTCATATCAGGATAACTAGTTGTCAATTAGTTACCAAGAATTCAACTCAATTATCGATAGACTCTCAATAAGAAAAATAACCATAAGCACGCATTAATTTATAACATAAGTTTCAAGAAATTCAACATAGAAAGCCCTATAAGAGAATTAGTTCCTAGCCATGAATATGACAAGAACTAATTCAAAGTTCATCATGCAAAAACTGAATTAAAGAAAAGAAAAGAAAAAGGGAAAAGAAAGTACTAAGTTAATGGTATCCAATCTCCAAGCCAAAATCGAAGTCATGCAAGGGAACCTCAAAACCGCCAGTGGTTCTCCTTATATAGTTTAAAACGCCCTTCTTTTTCCCCGCAGTTCGCCCAAAAATCCGCCAAAAGACCTAATTTTTCCGCTGCCGCTGCGTTCGCAGATAGCCGCGCCGAGTTCTACGATCCGGGTGTTTTGGCGCCGCCCGAGCATTCGCTGCTCGGTAGCCGCGCCAGATCTTCGTAGCTCTGATGTTTAGCGCCGCGCCTCAGATTCGCTGCTCGAGAGCCGCGCGCCAGTCTTCGCTTCACGATGAAGCGCCGCGCCCCCGCTGTCGCAGGAGGCCGCGCGGCTGGTCCGATTTTTGCCTCGCTTCTTTTCTCTGCTACTCGCATCTCCTCTTTTTCCCTCTTTTTGCTCCTTTTCCGTCATTTGGCCATTTTAACCACTTTGACTCAAAAGAAAGAAAAACTATCCTAATACGACACTTATATGTGCAAAATGGGACAAAAGACTAACTCAAACTGACTCAAAAGGTGTATATAAAATACACCGATCAATTACATAATTCTTTATCATGCATTTTACAACATAATCATCCCGAACTACGCGTGTCTGATCTCACCATACGGTGTGATACGTAGGCAACCCATCTAGGGTTCGACACCACCACGTAAAAAAAAATCATTCATTCTATCACAGTCATTCATTTTTTCGTTACATTCCTCTTTCTTTGCATTAGTCTTATAGTGAACAATCATTTGTTTTGCACAGTTTTTATTTTTTGCATTTCTTTCATAAATAAAATCTTGTAAATCATACGTTTTATAACATAACTGAACGAACTACGCACACCTGATTCTCGTCAAAGATAAGATACGTAGCAAATTTCTACTCGTTTGCATCATTTATTCAAAAAATACAAAAATATTTTATTCAAAAAGAATTAAAAAAAAAGTTCTTTTAAGTATCATTGTTTGATTTGGTTGATACCAACACAGTTAGGTGTGTGCATAGGAAAGAACGAGTAATAATCAATATGGGTTGACTTTGTGGTAAACCATAGATTCTTTTGGTATCTCTCGCTCACACCTGTAATGACATTTTTGCATGCTTATAAGATAAGAACAAAACCAACCTCATCGTTTCATGTGCATTGTGTGGTGAGTTTTAGAATAAGTTCAATTGCATTGCATTGTGATCTAGAACTTGGCCTGAATGTTTGTTGAGGCGAAATCCTGAGTAACACTTGGTGTGGGAAATGACCGTAGACTTTCTTTGACCCGTTTGAGTCTTTTTCAACCTACCAAATAACATTATCCGTAGTACACCCCTTTTGAGCCTAAAGTCTATACTTTTAACAACCGCATATTACACCTATACCCTTTCTCGAAAGCAGATGCACTATCCTCTCGCCGCACTCTCTCGAGCGCCTTGGAAATGTGCAAGTGGTGACGAAATTCTGCGTCGAAATTTGCAAAGACAAAAGTTGTCAAAGTCCCAAAAGGGAAAAGAAAACACAAATGACGACTTCACAAAAGAAGAAATCAAAAGCCTCGGCATTATAAACAAAAATGAATGAAATGAGAGAATAACTTTGAAAAAAGCGGGCTCCAAACGAAAGATTCAAAAGGAAGTCAGTACAGAAAAACTGGGACAAAAAAAAAAGGAGAAAAAGAAGAAAGCAGATCAGCATTAAAGCACACAAATATCAAACACGGACTCGAGGAAGGATTAGTCACTTTTTACCCAAATGATATCCAACCCTTTCCCCAAGCCTACATTACAAGCCCGTGACAAGCCCTACATGATCTTATACTGAGAGTTCTCACATTAGTGGATACTTACATGACAGCCAAGCCTATGGTATCACAATTGCATTTATCAACATCCTTTTCGAAAGTGAGCGCATTACCTCAAACGCCCCAAAATACAAAATACCGAATATATGCGAAACGGACTTTCTTCAAATGAGGCATTTGAAACGCGAGATTACGCCAGAGTTCAAACCTTGGCCGCAAGCAGCGTGTCGATACTTAGCGTCCGAGGTACCATTTCAAACTATGCGAATTACCCGTGTCACTTCGTTAGACCTAAGGAATAACTAATTCCTAAGCACAATACTAATTGCTGTATCAATCAAGTCGAACGCGATGATGTCTTTCCACTTTTCAAAAAAACGATATATAAACAATCATTCTTCGCGCCATGAACTACGCTCGACCGATTCCTCACGGATACGAGGCGCCACATCGCTTCGCCCACATTGTTTGAAAACCCATAAAAATCATTTTTCAGATCACGAACTACGCTCGACCGATTCCTCGGATACGAGGCGCCACATTGGCTTCTGGCCTCATTTTTGAAAATCAGATACCATTTTTTGCATCACTTAACCACGCTCGACCGATTCCCTCACGGATACGTAGCGCCTAAATCGCTTCGGCCACACCATTAGAAATCTTCTCATCGCTCGTAGCGACGGAATGCGCTTGATTATTCTCAAAAGAGATACGAGCAATTTCCGCCAGAGTTAAGTCTTGCCTACGCGCCCGCATAACGAAAAATGGACAATTTTGGGA
This sequence comes from Przewalskia tangutica, assembly GCA_029844215.1. Taxonomy (NCBI): domain Eukaryota; kingdom Viridiplantae; phylum Streptophyta; class Magnoliopsida; order Solanales; family Solanaceae; genus Przewalskia; species Przewalskia tangutica. Next base: position 145,846,443 of record CM056718.1, read on the forward strand.
AATGCTCCACGAAGAGATCATAATAAGGATCCTAAAGCAAAGAAGCATTCGCAGATCCAAAGAAGTCCGCACAGATCGTGACGCGACTGCTTTCGATCTTCATATCGAAAGCGGGAGCACAACAAAGCCCACGCGGTTACAAACGCACAACGCCTATGCAATGACGTTATCTCAACCCGCGAGTCACAAAGCAGTACGCCCATAAATGACATCATTTCATCGCAGTTCTACGCAACGGCTTCATTCATGCTTCGCCTATACAACGGAACATTTGCATCTCGCCCATACAAGACGCACAACGCCCATACAAGGCGCCATTTGCATTTCGCTCCATACAAGACGCATAACGCCATACAAGGCGCCATTTGCATTTCGCCCATACAAGACGATAACGCCATACAAGGCGCCATTTGCATTTCGCCCATACAAGACGACAACGCCCATACAAGGCGCTATTTGCATTCGCCCATACAAGACGACAACGCCATACAAGGCGCCATCTCGCATCTCGCCCATACAAGCATTTACAACGCCATACAAGGCGCCATTTGCATCTCGCCCATACAAGACGCAACGCCATACAAGGCGCCATTCGCATTTCGCCCATACAAGACGCATAACGCCATACAAGGCGCTATATGCTTTTCGCCCATACAAGATTTACAACGCCATACAAGGCGCCATCTGCATCTCGCCCATACAAGATGACAACGCCATACAAGGCGCCATCTCGCATCTCGCCCATACAAGCATTTACAAGGCCCATACAAGGCGCCATCTCGCATTTCGCTCCATACAAGACGCATTTACAACGCCATACAAGGCGCCATCCGCATTTCGCCCATACAAGCATTTACAACGCCATACAAGGCGCCATCTCGCATTTCGCTCCATACAAGACGCATAACGCCATACAAGGCGCCATCTCGCATTCGCCCATACAAGCATTTACAACGCCATACAAGGCGCCATCTCGCATTTCGCCCATACAAGCATTTACAACGCCATACAAGGCGCCATCCGCTTCGCCCATACAAGACAACAACGCCATACAAGGCGCCATCTCGCATCTCGCCCATACAAGACGATAACGCCATACAAGGCGCCATCTCGCATCTCGCCCATACAAGCATTTACAACGCCATACAAGGCGCCATCTCGCATCTCGCCCATACAAGACGATAACGCCATACAAGGCGCCATTCGCATCTCGCCCATACAAGACGATAACGCCATACAAGGTATCATCTCGTGATTTCGCCCATACAAGACGACAACGCCATACAAGGCGCCATCTCGCATTTCGCCCATACAAGCATTTACAACGCCATACAAGCGCGCACCGCATTTCGCCCATACAAGACGACAACGCCATACAAGGTGTCATCTGCATTTCGCCCATACAAGACGACAACGCCATATAAGGCGCCATCTGCATTTCGCCCATACAAGCATTTACAACGCCATACAAGGCGCCATCTCAGATCTCGCCCATACAAGACGCAAACGCCATACAAGGCGCTATTTGCATCTCGCTCATACAAGACGCATAACGCCCATACAAGGCGCCATCTCGTGATCTCGCCCATACAAGATGACAACGCCATACAAGGCGCTATTTGCATTTCGCCCATACAAGACGCAACGCCATACAAGGCGCCATCTCGTGATCTCGCCCATACAAGACGACAACGCCATACAAGCGCGCCATCTCGATCTCGCCCATACAAGCATTTACAACGCCATACAAGGCGCTATTTGCATTTCGCCCATACAAGACGATAACGCCATACAAGGCGCTATTTGCATTTCGCCCATACAAGACGACAACGCCCATACAAGGCGCTATTTGCATTTCATCCATACAAGACGACAACGCCTGGCGTATATGCCATTCGCATCTCGCTATACAAGACGCCAGATCATCACATCACTTCATCAACATCTACAAACACCATGTCTTTTCCAAAGACCATGTCACCGCAACCCAAAGGTCAATCATACTTCGACACTGACAAATCTCGAGTTTTCATCATCGCTTATTTTCTAGCATTGCAAAGAACCCAAAGGTCTCATAATTCGACACTAGGACAAATTTTAAATCTGCATCGGCTTTGTCTTTTATCTTGGCATCACAACGACCCAGTGTCGGCTTTTTCCCATTCTTTTCTTGATCCTTGTTTTAATTCTGACGATTGGGACAAAATTGGCTACAAGTCAACGTCTTTGTCCGAACACTCTTTCATCGTCTTCGGTCAAAGAGGGACAACTGTTGACACCTAATTTTGACCCATCTTTTAGTCATTTGTTGCAATTTTAAGCATTTTAGGACACCACATTTTATCACCATTTTTGACATTTTTGTATATTTTTACCTAACATTCTATGTTGTTTTATTTTTGTAAATTGACATCATGTTTTTACTTTAATTAGGTATTAAACATTTTTAAATATTATGTTATTATTGTTGCGTGATCATTTTGTTTTACTAATTTTGCATCTCTTTAAATAATTAACTGACATTTCGTCTTTACTTTTAATCAGGCATTAAATATTTGCTAAATATTGTATTTTATTATTATTGCATCGGCATTGACATTTTAATAATTTTGTATCTTTAAATAATTTTTCTTTTAAATAATTAATCCATTTTGCATTTTTTGTCAAACCAGTCCAGTCCAAGGCACAATCTGAATCAGTCCAATCCGCCAGAAACCGAAGCCCAAACTGAGGCCCAATACACCTTTCATTTTTTTCCTCCAATACCCAATACCCAATACCCAATACCCAATATCCAATACCCAATACCCAAAGCCCAATACCCAAAACCCAAACCCTAAACCTAATCCCACACTATAAATAAAACCTTACCCCCCTTTTTTAATTCCTCCCCAGCCGACACACTCCCCATCCATCAACCTATTTTCTACCCTAGCTGTCTATCCCTCTATATCTATTACTCTCATTCTCTCACACTCTCTACCCTTCAGCCCCCACAGAATTAACCCTAGCCGTCTACCCCTAATACCCTACTTCTGCACCTCAGCCTCTCTCTTCTACTTCTACCCATAGCCGCGACATTACCCCCAGAGCCGCACAAATCAGAATCTCACTCTCCTCTCCTCTCTCACCTTCCCGTCGACTCTCTCTCCCTGCAACACCCTCAGCCCATCAGTCGCATAAGGCAACCCAGCCCTCTCTCATTTGTTTCTAAAACCTAACCTCCCCTCTCCCGTCACTGCTTCTCTCAGCCCTAACTCCCGTCGCCACTGTCCACCACGCGAACCTCGACCACCACCTCCACTCCCCTTTCTCTCCCGTCGACCGCCACCACGCTCAACCTACACCGCCGAACACCCATCTCCGTCGACCACCACCACGCTCGAATCTACACCGCCGAACACCCATCTCCAAAGAAACCCCACAACCCGCCGACCACCACCACGCTCAACTTACACCGCCGAACACCCATCTCCAAAGAAACCCCACAACCCGCCGACCACCACCACGCTCAACTTACACCGCTGAACACCCACCTCCGTAAAACCTCACCACGCTCCCGCCGATCGACATCAGCATGGCGGCGTCGCCCGCGACTTCGCCGGAAGCGACGCCGCCTTCTCTCTGGGTAATGTCAACCTTGCTGATTTAAACTCAAACGACGCCACGCTTTGTTTCTTCATTTTCTCGTTATTATGTTGCGGTGTTGTTGACCGATTTCGCTTAACTATTTTTTCTCGATTTTCTCGATTTTATCGATCCGCCTAATAAAAATCGCGACTCGTTTCGCATCATTTTGGGTTAGGCTTTGGTTGTTTGTTGGATTGATTTCGCATCATTATCCGTTGTTGGCGATCGTTTGATTTCTTGTTTGTAATACGAGTAAAACTCCGCCAAGCTTTGTTGTTTTCCGGCCGATCGACCATTTCGCTGCTATGTTGTTGTTTATTCCATCGCTTCACGCCTCTTTGTCGCCCACCGATTTTCTAAGAATTGCTTACTATCCGCCGGATTTGGGCCGTTTTTGACAATTTGGCTACCGATTCGCCATGCTGCTACCGATTCTCATTGCTCACCGATTTTGGCCGTTTCGGACCAATTTGGAACAATTTGGCCCTTTGATTCACTTTAAACCGACATGACAAATGCTACTTTTTCATGATGTTTTGCAGATTTTGACGATTTTGCCCTCTTATTTTATTAAACTAATTTTGAACATACGTTGCTACACTTGTTGGTATTTTACTCGTTCGATATGATACTACACTTTAATTGGCCAATGAAAAGTTATCCGTCGATTTTTAGGCCTCCACAATTGCAAAGACTAAAATAAAATAAAATAAAGCTTTCGCAATGATGATTTCTTCCACTTACACCTGATAACCAACATGCAATCGCAAGGCGAATTCGCACCGCATTTGTTTAGCCGCCCTACTTTATTTTTTTACATATATCCGAGCCCTCGCGTTTAAAACTATTAATGCTTTGCGCGATCCAAGGTTTTATTTATTTTATTATTTTTAGCAATAATGGCCGATGATGAATCTCCGCTCGATTTCCAAGGCCTCTGCAAAAGACGGATTTATTTTTGGCTTTATTTATTAATTATTGCTATTACTTTAAAAATTATTTATTTTATTACTAACACTTTTACTAAGTGCCTACGCAGTACCGAGATCATCTTGTGCGTAAGGCCTAAAAAGGGCTAAAGATGTCCCTGATTTTTATCTCACGTCGCATTTAATTTTAGTTTTATTTTTGTATTGCATTTTATTTTAATTGTAAATTATGTAAAATGCTTAGAATAGGTAAGTAAAGCCAATATATAATTAACCTAGGTTTGAACGATAACCGCAGTTAGCGATCCTATAGATGTCGACCCTTCCCTTTGTGATAATAAAGAACCCTTACCGAATCTCACATAGCTTTCATGCACTTTTAAACGGAGATCATTAATTGCAAGATTTTTATTGCAATAAATCAAGTGTCCTAATTCACTTAATTAATTGGTGGCGACTACTTAAATACATCTAGAATCAACCATACGTAGTACTCCGCTTCGACTCCTAAGCAAAATGGGTGTTACAAGAATGGTTTGTTCTATTTCAATCAACCACTAGTACATATACATATACTTTGTGACTTCCAATCCTATATCGATGGAAATAATGGAGAAAACACGAAAACTAAGGAATAGTTCCCAAGGCTTCTTTTTCATGGGCTATAGCTTCCGAGCCAATCCCTGTAATCGTAATAACCAAAGACATGATCTTGAAACTACTCATAGGATCATGCAACAATATAACAACCGCAATGCTAGTAATCGTACTCTAATCTAAGTATGACACCGCCAAGACAAAGGAAGAGGAAAACAACCGAGGCGGCCGGCTCCCAAGACTCCTAATCAAAAGTGATTATTCCCAAATGATAATCGAGTAATATGCATTTTCCACGCCAAACGTAGTTGCCTCTGATTTCAACCCATGTAAACCGTCACTTATAACGAGTCCAATTGTTGTAAATATAAAGGCAAAGAGGGAAACCATGAGTCACGCTTCCAAAGACAACACTGAAAGACCTTTTACCAAGTAATTTCACTAAAACTAATTCGACAAGGCAAAATCGACCGCGAGTGCAGATCCCAAACAGATCCCACACAAAACCAATAACGCATCGACGGGTCGTGATATATCCGCATACATGTCTTAACTAGAATCAAGAGCAATGATCGCCATGGAAACAAAGAATGATCACGATAGAATTTATAATCGATAGTTCATAGTGTTTTTCACGAAGATATCCGAATAGGCGTAAAATGTTCAAGCTAATTAATGATCAAGCTAGCTAAGTTGATGGAATGAAAAATGGAGGGGGAAAAAGACAATGGAAGGAAAATGAAGTTCAAAGCAAAGTTCCTTTGAAAAGGAGCTTTGTAGAACATCGCGATAAAGAGAAATTTATGTTCTTATATTAGAAATCACTTCCTCTAGCTCTTAAAGCGGTAAGAAGAGGACTCTCGCGCCGCCGCCGCCGCCACCCTGATTCGATTCTGATTCTACCAAATGATCTAATTGATATTCTTGAAATTATTTTGTTTATTTTCGCGAAAATATTAATTGGTAATTAATTAAATTTTTATAAATAAATTAAAACTCCCAACGTTTTTTTTTTTCCTGAAAAGGCAAAAGGCCTTTCCGAACAGTTACCAACCTGCCTATTCTGAACAGACACTTTCGAGACTATATAAACTGAGGCAATGCCTCATTTTTCAATCACTGAATTTTTTTCTGCATTGCATTGCAATTTCTCGATTCTTTTCCAAATTTTGGGTTAATCCTTCACTTACACTTACCAATTTTCTCGTTGTATTTATAATAATATCATGACCCTATAGTTCGCTTAATTATGTCTCAATCTCAAATAAATTAAAATTTACTATATGAATCTCATCGATGATGTCTATTCATTTATTTTCATCTTAGGCCAATATTATGTAAAATAAATATAAATATAAAAGTACTAAAAGTCCTCTATATTTTCTACTAGTATAGAAACCTCCGATACGATTAGAAGAGTCTTACATTGCATATGACAAAAATGAACGTACAACACGAAATTAATTAAAATACATTCTCAACTAATTATTATCTCCTATATTGTATCGTAAAATATCAACAAAGCATCGTAAAAATGGAGTAAATTGTCCACCATAATAACTCTGGCCAAATTAGTTAATACTTTTAAGAACCTACCAAGGATAAATAGAAATATAAATAATGCATTTCCTATTTCCTATTCTCAACTAATTGGTATCTCCTATATTATATTGTAATAGCATGTTGAGGATTAATTAAAATAACATGTCTTTTCTTCTCAGAAAATCCGCATGGATTCGCTTAGTCATGATTTAGTTTCACACGCATGTACCTGATTTTTTAAAGAATTTATTCTCAATTTCGCCATGCGAGCTTACTTACATTATCGGTCTTAAGCTCTAATAAAATAGCAATTACATTACACTAATAATTAACATAAAACTAGTCAATTAATGACAATCCTAATGACACGGTAATTTTGCAAAAATGTGAAGGAAACTAAATTCCAAGTGTGAATCAAAAGTAAAATGGAAAATTTATAAATGAATAGTAAGAATCTCAACAAAGTATCAGAAAAAATGGAGTAAATAAATTCACTTATAATAACGCACAAATTAGTTAATATTTTTAATGTACAGAGATTGAAAAAATAGTAATATATATATATGTGATGCATTTTCCAATTTAGCCCTTGTTTTATCTTGATCATATTTTCTGTGGAATCGATTTTTGTTATATTATATGTTTTTCTATAATAACATTTTGCTATAATGTAAAAATATCGAAACAAACGATACTATTATAGAAAAGTTATGATTATGCTTCAAATGTGAAACAAAAGTAAAATGAAAATTGTTAAATGAGTAGTAAAAATCTCAACAAAGTATCTGGAAAAATGGGAGTAAATAGACAACTCAAGTCAAAATTAGTTACGAATTTATTTTTGTGAATATATAAGGATTACCAAAATAGAAATATATATAATGCTTTTTCCGATTTAGTATGGAAATTGTCAATTTGATCCATCAGCACCCTAATATATATTTGCCAAGAAAAAATAAAACTACTGCACATTAACATTTCTATTCAATAATTAAATTAAGCAGCAGCAAGATTTCAAATTCCAGCACCAGTTGCATCACAATTCATGAGGATGGCCAATTTATTTCCTTGTTTTTTTCTTCTTCAAATTTTTGTGTCAGGTAGGTGTCCTTAATTCTAGTTCATCTTTCCAATTTTATCTGAGAATTTATTTGTTATACGACGTCACGTAATATTTGACACCATTAAACTAATTAATGGTGTTATTTACATAACTCGTACAACTTTTAAGAATTCAACTAGTTTGCTTTGCATTGTAGGTAGATCTCCAAATATTTGTATCTATACTTGAATCCCATTTTCTTTTATAGACTTGCTAATTCTAGATGAATATCAATAAAAAGGAAGTTCTATTGTGAGGAGCAAGTGACTGATAGGTAAAAATCCACATGTATCATTTTACTTTTGTCATAATTCCGCTTTAAGATTCAATTTTTACATCACTAAGGGATGTACTGAATAGATGGTTTAATGAAGAGATTTCTAGTCCCTTTAATAAGTCATACGCATCGCGAATTTTTAGAAATTACACTTTTCTATCGCAGTGTGTAAAAATAGTCACCGACTCATCGTTATGAAATTTCAAATATCACAAGTGAAACCCAAAAATCATGAAAATTTCACCTCTAAAGGATAGTGATCATTTTTCATTGTGGAAGCCGAAAGGAGACTATTTGTGCAACACTCACAAACTCTGATTAATTCATCCGAGGCCATACCGAATGGTTTATATCATAAACACTGTCTATCAATATTAGTGTTTCCACTTACCTTCTATATTAAAATTATTCATTTTCACCTTACATTTTTCTTTTTCTATCAGGTAGTTGGTACGGAAATAGCAACTCGCACCTATGGAGACGGCTAAAGGAAACTTGAATGAATCGATGTAGATTACCGCTATAGATGTTCGGGAATTCGGGTCCACGCGACCATCATCAGTGATGAACATTGTCGCATTGCAACATGCAACAATTACTATAGTGAACTTAATCCAGAACCAAGATGCACTGATTTTCCTGGATATCCATACAAGTTTTGCATATGTTGGCATGATTGTCATTGAAATAAATTAATATGTATTTTTTTATAGAGTGATAAAGTAGTTACAATGATATTATTGTTCATGCAAATGCATTTGTATATTTTTTTCTTATTTTTCAATCGTATCCGATATCCGTATTGGAGTCTAATTAAATTCAAATTCACGCTGAGAAGTCTCACATAATTGGTTGGTAAATCCATTCCTAATAAGGGCGACTCCATATCTAAGGCTCGAATCCGAAACCTATGATTAAAGATGAAAGAATACTTATTAATTCCATCATAACTCTTGTTGGTAGAATGCATTTTTTGTTTCCTACAGTGTCTCTGATACCCTTATTAAAATTCCGACTAATTTGAATTCACACTGTATAAGATCCATTTAAGGAAAACTCGCTCCCTAACATAATTTTTTTAATATCCAGAATTCTATCCGATAAAATACAATTGTATCTTTCAAAGCAATGATATAAGTACGCATAATAATATTGATTTGATTCATTGTTAGACATTCACACAAATGCAGTAATGTCTAAACACAGAGAGCGAAATCACACCGAATAATAGTGGTCGACGCATTCTCTCGCAATTGTTACGGAAGTCAGAGTTAACGCCGCCATCGGGCGCTTGCTATCACTGGCAGAGCAGTGACGGAGCCCGAGTCCATAAAACCTTTGGCGTGGCTACGCCAAATGGTGATTCGGTAGCCGAGCGTATATAAGGCTTGCCTGGATTCATGATACCGCCGACTTCAGCCGACTTGATAGAGCCGATACGACGACTTTGATGTAATTACGGTACGGATTGGCTAGCCTCGCTATGCCAACGTGGACCGTAGAGAGATTAGTTCGTTCCAGCTTCGCGAGCCTGCATCGAGTGGAAGGAATACCGCATCGCCGGCGGTAGGTTTATTTCTTACCTTAAGGCTGTAAGACGCGCTGGCGGTACGCCTACCATACGGTTCGTATTCGAGCATCGAGGTCGAGATACCGACCTTCGGGCCGCCCTGGCCGTTAGAGAGTTTCCGCACGTGTTCCTGCACGAGCTTCCGCATCCTCCCGAGAGGAGATCGAAGTTTTGCATTGATATGGCGCCGCACACTGACCGATATCTATTCCGCCATACGTGACGGGCACCCGCCGAGTCAAGCGGAATTGAAATACTAGCCAAGGACTTGGCCGGAGAAAGGCTTTATTAGGCGTGTTTCTCCCGGGAGCGCCATGTTATTTGTAAAGAAGAAGGACGCAGACGTCACAGATGTGTATTGATTACATGCAAATTAACAAGATAACTATCCGTAATGTATATCCTCCTGTGATTGACGATTTGTTTGACCACCGCAGGTGCAAGGTGTTTTTTCAAGATAGACCGCGTCCGTTATCATCAAAGTAGTTAGAGAGACAGATATCCCAAAGATCGCATTTAGACTCGTATGGGCACTATGAGTTCAGTGGTGACGTCTTTCGTTCACCAACACCCCAAAGAAGATTCATTGATTTGATGAACCGAGTGTTCGCCATTCTCGATATGTTCGTTATAGTATTCATCGATGATATCCTCGTTTATTCGCGCACGAGCGAATACGCGATCATTCGGCGACGGACGGGAGTCCTCCGAGACCGCAACAGATGCCAAGTTCTCAAATACGAGTTTTGCTGGCCTCAGGCTTTCATAGGCATGTTATCGGGCCGATGGTATTCGCCGATACAAAGAAAGATCGGCAGGCACTAAGACTGGCCTGCACTCCACTACACCGACGAGGTGCGCAGCTTTTTGGGCCTCGCAGATATTATCTGAGATTCAGGAGAGGTTTGCTTCCATCTCAAGACCATTGACTAGCCGACTCGTATGCATGTTCCGCCGATCTGATGTCATGGGAAGTTTCCAGCTGCTAAAGGAGAAATTGACGACCGCCCCGCCTACTCTTCCCGAGGGTTTAGACTGATACGTGGTTTATTTTGACGCTAGGTGTCGCTGGTGCGGCCGACGCAAAGACGGCAAGGTTATAGATACGATCTCGACACCAGAAGCATGAGAAGAACTATCCCACACATGACTTAGAGTCGGGCAGTGATTCATGCCTCAAGATCCGAGACATTATCCAGATGGAGTTCATGTGATATTTACACGCACTCACAAGAGCCTCCAAGATATATCTTCAATGCAGAGAGTTGAACTCATGCGCAGACGTGGTCGAGTTACTTAAGGATTACGATGTCGATATTCTATACCACCCAGGGAAGGCCAATGTAGTTGCAGTTGCCCTTAGTCGCAGATCGATGGGTAGTCTGTCTGATGTACAGCCAGAGAGGATGGATATGGTCCGAGAGTTACATCAGCTAGCGAGCCTTGGGGTTCGTTTGGTTGATTCTGATAGTAATGGAGTTCGGGTTCGAGAGGTCACGAAGTCTTCCATCGCCGGCGAGGCGAAGAGGCTACATGATGAGGATCCGATTATGGTACGCAGATCGATACGCAGCCTCTTCGTGAGAAGAGTCTATTCGAGGTAGCATCGACGGGTGCTAAGATTTGAGGGCCGGCCAGGTGTTCCCGATGTGACAGACTTCGCCACAGATTTCTCGGGAGGCACACAAGCTCGTTATTCTATTCATCCGGTCGACTAAGATGTACCATGACCTCGATGTGTATCAGCGGATGGCTCGCAGGACGGGCAGTTTTGTCGCACAGCGTTCGAATTGTCGCAGTCAAGGTTGAGCACCGTGGTCGCTGGATCGTCAGAGGCTATCGATATTCGACTTGAAAGTGGAGGTGGTAAATATGGATTTTATTACAGGTTACCTCACACTCGAGGAAGCATGATTCCATTTGGGTTATCGCCGACAGTCGATTTAAATCACCATTTTCTTCCAAATGACGACTTTTTCACGAGGATTATGCTAGATCAGATATCGAGAGATTGTAAGATCGCACGAGTTCCTATATCAATTATTTCGCATGCAGGAGCCTGGGCCACGCTAACTTCGGAGGTCCTTCCGTATGGATTAGGGACACACGTGAGTCTCAAGACGCGCTTCATCCTCGCATCGACGACAGCCGAACGCACTATCCGCATACACTCGAGGATATGTCGCGCTTCAGGTTATTGATTTCAGAGGTAGCCGGGAGGATCATTTACCGTGGAGTTTGCTTATAACAACACTACCATTCTAGTATTCGACGGGCGCTTACAGGCCTTATACGAGGAAGCGCAGTCACCGATAGTTGGTTCGAGGTGGGAGGTTCACTGGTCGGACTGCACTTGATTCAACAGCAGCCGATAAGGTGGCTTATCCAGAGCGTTGTTGGCACCGTAGTCGCATGTAAGTCGACGCAGATCATCGACGACGACACTCGAGTTTGAGATGTATGATCGGGTCTTTCAAGCGTGTCACCCATGGCGGCGCTGATGAGATTTGGGAAGAAAGAGAAACTCACCAAGGTACATCGGGCCTTATCGATTATCCGTGAAAGAGGCGCGTTTACGAGTCGATCCGCCGTCCGACCGGAGGCAAGACATCCAATTTTCCATATGTCTATGTTATGAAATGTATCGAGATCCATCTAGAGTGCACCCGATTCACGAAGTCCACGTGATGTAGGGTTATCGATTATGAGAGTCCCATAGTGATACTCGATCGCCAAAGTTAGGCGACTTCGACAAAGGACGGGCTTCCGCTGGCGTCTTATGGCGAACGAGAACAGGAGGAAATGACGCGAAGCAGAGATGACATGATGAAGAAGATCCTCACTTATTCCCTATACCTCCGTAACCCACTTTCCCGATTGTTAGTTTTAATTTAGCAATTACGCTAAGTATTGCTGTGATACGCGAGCGCCTTTAATTGCAAAAGAATAGTTAAGAGGGTCTGTTGAGATTGTGAATCGAGCGAGCCTAGAAGAAATATTCGGACGAATGTTTCTGGCTGGGAGAATGTTACACCCCGTAGTTCCTGGCCATGCGATGAGAGCGCATTTAAAGCGAGTAAGACTTAAAATTTTAGAAGGACAAAGTCAATGGATTGTTTCTGACGTTTTAGTAAAATTTGAGGCGGTTATGACCCATTACATCGAGAGTTCCTAGGTGTTTCAAAGGCCTAATGCGTAGTTCGTCGAGTCTAGTTTCCAACGCAACCAACCGCTCGCCGATAGACATCGGAGTAGAAAGTTATGGAAGTTACAAGTTCAAAGGCGCAATGAGCCGAGCGTGTATTCGGCCGGACTACAGTACGCGCCACGGATGCAGGCCGCGCGGATATTCTGAGGGGTCGCTGAAGTTGCAGCGCCGCGGCGCCGGGAAGCAGGGCCACGACGCCGGAATGTTCTGGGAGTCGGCAGATGTTTCAGCATTGGCGCCGAGGCGATTTCGCGAAAAACCGAGGAAAATCGATTTCTTCTTTTAAAAGGCTACGGAGGGTGACAAGTGTCCCCCCCATCTGATTTTGCATGCACTACTTATTGACCAAGTGTTCAAGACTTGGTCATTCTTCAAACTCCCATCTCTCTCTAAAAGTAAAGCTTTTCCTTCTCTCTAAATTTTCCAGAGGAATTCAAAGCTTGAGGAAAATCAAAAAGGTGGCAAAAAAGCTTGTGGCTAGCTTGTAGGAGTTATCGCGGTGGTGTTCTTGGAAAGCGAGGCTAGAAAAGTTGTTGGAATAATTTTGGCTAAAGCTCTAAGGTAACAATTCTTCTCAGAGCTAGTTATTGGTGTTGCATGTGTGGAAGTAGGAACTTGTAGTAGTAAATAATGCTCTTAGATTCTATGCATGTAAGAAATATGGTTTGGATATGAAAGGATTGGTTAAAAAGGGTATGTGAGCATGTTGTAGCCTAAAAAATACCTTAAACTTGTTAAGTTAATTGTTGTACCTTATGGGGCAGAATTTTACACACCCAAGTTTAGGTGTGTAATCCCCTTTGAAATGTTTGGATTGTCAGCCTTAAATGTGGCATTTGGATGTTGAATTCGGCCTTGAAAAAGGTGGCAAAGTATGTAGAAACAAAGGAAATGCTGCCCAATTTTCCATAGGATTTAGTGACTTTGAACTTGGAATATTCTACATTGAAACTAGAGGTTTATAAACGACATGGCCATTATAGTTGACATACTACGTATGATATTTTGGACTTAGTGTTGAATCGACCAAAGACGATGTGGAACTTTCCTATCTCGAGCATGAATGGTTTTACCTATGTAGTACGATATAATGCATAAGGTTTGATATCCCCTACTTGTTTTAAGGATGTCTCAGTTTTCAAAGGCGGACTTGACGTGTTCAAGTATACGATTCTTGTTTTCCTTTTTAAAAGTGTAAGTCCCTTGGGTTTTAGGAAAATGTATTTGACTAAGGTATAACATTAATATAATGACTTTATGGGAAGTTGATTATATTAGCTTTATCAAAGGTTAACAAAGAAAGATTTACTCTAAGTAAAATAAGTACGGATAAATGATTTGAGGTCATGAAAGGCAAATTGGTTTTAAGGCATCAATCGCCCAAAGGTTTTATGTGAAAAGAGTCATTTTTAAAAGAGTGGAAGATGTAGTACTTTGGGTTAAATCCCTGATTTTTCTTTTATTTATATTATGTATGATGGCTCATTGAGCTAGGTAAGAGTATAAACGGCGGTAAATCCCCAAGACGTTATACCACCTTCTCCAGTAAGAGTATAAACGGCGGTACATCCCCAAGACGTTATACCACCTTCTCCAGGTAAGAGTATAAACGGCGGTACATCCCCAAGACGTTATACCACCTTCTCCGTGGTAAGAGTATAAACGAGGTAAATCCTCAAGACGTTATACCACCCGCCTGTGGTAAGAGTATAAACGGCGGGTAAATCCTCAAGACGTTATACCACCTATTCTCGTGGATTTGCTACCCACGACGCAGGAATACCTCACGCGAGTCCGTAGGGCTCACGCGGTGAAATAGTCCCACGCGCGAGTACACCTACGCGAGGAATACCTCACGCGGTCCACATGACCCACGCGGTGAAATAGTCCTGCGAGTAGGAGTGCTTAATGATATCATGCTGATGACCTCGCTTTGACCACGAGCTTCCTATTTTCACGCAAGATTGTATATGTTTGATATTCTCATTATTAGTAAGGCACAAGGCAGTAAACTGATTTTTATACATGTCTCCGCTATTTTATACTGAGGTATTTTCGATTTTTCGCCACATACTTAGTACATATATCAGGCATCGACTTCTTCCTCCGGGCCGCTCATGCCGCAGTAGAGGTAAGAGCGGATCCTCATTCTTAGGATCATTGTTCCTGTCGGCTCTATTCTCCTGCTTGTTTCATGGTACGCTTCTTCCCGACGCCATAGGTGTCAGGTACATTCAGTGGTACGGCGGCCCGTCCCGCCACTTGTTATTCTTAGAGGTCTATGGTCACGCTTGTGTTTTGGGTCGTAAGAACTAGTTGTACTTTGATTAAGTATATTTTTATTGAAGTCACCTTATCGGCCAGCTGATGTTTACTTTATACATGTTATGCTATGTATGTTCCGCCGCTATTCTCTCGATGTATACTGCTGGTGCCCCTGCAGGCACTACCGCCGGCCTGGTCGTGACATGACATAGGTAAATATCGCGACTACAGCATTCTCGATACTTGTGTAGCTTTATATGTTATCGTTTAATCCTCCTACGTGGTAAATCCTATCACGTAAATATGTATGGTTCTGACCGGGTCGAGTGATTATATATCCTAATCGGAATATAAGACATTCTAGTTAACCGCTATCTTAACATAGTAGAAGTTAATCATTCTAACGCATTAAATATTGAATAAAGTGGATAGTTGATGATTTTGGAAGTCCTAATTCCTTCATAATTTGAATACAACCTAATTAGTTTACGTATTTCTTGCAATCATTCCATTAGTTAAATAAAAAGTCCAATCAATATTCGTCACAAATAGATAAAACAAAATAGATGTTCTAAGATTTAGAAACCACTTCATGGACGATATTCGATCTTATGTACTATTGTTACACCTCGTATTTACGTGACATGCTTTAAGAACGCACGTAAGAACTCATAAATGTTAAGATTGTGAGACTTGTAAAAATTTAATCTAATTATGAAATTGTCTGAAACGAATATCAGGATTGAACGAGGCACACGTGTCACCCCCTTATGTTGTATCGACTAAATGAAGATGGGCAAAAGCGGTCATTTGACCTGTTGGAAGACAAGTCTTGCAACTTCAAGAGCTTGAGAAAATTGACTTGGTCAACGGGACCACTAGTCTTGATATTTAATGTGTTCTCATCCAAGCCACCCATTTGTACACATCTCGACCCTCCATCAGGCTATATAGTAGTACTAGTAGCAAGACTAAGTTCTACACTTAGAAAATTTTCAAGAAATATTGAAGAACACACAAGTGCTCTCGGTTCACTCCAAGAAGAAAAGAATTTTTTTTGTTTCTTGTCCATTAAGCTCCACACTTTAAACCAAGGTTCATGAGTGGATTGTAAGGGTATCTCAATAGAAAAATCCCGGAAAAAGATAGTTTCCGTATTAGTCGCAAAGGTGAAAACCTAGTTGCTTTTCTAGGTTTTGTTTGGAAGATTGAAGGAAATTTGTCGTGTTGTTCTAAGCGGTCTCAAGCCGGATCGTTGTTCGTAAGAGGCTCTAAGTTGCTACGAGCGACTTCGACGGAAGCGTCGACTAAGATTCGCTGAGGTAATAATCTTGTCTCTTAAAAGTGTTACAAGATTTTATATCGTTGTTAGCTTTACATGTTTGCTAGCACGAAGTATATGTGTTGAAGTTTCATAAGTATTATGGATCGATTGTAGCCTTAAACCGAAATGTCATATAAACCATTCGTCGATTACTAATTCGTCGCTTATTAGAAATCGCCGACGTTACTTACTTCAAGATTATAGTAGTTATAATCGATCATGACTTGATATCATGTTATGCTAACAACTTGGATTGAAAAGGAAATTGATAAGAATCGTATTGTCAGATCTCAATGCGCCGAATCGACTAGTAGTTTGTATTAGTTTGATATCTCATGGCGGAATTTTACACGCCTAGTAGGCGGTAATCCCCTATTGTTAATCGCATTGATCGGGCCTTAAATACGGGCGTGTTTGGTTATTGAATCTCGCCTTGAAAAAGGTGGCAAAGTAAGTAGAAACAAAGCGAGGTCGTCCGATTTTCCGTAGAATTTAGCGCTTTACACTTATAATATTCTACGCTTCAAGTAAGGCGTTAATAGACGATTGTGATATTATAAAGCTGACATACTACGGGCGGATTTTGTACTGCAAGTTGGTTTGACCCAAAAAGGTATGTAGAACTTTCCTATCTTTCGAGCATGATTAGTTGACTTATATAGTACCAGAGACGATTTCAGACTCGATATCCTTTACTTGTTTTAAGAATGGCAAAGTCAGCAGTTAGGATTAACTCACTTCTTTAAAAATATTAAGGATGTCTTAGGTTTTTAAACGTTAAGGACTCAAGAGTTTTTATATCAGGTATGTTCCGCCGCTATTCTCTCGACGTATACTGAACGTGCCTGTGTAGGCACTCGCGCCCCGGTCGGGTCGTGACAACTATATTACTTGAGACGATACGTACACTTGCATTTTGCACGTGTGGAAATTGTCTAACAAGGTTTTGGCGTCGTTGCTGGGGACTGGCGTATATCCAATATCGAACCATCTATTTTTATTTCTAAGTTGGCTTTATGTTTATTTTTATTGTTAGAACCGTGTGTCGTGATCTGCTTGTCGACATGATCTATTTTAGAATCTAGCGTATGTGAAGTAGAGAGGAGCATACACTCATATCCTCTCAACCTCGACAGAGACTTTGCATAAAACAGAAAGATAAAAGAATCACAATTGTTAGCAATGAGAGATCAACATAACAACAATGGGATACCAAAGAGAGGGTTGAATAACGAGGTACCGTTACTCCCGACAAGTCCCACCACCGCGAGACGAAGCCTGGGGACTATGTTCTTCCCATACCACGGAGCACATACTTGCATCGTGCTCCCACTATGTGGCTAACAATTTTGAGATCACGCCACCATCCCGAGCACGGGTCCAAAACACAATGCTTGTGGATCGCCATCCAAGATCCCCACATGCACATTGCAAACTTCCTAGAGTTGTGTGCTACTTTCAAATACAATGGTGTCACTGATGATGTTATCAGACTGAGGCTCTTCCCATTCTCACTGAGGGATAGAGCCAAAAGTTGGTTGAACTCACTGTCTGCCAACTCCGTCACTACCTGGCCCAAAAGTTTCTAGCAAAGTTCTTCCCTCCTTCCAAAGCAAAGCAGTTAAGAGTGAGAGTTGAACAATTATTACTGTGGACGCGAGTCGCCTACGACGCACGGGAGCGATTTAAGGATCTCGCAGAGGAAGTACCCACATCATGGCATAGAGAAGTCGATGCTGGTCCACATCTTTTATAACGGGTCGAGCGGTACTACGCCAGATCATCAATACGCAGCAGGGGTGCCTTCATGAAAAGAGTGTCAATGAGGCACATGATTTACTAGAGGATATGACAGCCAACAACCATCGTGAGAGCGATGACACGTCGCGACCAACAGAAGGCCACGGGTATTCATGAATTAGATGCAATCACCGCTCAACGCATTGTAGACCTTTCCGACAAAGCAATCGCAAAGAACACCATGATCGCGAACGCAAACGTACCAGAATTGTGAGATTTGTAGTGGCCCGCATTATTTTGACAGATGCACAGCAGTTGATCCCAACAATGTGCCAATGGAGCAGGGTCAGACGGCTGAGAACTTTCAGAGGCCTTATAAATCCTACACGTACAATCCAGGGTGGAGAAATCACCCTAACTTTTCGTGGAGGAACGACCAACCCCAAAGAATGACATATCAAAGTTGGTTACCGTAACCAGCAGGACACAATCGTGCCACTTCATCCCAAAGAAGTAGGCCACCGCACAAAGAAGCAGAAAGCTCGATGAATCGAGAGTTGCACCGCCACACCGACCAACTCACGTAATCCGCATGTTAGAAACTAGGTCCACTCTTAGAAACACAGGTTGGGCAGCCTGCAAAGATGGTAACCAACAGGCCACAGGGCGCTCTCTCAAGCAATACAGAGGTGAATCCTAGAGAACAATGTCAAGCAGTATTGTTGAGAAATGGAAAGAAGTTGGAGCACGTTGCTCCCCAGCCCGCAATGGTAAGTGAGAATGATGGTGAGAATGTAGTTGAAGTAGAGAAAAAAGGGGTCACTGAGGACCGCCCTACAGTTGAAAAAGCTCCACCAAGACCTTTGAGGAATATGTTGATAAAATCTCTACCCTCGTGAGGCTACAGCTAAGGCGCTGACAAGCAGCTTCTCCAAGTTCTCGAGGTGTTCAAAAGCTACACATAAATATTCCCTTCATCAGGTGCTAGATCGACGCCCGCATACTTCAAGTTCATGAAGGAGATACTTGGGAAAAAGATGAGGCTAGCGGATTATGAGACAATGTCATTGACAGAGGAGTGCAGTGCCATCTTGCAAAAGAAACCGCCTCCTAAGCTTAAGGATCCAGGGAGCTTCACCTTTCCCTGCACTATCACGGGTGATACGCAATGGCGCGTGATCTAGGGCTAGCATTAATCTAACGCCCTATCTGCCTTCAAGAGGTTGGGTTTGGGAAGCCAAACCCACCACAAGAAATCTACGCCTAGTCGACCGAATCAGTGCATCCTGCAGGCATAATCGAAGATGTGTTGGTTAAGGTAGGAAAGTTCTTCTTCCCTGCAGACTTCCTTATTCTTGATATGGAAGAAGATGATGAGATACCAATTATCTTGGGGAGACCATTCCTTGCTACTGGAAGAGCCTTGATTGATGTGGAAAATGGGGAACTGAGACTCAGGGTTCAGGAGGAGCAGATAGTGTTCAAGGTGTTCAACCATTATCAGTCCCATGCCATTGACAAGTGTTTTGCAGCAAGCACAGCTTCTCCAACATTTCAGCCAACAGAGGCCAAAGCTAGGAGATCATCCTTCAAAGATTAAACCCACAGTCGCAAGGTGGCGTAAACAAAATCATGAGACGAAAGCCTCTAAAAGGTAAGTATCAACCCTCCGTAGCAAGAAGATTAGAATGAGAAAGAGGAGGATGATTATGAAATGAATAGGTTGTGGGGTTAAATTACCCCAATGATTTTTGATAAGTAACCTGCGTCCGACTAAAAGACGTTAAAGATATCGCTACTTGAGAGGCAATCCAACGTTTAAATTCTGCAATTTATTTTAATTAGACAATTTCACTTTTGGTGTGTTTGTTATGTCATATGCCAAAGTAAGGACTCAGAGGATGAAGCATGAAGGAAAGGGTGATCGGTGTATTTTATATACACCTTTTGAGTTATTTTTAGTTAGGATTTTAATCATTTCATTTATGTTTAGTATAGTATTAGGGTTGTTTTCCTTTCTTTTGTGTCACAGCGGTCAGAAATGGAGAAATGGCAAAAAGAAGAGGAAATGAGCTTAATTGAGATGAAATTACACACAAAAGGGACAACAATTGAAGTCAAGAAGTTTCCGGAATTATAGAGGAGATCAGACGAAGTCCGAACTAAAAAAGGACGACGAAACGGAAACCGCCAGAAAAACGTCACCGGCGCCGCGACGCCTGGAAGCAGCGCCGCGGCACCCAATATGCTGCGAAGTCTGAAAGTGACAGGTTTTTCGGCGCTGCGGCGCCAGTCTACAGGGTCGCGACGCCGACGCGGGATTTATGAAGTTCTGGGCCGAATTTGACATGTTTTCAGAATCCTAAAGGGATAACTTTTCCTTCCTAAAGAGATAACTTTTCCTACCTAAAGGGATAACTTTTCCTACCTTAAAACCTTTACCTAAAAGGATTCTAATAACTTTTCCTACCTACATAATCCTTAACCCTTCACCTAAAGGATTCTTGGTCTATAAATAGTCTCTACATCATTAGAAGAATTCATTCAATCACCCACCATTCACCATTCTACATCCATCCATCCACCAATCCATCTTGTAAATATTCCACAACACAATCCTCGACGCTGTAAGGCTCGAGACTCGTTCTTGAGTATTTTCTTTTCTTTCTTTTTGCTTTGTTATTTCAGTTCATGTATGGAGATTATGCTAGTTCTTAGCGTGACAATGGCTAGGAGCTAATTACTTTATTAGAGATTTCCTTGTGATTCTCTTGAAACTCTATTCATGAATTAATATATTAGTTTGGTTTCTTCTTCACTTAATTAAGATTTATTCAATAGTTGTTTTGATTGCTTGGTAATTAATTGATCACTAGTTATCATCACTTATATGATTTCTAACCAAACCAAAGTGAGGTCAGGAATATGTTGTAGTTGGATAAACGTAGGTTAAATCGTGGACGAAAGTACCCCGATACTTGTGTAGCTTAATAGGTTACTGCTCTTAATCCTCCTCTATAGTCAATCTTATCACCGAAAGGTAGAAAGGTGTTATACTGGGGTTGAGTGTTTATATAACCTTAACATGAGTATAAAACGGTCTAGTTAACTCGCCATCTTAACGTAGAAAAGGTTAGTCTAATTATATTAAGGATTGAATAGAGTGATAGTCGATGATCTCGAAGCCCTAATTCTCCATCATAACTGATTTAATTCAAAGTATTTTTATAATTAGTTTATTTCCTGCATTATTAGTTTAGAATTCCAATTCAATTGACGTTAACCAAATAGATACCATAGGATAGATAATCGTTACTTGAAAACCAGTCCCTGAGGACGATATTCGGTCTTACCTAGACTATCTTAGTTGACACGACACGCACTTGCATAAGTGTGTGCATAAATCGCGCATCAAAGCGGCTTAAAAGACACGAAATCGAAGTCAATGTTAGCCTTTAACCCACGTGTTCTAGAGGAAGATCTAGATGAGTTGCAGCAGCATACTCAGCTCACCAAGTGCCAAGCTCACTCACGAACGAGACAAGAGTTGTCCCTTAGAAATTGAGACACAAATAGGCAACTAATTGATAGGACGAGCAATACACTTCAAGAAAGTATGGCTAGCGACACCATCATGGAAATGATAAGCAAATTCAGAGCCCGAACCACACCCACCGTTGAGAAATTTGGCAGATAATGTGTAGAGAAGGAAAAATTTATCGAGATCCAATTATTCACCTTTTGGATTCTTTGAAAATTCTTTTTCCGCACTCCATTGCAAAAGTAATACCACCAATGGCCATCGCTGATCCCCAAATAAGTCCATACCATCAAGGGAACCCCAAAGTTGAGAGACGTAGGAATTTCACCGATCCCTACATTATGTAGAGCCTAAAAGACAAGCATGTCTCAGGTACTGGGGATAATTTTATGTTCGAGGCCCTGTTTGAACAGACGGTTGTAGGAAAAGCGAGACTCGCAATAATCACTCGCGAATCGCAAGCTCGCAGTAATGATCCAATGGGCACTCGTGAAAGATTAATCGTGTCCGCTAAAAGACGTTAAAGACAAATTGGCTTGAAGCAACCCAATGTTTTTAATTATGTTATTTTAATTTCTGCCTTTAGTTTGTTTTATTTTTGTCAACGCCTCACGGCCTTGGGTTCTTGTTTTGTGTTGTTGGATAATAGACGGACCAAAGCTAACTGAGGGAAAAGGAGCAAAACGTCAAAAAGGAAAGTCGCCTGCACAAGGCACGGAACTTCAGAGTCGCAGATTTACGGCGCCGAACTTCAGAGGCCCGCACACGCAAATTCCGAACTTTTTCTCCTGCACTGCTATGACCGCTGGTTGTGTCGCAAGTTGTCCCTATTTTTTTGAGTCTCGCACACATTGGGGACAATGTGTGATTTAAGTTCGGGATGTTTTATTGTTTTTGAGTATTTGTTTTTTGTTTTTTGTGTTTTTTGTGGATTTTTGAGTACTTATATTTTTTTTTTTATTATTATTATTATTATTTAATTTTTTTTTGATTTGACGGATCATGACGCTGTAGTTACTAAAGATATCGAGTGGATAAAGTGATAATGTAATAGAATTAAAAGCTTACAATTTGTGTGCTTAAGTTAGATATACCAAAAATTCGACATCTAATTATTTGGAATATTTGTGCTTAGCTTACGTGTGTCGCTTATGGAAAGAAGGTTGAAAAAATGTCTAGAAAATCTGTTTGCTTGTTATTCGAGGCTAAATAGTTAATATGTACATGTTTAGGAGATGATCTGCATTTCTTTGATAGCCCTTCTGACCATTCATTACCTACCCTGACATAAAATGTATTACTAGTCAGCCCCTTTGAGCCTAAAATAAATATCTTTCTTTGACACCCTATGATTCCTTTGTTGTGCCATAAGTAATAATGGAAAAGTATTGGGATGAAAAACGTGAAAAAGAAACAAAAAGAGAGTGAACAAATTTGATGCACCCCAATGAAACAGATGCAAAGTTTAAGTTGGGGTGCTCATATTTATAAACATATCATTCTCTCAAAAGAAAAGAGGGGAGAAAGTGGGTACGAAACTAAAAAGGGGGAAAACCAAAAAGAAGGAAAAGGAGTTTGAATGAAAAGTGTTTATGGTACGTAATTGAGCCTAAATGCCTATTTTTACCTACCCATGCCTAAGCCTACCTTACAACCCTTGAAAGTCCTGATGATCTTTAATATGTATGTCTATGATTAGTGGAGAATAACAAGTAACAGGTCTATAGCATTGGGGAAAGATGGAATGAAATTGACATGCATAGGTTAGGTGTTTGTATTTCCATTGAACATGATCTAAGTGAATTTGCGAAATATCTAACTTGAAATTCTAGATTGCTGATTATTCATGCTATATATGTTCTAACATATTATCTCATCTTTCATCCATGGTTTTGAAGAAGCAATATTATAACTACTTGATCCATCTCTTTGAGTCTTTGTTCGTTTTGTTTATATTTTTTATCTTTGCTCGAGGCCGAGCAAAGGTTAAGTTTGGGGGGTATTTGATCGGTGTATTTTATATACACCTTTTGGGTCATTTTTAGTTAGTATTTTAATCATTTCATTTATGTTTAGTATACTATTAGGGTTATTTTCCTTTCTTTTGTGTCACAGCGGTCAGAAATGGAGAAATGGCGAAAAGAAGAGGAAATGAGCTTAATTGAGATGGAATTACACACAAAAGGGACAACAATTGAAGTCTAAGAAGTTTCGGGAATTATAGAGGAGATCAGACGAAGTCCGGATGAAAAAAGGACGACGAAACGGAATCCGCCGAACGCCACCGCGCCAGGACGTCAGCAAGTGGCTACGCCCAATATGTCGCGGTCCGAAAGTGATGTGTTTTTCAGCACGCGCCACTACTGGTCGCGACGCCGACGCGGGATTTATGAAGTTCTGGGCCGAATTTGACATGTTTTCAGAATCCTAAAGGGATAACTTTTCCTTCCTAAAGAAATAACTTTTCCTACCTAAAGGGATAACTTTTCCTACCTTAAAACCTTTACCTAAAAGGATTCTAATAACTTTTCCTACCTACATAATCCTTAACCCTTCACCTAAAGGATTCTTGGTCTATAAATAGTCTCTACATCATTAGAAGAATTCATTCAATCACCCACCATTCACCATTCTACATCCATCCACCAATCCATCTTGTAAATATTCCACAACACAATCCTTGGATGCTAGAAGGCTTGGAGACTCGTTCTTGAGTATTTTCTTTTCTTTCTTTTTGCTTTGTTATTTCAGTTCATGTATGGAGATTATGATAGTTCTTAGCGTGACAATGACTAGGAGCTAATTACTTTATTAGGATTTCCTCATGATTCTCTTGAAACTCTTTTCATGAATTAATATATTAGTTTGGTTTCGTCTTCACTTATTTAAGATTTATTCAATAGTTGTTTTGATTGCTTGTTAATTAATTGATCACTAGTTATCATCACTTATATGATTTCTAACCGAAATTCGAACGGGGAGGTTGTGAATATGTTGTAGTTGGATAAACATAGGTTAAATCGTGGACGAAAGTACTCGATACTTGTGTAGCTTAATAGTTACCGCCTTAATCCTCCTCTATAGTCAATCTTATCACCAAAGGTAGAAAGGTGTTATACTCGTTGAGTGTTTATATAACCTCAACAG
The DNA here is from genome assembly GCA_029844215.1 of Przewalskia tangutica. Classification (NCBI taxonomy): domain Eukaryota; kingdom Viridiplantae; phylum Streptophyta; class Magnoliopsida; order Solanales; family Solanaceae; genus Przewalskia; species Przewalskia tangutica. The sequence continues at coordinate 145,871,315 of CM056718.1, forward strand.
AGTATAAAACGGTCTAGTTAACTCGCTATCTTAACGAGAAGGTTAAGTTAGTCTAATTATATTAAAGATTGAATAGAGCTGATAGTCGATGATCTGAAGCCCTAATTCTCCATCATAACGATTTAATTCAAAGTATTTTTATAATTAGTTTATTTCGCATTATTAGTTTAGAATTCCAATTCAATTGACGTTAACCAAATAGATACCATAGATAGATAATCGATTGAAAACCAAATTCCGAGGACGATATTCGGCCTTACCTAGACTATATTACTTGACACGACACGCACTTGCGTTAAGCGTGTGCATAAATCGCGATCAAAGCGGCTTAAAAGACACGAATCGAAGCCAAGATCATGCAGATCGACCGCAGATCACGGCGTCGAATCTTCGTGAAAGCCTCAAGATTTATGCATCACGCGCGCTCACGATCCCCAAAAATATGAAAAGGCCTGGAATCGCCAAATCTCCTCCCACAGATACCATCACAATGCAATATCCGTCGCCACCACCACCATTTTGAGCCGATGTACATCTGTAAGTCGTCCCTGTTTCATCTTTGAGGAATCAAAATTTGGGACAATGTGTCGCTTAAGCTCAGTGGGGTACTTGTATTTTCTTATAATTTTGAATCGTTGATTTGTGTCTTTTATGTGTCTATATGAGTCACAATGTTTTTTTATCATGCATGCTGCGAAAAATGTCCTGCATGCTTGCTATTTGAGGCGAAATAATTAGGATATACATGTTAGGGGGAGGATTCAGACATTTATTTGTTAGCCCTTCTTACCTTTCAATACCTACCCTGACAATGAATTGTATCCCTAGTCAGCCCTTTGAGCCTAAAATGAAAAGCTATTTCTTTGACACCTCAATTCCCTCATGTGTCATAAGCAATAACTGATGATACGGAGGAAAAAGAAAGTGAAAAAGAAATACAAAAGAGAGAAAAAATAAATTATGTACCCCAATTAAAATATGAAATAGCTTAAGTTCAAAGGCCAATGCGAATGTATGTTTCGCTCTCAACAAAAAGAGAAAATGGAGTAATGGGTATGAACTAAAAAGAATACAACAAAGAAGAGAAACAAGTTGAATGAAAAGCGCTTATGGTACATAATTTGGGCCTAAATGCCTATTTTTACCTACTCCTGCCTAAGCCTACATTACAACCACGAAAAGTCCTGATGATCCCTAGTATGTATGTCCATGATTAGTGGAGAACAACAAGTAAACAGGCTATAGTACCTTAACGAAAATGCAATGACATTGACATGCATATGTTAGATATTCATGCATCCAAAGGATTGTGATCAAATGAATCAATAAATATTTAACTTGAAATTCTAGATTGTTCAACGATGCTACATCTATTCCTACATATTGTCCTAACTAACGCTCATGTGTTTATAAGTGACATTTTGCAACCGCTGACGCGTAGTCTTCGAAGTCTTTTTGATTTTATTTCTTTGTTTTGTTTTCTTCTTTGCTCGAGGGCGAGCAAAGTTTAAGTTTGGGGGTTTGTTAGGCATATTTCATATACCTATTTTGAGTCATTTTCGATTAGTATTTTACCCATTTTCGTTGCATCTAGTACGCTTTAGTCGTTTTTCTTCTTTGAGTCACACCGCTCAAAAAGGCAAAAAGCGCAAAAATGGGCATAAAATCGATGACTCGAAATTACAAAGAAAGACCGCAAGGCCTGCAGTGTGATCGCTGGCCAAAACAAAGAAACTCGCAGACTTTCAAAGACCGGTACATTCGCATGTAATCGCAGTGCCATTTATTCAGAGAGCTATAGAGTTTTGCATCGCTGCCGACTGCAGAATCGCGCCCGCAGACGAATTTTTCGGCCCGGTTGGAATCGCCAAGGGCAATATGGTCTTTAGTGCACGAAATTGATACCTATTTAAAGCCCTAGGGATAAGTTTTTAGAGTGAGTCCATTCTCGAGCACAAGAACAACACAAGACACTCGAGCAACAATCGAGACTTTAATCTTCGTAATTTTCTATCTTTCGCTTTTTTATTTCGCTTTATGTTGATATTATGTTAGTTCGTAGCATGTCTATGACTAGGAACTAAACACTTAATTAGGGTTTTGCTTATAATTCACTTGAACATTTATTCATGATTTAATGCAATAGTTTGATTACTTCTTCAGTTGTTAAGATCTATTCAATAATTGATGTGAATGCTTGATAGTTAATTGATCACTAAATAGCATAACATATGTGATTTCGAATCAACAACTGAGAGGAGAGATTTGGATATGTTGTAGTTGAATAGACATATGTTAAAATCGTGGACGACAGTACCCCGATACTTGTGTAGCTTTATATGTTACTGTTCTTAATCCTCCTATGTGGTAAATCCTATAATAGAAATATGTATGGTTCTCAGACCGAGTTAAGTGATTATATATCCTAACCTAATATAAGATAGTCTAGTTAATTGCTATCTTAATATAGAAGGTTAATCATTCTAAAACGACAAGGATTGAATAAAGTGGATAGTCGATGATTTTGAAAGCCTTAATTCCTTCATAGTCCGAATATAACCTAATTAGTTTACTTATTTCTTGCAATCATTCCAAAGAGTTAAATAAAAACCTCAATCAATATTCATTCGCCAAATAGATAACACAAAATAGATGCTCTGACTTTGAAACCAACCAGGGACTATATTCGGTCTTATAGACTATATTACTTCGAGACGACACGCACACTTGCGCTTTGCGCGCGGTGGAAATCGCCTAAAAACGGGAGAGCAAGATCCGCAAGGGATACGGGAGTGAATGGATAGATATTCTCGCTATCAGATCTCGTAGAGGTGTCCCCATATGAATATCTTTCACAAAGAAACCAAAAGTGGTCAAAATCAACAGAGACAAAATTATTACGCAGTAAATTCATGACAGAGATTAGGTTCTTAACTATACGCGGTATATAGGTATTCAAGGGGAATGAATGGAGAGGCGGTGTGTAGGATGTACTATAGCCCTTTACTAACGCGATGACCACTACCAACAGAATATATCGAGGATGCTTTAAAATGAATAGTTTGGGAATATTACCGCATCGAGCGAGGTGAGACGTGGCTCCGAGTCCATGTAACAATTGTTGCCGATCGCTGCGCATTGAGGTCACAAAGCCCGACCTAACTCGTGGGGGACATGCCTAAACGGACGCCGAACCGCCCTGTACGAAATGGGCTCGTAGCGGTATCGGGCTTGCCGAGTGGCCGAGATGGCCCAACAACCCGTGGCCGCGAATACGGCCGGGCGGTCATTGCATCGAAGGGCCGCACCGCTGCTCAGACGAGGCGCCGCGCTGCATCGACATAAATGAGGCGCCGCGACCCGCTTGTTCTCGCGACCGCCGCGTTGCCGCCGCCGCTGCTGGTTCTCACGACCACGACTTGCCACGCACCACGACCTCCTCTCGCCAGGGCCCTCGCCACTTTACCGCCACTACCGCTTCGCCGAGAGTTTTCGTGGCGCTCGGGTTCGGGGTTGCGTGCCGATGGCTAACGTCTGCTGACTGTGCTCATCCTGCTTAGCATGACGAGTCTCTTCAAGCAACAACTGCGAGCGATCTTTGTTGAAACTGGGTAACGGATCTGCCTGTTGAATCATGGTGGCTAACGTTTCATAGTCGCCTTTGGGAAGACCTGCAATCAATTTCAACACCATTTTAGTCTCCGAGACAGGTGTGTCGATGTTGGAGAGTTGATCCGTCAGTAGTTTCAACTGTCTGCAGTACTCAGTCATGTTGGAGAAATTTTCAAGGCGTGTATTGTTAAATTGTTCCTCCAAATACACATCACGAGTGTGCTTGTTATCTTGAAAGATTTCCTCCAAGCGGTTTCATAAATCAAGAGTTGTGGTGCCAGATTTTCTGATAGTAAGAAGAAGATCATGAGAAACACTACCATAAATTCACTATTTGACGCCGGCGTCTAGACGACGCCAAGTAGAATCATCAACCTTCGGAGGGCGCAGAATAGTGCCATCGATATGATCAAGCTCGTTATAGAGACATGCATGATTGTGAAATAGTTCAACCCAGGGAGAATACTGATTGTTTTCTTGATCAAGAAGAATGGGAATATATTTCTTGATGTTGGTAACAGTTAGGGCGGATAAAAAGAGGATGACAACGAGGTGGTGAGATTTGTGGAGTTAGAAGCGTCAGAAGTATTGGAAGAATCCTGAGTATCCATTTAGAGAAGAGAGGAAGAAAGAAGAACGAAGAGTTTCTGGGGTAGTGCCGCGGCGAAGATCCGAGGGAGGGGGGGTCTCGGCTGCGGCGTGAGAGAGAAGAAGAAATTCTAGGATTTTAGGATTTTGCCTCTTGATACCATGTAAGATGATATTAATCTCCCTTGGGGAGTCTTCTCATTAATATCAAATATATATAGGTGTACAATGTTCATCCCAATTACAATAGGAATCCTAGTCCCATATACAAGGGTAATCATAGTCTTACCATAATTATATTTACACAAATATTCTAATTATGGACGGAGATCTTATTTTACTACACCTACACGTTTACACAACCGAACCAAACCATATCGAATAGATTTATAGTATTTTTTCAATAAAATTGTGGATTTTTAGTTAAGCTTATAACTGTCCCGAACAATTAGGGTGATCTTTTTAATTTATAAAAAAGTTTTAAAAAAAATCCCGAACCGAACAGAATAGTCTTACATGTATGAAATATATTTAACATGTTACAAATATGTTAAATTGAATATATAAAATATATTTTATAAGTTATGTTTCAAATATAAAAAAAATGGCCACTGGGCTTTGCAGCTGAGACATCAGCATGAAAATCCACCCCAAGCATGGGTTCTACTTTATGTTGCTCCAAATTAGCAATTGGAAATATAAACACAAACAGTGAAAGCAAAAGAGGGTGCGAGATAAGGCTTTCATAGATTTAAATGATTTAAGTAGGCATTTTTTTTTGTTATACTTGGCACTAATAGAAGTTCACCTCCAAAGAAATTATTGAATTTAACTTTCTGTATATATATGCTGAAGATATTTTGATCTCCTCTACTATGTTGCTGGACATATATGTATCAAATTCAAATTTTGGTTTCTGTGACCTATAAGCTAATGTTTTTTTTGGCTAGCTCAATTCAACATTGTTGTCTTGGCAAGCTACTCTTCTCTAGTCAATCAGTGAGGGATTCAGGTAGCGATGATGAAGCTATTCTTATCTTGCTACTTGACATATAACGCATTTCAGTTTTATTACTTTGTGTAGTTTTTTTAATAGCTTTTACATTAAATATTTCAGAAGAAATAAATAGAAGCTTTATTTGATGGTACTACAAATAAGTTTATGGAGGTCTGCATCGTTATATTTTAATAATGGTGTATTCTTAGGTGACATTTCAAAAGTAAAATAACCAAAAATTAATCGAACCATACCGATATCGAAGAAAAAATGAGATGATAGAACAATTTCAAAAAGTCTAATTTTGATTATACAAAATAAAATAACTGAAGAATTTCATGGTGTAATTTTTTAAAAATAATCGACCGAACCATCTCATGAACATCCCTACTGTCCAGTATTTTCATTGGAGCCCCGCTATATCTAGATCCGCATCGGGTAGAGCCTATTTTTGGAGGAATGACTCTCTGCCAAGGATTTTTCATACTCAAGGCTTGAACTTGGAACCTATGATTAAGGAATGAGTAGTCTCATCTAGGGTTGTCCAACGGGGCGGGGCGGGGAGGATCCCGGTGGGACGAGGGTAGGGCGGGTTCTGCCGATGCCCCGTCCCGATTCTGATCCCGTCGGAATAGGGACCGGCGATATCGGGGCGAGGTCGTGTTTTCATTTATTTTTTTTGCACTTAAATTAAAAAAATAACATATATATAAACAACTCATTAATTTTACAATAAAAACATCTCAAAGTTGTTTTTGTGCCTCTTATATTATTTAATAGAAATATGATTTTTTTGTAATACAATTTCAAAATTGCAACTTTGTGGTGTTGAAAGTTGCAAATAACATAGTAAAATTGTAATTAAAAAAATTACCATTTTAAAAACAACTGTTCTAAGTTTATAGTAAAGTTTCTAAAGCTTTTCACCCCTCTCCTTAGCTGGTGTTCCCCTTTAGTTTATGAGGAAGTGAGAAAGCTTCAAAAGGCTAGTCCGAAAGGGCTAGCTAAGACGTCAGCCTTTCCATCGATAGAGACACCCTTTTCAAGATTGAATTTCATTCTCTCGCGCCGCTATTCATTCATGTCTCCTTTAGGCGAGCTACTGCCTGTGCTCTCACGCCTTCGTGTTCTTCTCTTTCCTAGAATTATTCATCACAGAGCGTCGAATTGAACGAATATTTAGTTTTCACTCATCTCTTTAATAGCCATGCCGCATGTTACACTACTCTAATAACTCGTAAACTGCCTTCCTGATAACTCACGGGCCGGAAAAAGGAGTATATTATGACTCGCCCTACTAATTAGGAAAAAAGTAATCGAAATATCCGTAGGTAATCGGCTATGAAAAAAGAATTTGCTTTTAGCTCATTTCCCTGCTACATAAAGTCTTTGCGGAATATCCAGGATTGCTAAACGCAAGGCATATAGCTCTTATGAAAGATTAGGTGGGGCTTTCGTCACGAACTAGCAATTCCCCAAGAAAGAGAAAAGGGGGCTGATTCTTAGTCCGTTGCGCAACAAGCAGCAGATGAGCGCACTAGCGCGAAAGCAATTGTTCTAGTTTCTTCACAATGTCTTGTGGTTATTCAGTTGGATTGTTAGTTGATTGTTTATAATATTCTATAATATGCATCCCTAGAGGTTACACTGTTATTAATAGTGTGAGATATTAATATTATAACGTAACTCTTAAAATAGCCTCGACTAATGATCATCGAGAATGGAATATCGGCGATACGTGATATCATATCCTTAGAGGATATAGTATGTCTCACGTACACGAGTTACGATGGATACTTTGGAAATATTGGTATACCCTGCTGATATATTGTTTGTTATACATGTCTAAAGTATGATTATCGTGTGGGAGATAGAAGTCCTTAGACTTGAGGTCGATACATACCTTGTCTACAGAGTAATGTACTTTGACGTCGCTTGCACCTCCGTCGGATAAGATTTCGTTGTAGTTGTAGTCTTCTTCTTCGATCTCCGGTAAACCACAACTTCTCCGCTCCGCTCGTATTCAATCTCTGAATAATACTGTAATATCCAAGTTGTCTCCCGCTAATGAGTGTATGTGCTATTTGAAATATGTCTGTCGAAAAAGTGCTTTCAGACGTTGTTGATGACGTTTGATTGTTCAACACATCTCGGGCCATCAATGACAGTGTCGGAAATATATTCTCATTCTCCTCCAAAGATTTCAAAGAATCTTTCACGTCCTTCTTCATTGAGAACTGCTTGGTATGGTACAGCACCCTGCAAAACAAAAATATCAAACTCGCTAGCTTGGTTAGTAGTGTTACCACTAAACATTCTATTTCTAAGGCTTTCATTACTAGCCGCAGAAACAACATGCATTTTTTGAGGTTATGTTGAAGAAGAAAATGGTATGAAAGTCGGTTGGTTGCTAGCACTTTCTTGTTGGTAATACCTATATACTTTTTTGCATTTTTCTTGTATGCTAGACAACACTTGTTCTTTAGTTTGTTCAATAGGTTTTGAGTCATTTGGATTTTTGGGAGTTGGAGGTGGTAGTGTTACTATACAATCATAAATAGTTTCAATAAGTGTTGTACAACCGTCTATTTTAATAGTCGGATTTAATACAACACTGCTAATATAAATTGGGGGCATATGAATAAAATAGTTTTTCATTTGAGAAACATTTTTTAATAGGTTCCTTATAAACTGGTTTTTTCATCTATTCACTAAGTAATAAAAATAATAGAGCTATATAAAATAACATTGATGAAATAGTAGGATAATAAATATCGAAAAATTCTTTAGTAGCTTGATTTTTTTTTCCTTAAAACACAATAAGTTCTGAAATTGAATTCCAATCAGAATCTACAACCATATCAGTAGGATTTCGATTATGGGCGTTAAAAATAAAGTTATAGGTCTTCTATAATCATAATCAACAAGTAGTTGCTCGTATAAATAATTCCACCTAGGGGCTACTTCTTCGGAAATTTTTCTATAAGCTAGTTTGCAATCGTGACAAGTTTTTTTTTATATTCTTTTATTCGTTGTATTCTATTACTTTTAAAAATACAGTTTATAGAAAATTGTATTTTATCAATAATGTCTTAAAAAAATAATAGACCATCCTTTACAACTATGTTATAAATATGACATGCACATTTTATATGAAAATGATTTGGAAAAGATGGAGTTAAAACATTTTTTAAAAATCTAATAGCAGAATTATTAGAAGAAGTGTTATCTAATGTAATAGTCATGATTTTATTAGTTATGTCATAATAATCGCAGACTGAATAAATATTTTCTGAAATAACATTACAGTGTGCCTACCATCTATATATCTATATTCTAAAATACGTTTTTGCATAATCCATTTATAATCTATCCAATGACATGTTACCGTTAAATAATCATGGTTGTTAGTACTACGACCTATATCAGACGTGAAAGATATTTTTCCAAGAAATGATATAATGAATAACGTAAATAATGTTGATATTTGTGTGCAAATTTATAAACATCTCTCCTTACAGTTGATCTAGGAAAACAGTTAAAAGCAGGATTATACATTTCTCTAATGTAATGAATAAAATCAGGAGATGAAGGAAATGAAAAAAGGCAAATCCTCCACTGCAACTAATTTTGATAATATTTCTCTATCTCTATGTTTATCGTATTTAGAGCCCCTGTACTTGGTCCGGGACAGAGACACTATGTGAACCTTGTCCCGACTGAGAGCGCATTGGCGCACCCGACTTTTTAACCTCGTATTCTTCCCACCTAGTTGTGTGAAACCTTTGTACATGCTTAATTAAGCCTCCCGTCCCACCCTGACCTTTTCACTTTTTAAATTTATAAATATTTTTACAAATTTCACATCTAACTACTTCATTCTTCTGGTCCCTATAAAAAATGCTCATGCATCTGATTTTAATTTTTGTCAGGTCGATCTCGCCTCATACTAAGAGGAATACGAGGCGCTCTAGCCAAGTGCATCTACATTAGTCGGTGTGTCATCTAGATTAGTGGGTGTGTCATCTATATTATCTTCTAAATTAAAGTCTTGTTGAGTTTCAGAAAATATCTCCTCGTCTAAACCTAATGGTACTTCAGGAAAAAATTTAGTATCAACGAAATCGTCCTGTCTAGGTCTAGGATGAATAGAATGACTAGAAGAAGTATCATTGCCCTTGTTACCCCTACTAGTGTTAAGTCCGACTTTACCCTTACCCAACATACCTCTTGATTCTTTCATTTTAATTATGCTAATGAGTAATAAATAGTTAAAGATAATGAAATTAAGTGCGCTAATTAAAATATTGAAACAATAATAATTTAATGAAAGAACAAATGTACCAAACGCCAATGTAACATCGACGTGTATTCGAGAGGTTGAAAATTAAAATTTTGTTCGATGGATGATCATCAAGCTAGTTGTCAACTTCACTCCCAAATGAATAAATAAAATTGAATATTTAGTAGACAATGTAGACTTGTAGAGAGATAGATTGAGAGATTGTAGAAAGATTTATGAGAAAGATGAAGAGAAAATAAGGTATTTATAGTTGAGGAAATTGGGTTAAAGTGTAAATGTAATAACTTAGGGGTTAAAAATAAATATTAAGGGGGTGGGGGAGACCAAAAATTGTCGTTGCACAACGGCCAAAATATAAAATGGTCGTTGTGCAATGACTATTTTGTACAAAGGGGAGGGGTCGACCGTATGGCTGTGGAGTGGTTGGCCTACCCTAGTTACCGTCCCAATTCGAATACCGTTACCGATATTCGAATCCCGTTATCGATAATGCGAGATCGGGGCGGGATCGGGACGGGACCGAAACGACCCGCCCCATTGGACAATCATAGTCTCATCTACTGCACCACATCATTTGATGGTATAATTTGATATGTCACCTCATATGCTTCCCAGCCTTCCATTAGTAAGCAGGGGCAGAACCATTAAGAGGAAAGGGGATTCATTCATATAAGATCAAATTATTTTTTATTTATATATAGTTGTTGAATTTTCTTAATAAAATTTTTGGCTCCGTCATTATTAGTAAGATATTTTTCTTTTTTTGAGGTAATGATAAAAAACACCGGCTATCATTTTTTTACGAGTTTCACATCCCAACTATCAGTTGTTCTGTTTTCTTAGTTGAACTATCACCATCTATGAATTAAAACATACCTAGTTACGTAGATGGTGATAGTTCAGATAGAAAAAGGAAACACCTGATAATTAACCTAGTCAACTTCAAAGTATATTTTAAATTTTTAATACATAAATGGTGTAGTTCTCATAAGAAAAGAAACTGAGGTATGAAATTAGCGAAAAGTGATAATTTAAGTGTGTTTTTGTCATTAGCTCTCTTTTTTGGCTTTATCCAGAGGGAGTGTCATTATTTCAACAATAAAGGGCTCATTAATTAAGTCTAAGTGTTATAAGTCAAAACTAAACTACATTAATTTTCGAGATTCGAATTGTAGCTTAATGGTTATATTTGACTTATCACATTTAGTTATAAGGTTTAAATTCTATCAAAAGCCATCTCCTTTGTACATTCTTCCCTATTAGGGGCTCAATATCTAAAGTGTTTAAAATAAAATGAAAAAATTATTATACACCCATTATCCTTGTATCTATCGGTTTTCTCCATCGTTGACTCAACCACCTCCAGTAACTTTTCCGCGCTACTCGAGATTTCTTACCAGAACTCATCATCGGAGCTCAGTCATGCAACCACAACGCTGTTGCCGCTGCTCCATCTCCGCCAAACAACCTGGGGCAAACTAACGCTACCAAACTCATCCCCTTCACCCTTCCCCGTCAGCTAAACTCCGCCAACAACTAGCAGACATCAACCGCAATCAGCCACCACCAGCAATAGATTTGAGTGGATTTTTTCTCTGGCGAACTCCAACATCATCTTTGAGTGTATTTCGTTCTCCGGTGAACTCACAACCACCAGATGAATTTTCCGGTGATCAAAGAGAGAGGAGGAGGAGAAGACTGGGTCATTTTTTGTAAGATTTTAAAAATGGGTTAATTTTAATAGCATTATTATCCTAATTAATATATAATGTTATTAAGTTATTATTTAATCACACAACGATAGCTTTTCTGTTACTCTAAGGTTCAACCTCATATAAATAACTCCATAACAGTTAATAATAGCAAGCAAATAGAAGAACGTAAAACATATAATTTTTTTGTAATACAGTTATTAATTTCTAGGCGCGAAATTTGTCGCGGCCAATTAGCTAATCAAATCAATGACAACAACAAATTCAAGATAATCGCACAAAGTAGGAAAGTAGTGCAGGACGTAGATGCACCCTACCTCTATCTTTATAATAGAAGTTTATTTATAATGCACTACTCCGCTAAAAAGCTAATCAAATCAATAGGACTAGCTAAATATTATTGTAGCTAGTGGTTAATAAGCTTACAATTTAAGTTATTACTATTTGAGAGAAACTTGCAGTACACGGACCTTGTGACGGGCAAATCTAGCCTTATATCTATGTGTTCATATAAATCCATTAGTTTATGCTCAAAGTCTGTATTATGTATTAAGAAATTCACTAAATGCATTTAAATGTTAGATTGTGAACCTAGTCATATTGTAAATTAACTTAAAATCGTTGTAAGAAAATATAAACTTAAAATTAATCAGCTTCTGTAACATGAGTTATGACCAGATGTCATCAAGGGTGGTTAGATAATAAAGATAAGAATGGGTTTTCCACAAATAGACTGTTGTTTCTTGAAATGGGAAGGGATATATATTTGATTAAAGATAGAGCTTCTAAAAACGTCAGCAGCCCCAGGGAGTTGGAGGTTAGAATTATACATAGCCGGCCAGAAGGATTGCAAAAAGATTTACATATCCAATTATCTAAATAATCCATACCCAAGTATGGGTATTTGGTTCTATCCATAGTTTCCTCTTATCTTTCCTCTCTTTCCCAAAAAAAGGTGTGTAAATGAATGAATAAATGAATCTTCCTTGGTTGATATTTTGTTGGGAAATTTCAAGTCATATATACACTGACCTATTTGTAACAATCATTTTCTGATATATAATATTATTTTATTATAATGATCAATTTTTTTTTGAATTAATTTTTGATGTTATGTTATAAATATGTTCTCTATGACAGTCAAAGAATAGTTGGACAAATGACACTGTTATCGAAAGGATTAGCTGCATCTAACATAATTAGCTAGGCAGTGGTGTACACAAGATTTTTTGTCAGTGATGTCACATTTTAAAATTAAAAATAATAAATAAAAAGATAGCAACATATTAAAAAACAGAACAAAATATAAATAAAACACAATTCACGTACATTACTATAACATTTCCAAAAAAAAAATACTATAACTTTTCTCGATGAGTTTTCTTCTTTTGAAATGTATTTAAATTAACCTTATTAGAAATAACAATACTTTTTTGTACAAGAGTTGCAATGATTCATTTGTACAAGAACAAATGTGATATCTAGAGTTGCAACAACTATAGAGAGATCGTACTGCTAAGTCACACTATGAATGTTCGAAGGGTCGCGAGATGAGAAAACACATGTCTATTTCTCGAGAACTGGCTTTGGATTCATGCCGAGGTGTTCGACTATGTAATCCATTCATCTTATTGTAGGTCATGAGCAAGATATGGAGAAGAGAGACTTAAATATGGTTTCATCGACTCGGTATGCATACGACAAAGTCCCTGCGAGGTTCTGGGAGATGTTTGAGATTGCATGGTACTGCGACGATACTGAGGACTCAGAGCACTTCCCATGACGATTGGTCGCACTGTGGATCGACTTTAGTCCATTCTTATTTGCCTTAGCGATGACGGATCGACACGACAAACACAAGTGAAAGCCACGACGTTATTCATGCATTTACATAGTCCTCGACATGAACACTAACTCGAGGTTCGAGACATACTGTAGTCTAAAGCGTTCAGCCGAAAGAGACCAAAACATAATACTCGGAGCTAAGTTCAGACGCAGAGCGACCTTTGACACGCGTGAGGCGAGACTTGCACTCAAGTCATTCCGCAGCGAAGCTTCAAGACTCAGCCTATTATTCATGGAACGAAGAGATTCACGACGATGCCACACATCATATCGCAGAGCGAATGAAACAGAGGCTCACATCTGTAGTCTCGCGAGAAAAACGTGGTCACCAAAACTTAAAGCGCAAGTTCTTTGTGCAAGGTTAAACCAACTATGTCAGATGAGCGAGTGTTACCAAGAAAGACTTCAGACATCCAAAAATAAAAGTCATGAGATAAATACGCTGAGACGGATGCGCGGGCATACAAGGAGGAATACGATTAGAAACGATGATATCCGAGATAGAGCGAGTGACTCGCGGAGGATAATACGCGTGGCGAGGTCAGATGGTTCGACATGGCAGAGGATATACACAAATTCCCAAACATGGACGTGAGAGGTTGGCTACTGACGTTCAAGAGGTGCAGAGGTAGTCAAGATTTGGCGAGAGGCGATTAGATCGATATGGCGTAGTAACTTCATCGAGGATACGACTCCAGATAGTGGGTCGCGAGACACAAATTAGCAGAAAGTAGTAGATAATGAGCGCAATCCTACTTACGCCGCATAAACCGATACAGAAAGGTTATTATCAGAGACCGCTTTTCTATCATACTAGTGTCGCAATATTATTTTATAGTCTCGCCATTTTCGCTGATACGTGTTATTTAGTGATTTTATTTATCTTATTTATACGTGTTAGTTATCGGTTTTTTCCGCACGTTTTAGCATGGCTTATTCGCTTTTGATACCAACATTTTCATACTTCTTTAAATTTCTTGTCTGGATCTGACCGTTTCTCTTGCTTTGCTTGTGATTATTCTTTGTCTTGAGTCGATGGTCTCTCGGAAACAACCGCTCTACCTACCACAGGCGAAGGTCACAGACATTCTATCCTCCCTGCACCCCACGCCAGAGATTTCACCTGTGTTGTTGTTGTAGTAAAATAATCCTCACAAAGATAGTGATAAGGCTCACAGATATCCTATCCTTCTCAGACCGCACTTGTTGAATTACACTTTATATGTTGAATCGAAAAAGGTCAAATATACCACTGTACTATTAAAATGATTTAAATATATACCTTGTGATACTTTCGATCCAAATATACCCCTTCCGCTATACTATTGATTCAACCATATTTGGACGGAAAGTATAACAATGTTATATTGTTACATCAAGGAGAGGGAAAGTGTATACAGAAAGACACATTCTGGACCCTATATAGACTTTGTGGCTCACATGCTTATGTGTAAATCAGCCTTTGTGAAGTAACTTTCAAATTCTATGGTCTTGGAGAACCACATATCTGGTTAAGGGTAGGTGTGAGTCCATTACAATGATTTCAAAGAGCACGGCTAACAATATTTGAGGACCACATACGAGGCCCATCAAAATTGTTGAGTTGGAACTGTCAGTTGGTGCTAAGAACTTGAGTTGGTTGTCTGTAACAAACAAGACCAAGCGGCCACAGCCCTTTAAAATCTTACTACTATAATTTTGTCATACATATACATAGCGATAGCGAGAGAGTTAAAATTTTCACTAAAGAATTAAAAATATAAAAAAAGTAAACACATGAAGAAACGAAGAGAATTCACTATTTACTATATATATATATATATATAAAATATTTTTAACCTTATGTGTATAGTGTAATTTTTCGACGAACCTTCCTTCCATCCACTTGGCTCCACCCCTAAATATGCATCAATAGTGGAGGCAAATTTAAGATTTTAATTTTATGAATGTTGGATCATAATCACTTTTGCGTATTGGATTTTAGATAGAATATTTATATTCGTTTTTTCTCAATGTATGGCAATATTATGATTTCGAGAGTAAAACTTTTTAAATTTAATCGTAAATTTGGACATAAATTTTTTTATTTTTTTTGAAATAATATTATATATTTGAAAACTATATAAAAAGTATAATAAGTCATAATAATTGAAAATTTGAAATATTTAAACACAAAAAATCACCTTCAAAGAAAAACTCGTTATGGTGACACATAAATTAGAACGACAGAAGTGGATACTAAGCTAGCTTCTTAACAAATGAAGCACATGGTCTGGATGAAAGCTATCGGTTTCGCTGAATCCCCTAACTTCAACTAAGATCCGCCCATGACCGACAATGTAAAAGTATTTATGCAATTAAATTAGATTACCTTTATGTTTATATGTAAATATATGAGATAATTATTAACTGGTAATTTGAAAAAAACGGTAACTAACCTACTATTCTAAACACAGATTAAACTACATCGATAATGTAAACAAATTTTACATATATAATTAAATCCTTTGTTGAATTATTAAACTTGGCAAAAACTCAGCCACACATTTTTCTTCACATATGGATCGACTCGAAACAAAATCTTGACTAATTGATCAAAAAGAATAGCCCTAGTACCTTCATGCTGATTTTAGTGATAAATCAAAGTATTTACTGAAATAAAAAATGCTTGAATATCACTTTTGTTGAGATATAAAAAGGAAATTTAGAAGACTTATTAAGGAGTTAGAGAGGTAGTTAACAAAGTGATTAGGAAGTTAGAAGGTTGTTAAAGAGTAGTTGATAACTACCTCTATCATTCAAATACTATATATATATATATATATATCATTGTATACTTGCATAATTCATTCATTCAAGACTAATAAGAATATGAACTCTCTTCTTCCTCCTTCTCTAGTTCTGAATATCTGTATTCTTGTATTGTCAAAGTGTATACACGATGTATATTCACTGAATATCACCCGATTTCTACTTCTCAGATAAATGACAAACAGACTAATATATGTACTGGATGTTCATACGAAAAAGTTTGATTTTTGGGTTTGGAATTTGGGGTTATTTTCAAGAAATCCTTTTTTTCGTCCACTTGGCAGGAGGAGGGAGAATTACAAATGATGAAAAAAGTTAATAATATCCTACGATCAAAAGGGAGAATTTCAATCTACTACTCTTCCTGGCTTATTCCAAATGATAATATTTGATTCAATATAAGTTTAAATATAAGAAATAATGAAAGACTTTTTACATATACTAAAATTATCCTCGGAACTTATGGTATTTCTCATGCCATGCTATTGTTATGAGTTATGACTATAAAGACATATCATTAAAGTTTAAATGTGACATTGAAACTTTACTATAAAAGAGGTTTGTAAGTATATAAATGTTTTTAAGTTAAAAAATTAAAAAGTATCACATAAGTTGTAGAGACTACATGTCATCTCACGACAAAAACTCATTCCATTAGCATAAGACCGAAAAATAAAACTAATTAACAGTTCATCTTATTTTTTTAAAAAATTATAGTTAACAGTTTAGAAGATTATTGTTAGATTCATCCATATACAGTGTACTGAATTTGCATGTTCATCAACACTCTACATGACCCTGTGTGAGAAGAAAGAAAAAGAAGAAAAGAAGGAAAAGAGAGATCGTATTGAGAGAGAGAGAAGCAGAGAAGAGAAATGTGTTTTGGGAAATGTTGTTGTGTATTGATTATTGATTACAAAATATCTCCTACTTGCTATTATATATATAAGTACATAATTGACCCTTGTCATTAATTTTTCTAACAACTTTAACCAACTAATACCACCATAACAAACTCTAACACCTTCCTAACTAATATAACAATATGTAACTATCTCCAACTAACAACCTCCTAGTTATTATCATGACACTTTTGTATATATATCCAATTCTTTCACACACACCCGCAAGCTACGAGATATGAAGACATTCTTCATCCCTAGTTTGGACATTAGATAGGTGTGTTGAGCAACAGCGAGGGCCTTAGTGAGTAAATCTGTTGGCTGCTCAGTGGATGGTAAGTAGATAGCGTGCACAAGACCTCTCTTGATTTTCTCCCGTATGAAGTGACAATCAATGTCAATATGTTTGGTGCATTCATGAAAGACTGGGTTAGCCGCAATCTGAATAGCAGACTTGCTGTCAGAGAACATAGAAACAGGTAACTGAATAGAGATGCCCAATTCTTGAAATAAACCAGTGATTCATACAATCTCAGCCACTGAAGTAGCAAGTGTCCTATATTCTGCCTCAGCTGAACTTCTGAAAATGGTGTTCTGTTTCTTAGACTACCATGAAACAGGAGACTAGCCAAACAATACCAAATACCTAGTAACAGATCTTCTACTACTTAGACAAGAACCCAACAAGATCACAGAAAACTCAGACTTGTGGATGACCGAACTTCTAAGAAATATGCCTGAACCTGGAGCATTTTTAATGTACCTAACTAGTCTCAGTCCAACCTCTAAATGTGAAGTCTCAGTCCAGCTTTCATCTGCACATATCAACAAATATAAAAACAAGTACATAAGTCAAAATGTGATACAAAATTAACTAGAAAGTAAAAATAAGTTAAAACACGAGTAAATAATTAGATATTTTAATACCATCGGAAATTTCCATAGGAGGGATTTCAACAGCATACTGTCAACCCTTTTTGTTTAAATTTTCAACAAAAAAAAACTTTATGTGCCTGAGATGTCAAGATAAATGATTCTTCTACATAAATTGTCTTATTCATGTTAACCATGATAAACTCATCATCATCTTTTTCCGAGTGAAACCACAAACGTTTGAACAAGACAACATTAAAATGCCCATGATAAGATATCTCAATGATGTCTTGTATTGAACCATAATAATTGACATCTCCCAGTATAGGATTTTGATCTTTGGAACTCGCAAAGCTATGTTACTACCAGAGAGTGACTCCATTGTTTGAAAGTTACACACTTCACGCCACGCCTACGGTATGAAACTTATATCGCTTAGCAGAGTACCTGTACTTTTAACAACATAAGAAGGTCATTTTGATAACCATAAGATATGATTCAAATAATATCTCGACCTTCAAGTTTCACTTTAATTTTCTCCCTAAACCAATCAATGAAATCCTTATCAGGATCTTGTGCACTATCCCATTTTCTTTTTCCATTTGGTGCTTATACACGCTTTGTGTTCATCGTGATAAAATAGAAAAACAAATATCTTAATAACACATTACAATTGAATAATACATATAAAAATAAGGTAAAAATTATCAAAATGGTTTGTAATCTTACTTTATATATCTCTCAACTTCCTCACAATTGCAATTGAATAAGACATATAATACGATGATTTGTGTCCATGTAGTTTGATCAATCATGTGTCCACAAATCTTTTCTTCGAGGTCCTTCCTTTCCTTGATAGGCCGCTCAATCTTAGGTAAAAATGATTTTGCGACACTATCCTTATTAACATTAGTTGTGGACGAGTTTGATCATTTCAGATGTCTAGCAATTAAGGTAATACATTCTTTAGCTTGGTATCCTTATGCCATTGAGCCTTCTAGACGGCTCTTGTTTCGAACATCCAACTTTAACTCTCAAAGATACCTCTCAATCTCATACATACACCTTGAACTAACTGGTCCACCCAACTTAATTTGGTCCACTAGATGTACAGGTAAATGCACCATTACGTCGAAAAATGCGGGTGAAAAATCTGTTCAAACAGGCAAAGTGTTTCAACTACATCTAACTTGAGTTTGTCAAGATGTCGAGGATCAATAGTTTTATTCCATATGCCTCTGAAAAAAGCACAAAGTCTTATCAATGGAGTAGCAACATCTTTGGGTAATGTTGTTTCCACAGCAATAGGGAGCAAGTAATTCATCATAAAATAAGCATCATGACTTTTGTAGCCTATGATTTTCCTTTCTTCAACATGCACACATCGAGAAATATTAGAAGCATAACATTGTGGTAACTTAGCATTTTTTATGACTTGACAGAACTTGCGTTTTTCTTCAAGTGACATCCAGAAGCGAGAGCATGAAATTTCTTCGCTACCATCTTCTAATTCTATCGTCAAGCTCCGCATAATTTTAAGTTATATCAAATCTCGACGAGCACTTACATGATCTCTAGTCTTCCCCGGTATGTCTAACAATGTTTCAATGACATTATCAAACATATTTTTCTCGATATGCATTGGGTCGATATTATGGCGATTAGAACAATGCTTCCAGTATGACAACTAAAAAAGTATGGATATCTTTCTCCATGGATTTGGATCATCATTATCATTACTTCTCTTTTTCTTTCGCTTCTTTCCAAATTCATTTGGAAAATAACGCAACATATTCTCAATATCAATTCCTTTCAAAGGAATAGGTTCACTTCTTTCCTCGGTTTTTTCATCGAAATTCCTCTTATTTTGACGCCAAGGTGAGTTGGATCAAGAAATTTATGAGTGGCCCCAGCATTTCTTATTACTATAAGGCAACCTCTCGACCGTTTCATAATGACATGAAAGGCATGCCAAATATCCTTTTGTGCTCCACCCGACAACATCGCATAAGTCGGAAAATCACTAAAGAGTCATCGAAGCTACACGCATGTTAAACATTTGATTACTTGAAGAATTGTAAGTTTTCAACCCGCATACACCTACAAATCCTTCAAATATTTGATTAGCGGCCGCAAATAGACGCCAATATCATTACTCGGAAGAAGGACCGTGGATAAGTAAAGTCAATATCAAAAACTCGCTTCATAATCATCCACGAGGCGTTATAATTGATCAATATAACATGTCATGTACTATGAACAATGTTTATCGAGTTGAATGGGCTAAATCCATCTGTGGCTAACCCCAACCTCACATTGCGCGGATCTTCTGCAAATTTTGAGTATACAGAATCAAACTCTTTCCAAGATTGTCCATCCACTGGATGTTATAAAATCCGATCTTTTTCACGCCCATCAAAGATAAGTCATGCCATGTACTTCGCCTCTTCGCATTACAAATAACCTTTGCAATCTTTTCTTTATCGAAAGTACCTAGGATCTTATTAGAATCCTATAGATCTTTCCATTTTCATGTTGTGTGTCATTCTCTTTATCATTCGACTTCCATCTTGGCCTCACAAACATGACAAATTTGTAGCATTTGCATGTTCTTCCCAATACAACATGCAATCATTGGGGCATGCATCTATCTTAGTACAATCCAACCCTGATACTTTTAAAACACTATTCGCTTCATTAAAAGACTTAAGCAATTTTGCATCGGGTAACACCTCCTTACATGCTCTAATATATCAAAGAATGCAACATCGTAAGTATGATCACACTTCAAAATAAATAGTGAATCATAAAGGAAAGCTTTGAATATTTCTTGCATCCGATATAGTTCCTCCTTACCTTCTTCAATTAACTTGAAAAACTTTTTGCCTCATTATTCCTCTCAGAAAAACATCACGGCATCATTCAACAACCTCTTATGTCATCATTGCAATCATCCATATTTGATTGTTCATCATAATCCATTAGTTCTTTCTCTTCAATTTTGATCCCTAATTCGTATAACTTATCCGCTTGGCACAAAACAATTACATATTACGTTATCTCTCACAACATTCTCATGCTTCCAATAACGATAGTGACAACTATAACATGGACAACAAATTTAATTTTCTTGAGACTTTGTAGCAAAAGCCTTTTTAATATACTCGTCTACTCCTCGTTCATATTCATCACTCCATTTGGCAGCCATCCACCACTCCTTAGTTCCACAATCTATTTCCTCAATGTAATATTTAGGAGACTAATAAACAAAATCTAGAAAAACATACAGTAAACAAAATGTAAAACGATGACGCAACAACGATAAATTACAAACATTCTCTGTAATTCAATTTGGAAATACAATTTACAAATAAACAAAATGTTGAAAGAACAATGAATAAAATCTGAGAAATTCGACTTTAAACAGTTCGACGACGCAACGACGGTAAAATCTGAGAAAATCTATACACATACATTAATCTAACCTTGAATTAATAATGGTAACACATGAAAAGGGAAGGTAAAACGACGCTAAAACATAATATAACCTTTGAGAAGAGGGAAGACTGGGCCACATGGTCCGTCACAACGCGACGACGGTAAGTGGAACGGTAAGGCGGCGAGGTAGGGTAAGGTGACGACGACGCAGGTAGTGGTAATGCCACGACGAGCTCTGGAAGGGGACGCGACGACTAGAGATTAGGAATCAAGAGAGAGGTCAATACGCGTGAAATGAAATGTGTCGTCGTCTAATTAATTTGGGGATATTAAAATGAATTTGTCATCGCATTAGCCTTCCAGAGCCGTTGCATTAGAGAGACTAATGTGACGGCCATGCTGGGACGTTGCATTAGACCATAAGAGTTGTTGCATTAGCCTATCTAATGCAACAACCACAAATTATAACGCAAATTCGCCGATTAGCCACTTCTAATGTGACTACACTACAATGCTTGTCGCATTAGACCTACCTGAGGCGTCGCATTAGGTCAAAAATGTAGTAGTGACCACAAATTGAAATTGAATGACCATTACCAATAATTAATCCCATAATTTTTGCTCAAATAGAAATAAGACGAAGATTACTCGCGGATATCATATTAAAAGTTACACTGATATCTATGCACCAATTTGTATCCGGAGGATATGGCCCAAGTATATGCATCACTGGCTCGATATCAGTGTGGGTCGGGGAGACTGTTGGGCTTGTTGCCGCGAAGGCCTGTTGCGGTCGAGGCCCAAAGTGAGTTATCTAGTTCTGCCGGCAGGTGGGCCTGGCCCAATTTTGTGTTAGGTATGGGCAACTGCCCAAGGCTGCTTCCAGGGGTGTTGTTGCCCGGACACCTGTTAGCCGCCGCCATGTCCGCTACCGCTGCGGCGCTGCCACAGCGGCCGCCACCCTTGTCACTGCCGTAATTGCCACCGCGTCTCGATAACTGAAAATTAGATAATATTAGGAAATTTCTATGTGAGCTTTTCGTTTGAGATTATCGTTTTTTCTAAACATCTGTCAAATTGTCAAAGAAAGAAAACGCCAATATATTAATCATATTAAAATGACATTCAGAATTCCAGATAATGAACATTCTGCACTGTCATGATCTTGTGCACGATCATACACTATAATAACAGTATGATGTTAATTAGAAGTTAATCTATATAATTAAAGATAGTTGGTAGAAAAAATTCTTGTGTGAAAATGGCTGGCCAGCAATCACATTAGTTTAAGAGTTGAGATTGTTAAGTTTTTCAAATGTTATTTTATGTATTTAAGATATGTGCAAAATATATGGTAATTAACTATGGTTAAATATTAATAATTGTAGTTAAAGAATGTGGTGTAAACATGGTTGCCGGTAAGTTTTACTCCTAGCCACACGAAATCTGGACTCCTTCCTATCTCAAAAGACAGTTAGTTGTACATTGTATGCTTTCCCGGGCTTTGTGCTACAGGTGAAAATTCAACCACATTCTACTAAAACAGATCAAGAACTATTATGTGTTTATTTATTATTATTTCCCTTGTTTTCACAAACCCCTTCATCAAATTCAGGAAAATAAGAAACCCTTTACTCATTCATGATCATCATTGGCTTCTCATTTTAGACCAAATAAAAGGAGGGGTTTTCTTCATTTTCCGTTTCTCACATTCTTTGAGGGCAAAAAAATATGTACAAAAGGTCTATCTTCATGCATTTCACAAGTCGACCCAGGAGGTCTCCCAACGCTGCCGATTGGTATTGCAACTTTTTTTCGCATTTATTTTGGGGTGTGCAGCTAGTAATCATTAGGGCGGCGCCACATGATCCCAACGGTCTCAACTGAATTCCTTTGTCGAAAAACTATACATTACAAATAGGGTAAAAAATATTATATAGATTTATATATTGTTGAATCAAGGAAAGCTTCTAATATAACATCAAAGGGGGTAAAATTTTTGCTTATGGTTGTTGGTTCAGATCTTTGTGCATTCTTGTATTGTTTTTGAAACCCCTGGTTAGATTCTTGGCTCTGCCTCTGCTTAGGGAATTGGCACAAAATGGTTAACGAAGAAAATAAGATTCAGAAATCGAGGTCTTTCAATTTTAGGAAGATATTTGAGATTCCAAGTAGACTGGCACATAGCATTGGTGGGGAGAGTGGTAGTGATGAGGAAGAGGACATGGACAACAACATTGACGACGTCCAATTTATTAGCCAAGGAGGAATACCATGCGCGCCTTTAGAAAATCAACAGATGGATACTGAACTTGTTTCAAGCTTGACCAAGGATGGACCTAAGGCAGGAAATTCCCAAAAAGACAATAAACCTTCAGGTTTTTACCTTTATTAAGTTTTTACTTTATTTTTCGTTTCAAGTAGAATTGGTTTCTTTATATTTGTACAACAAAACAACATGAGACATTAACTTGATACAAATGTTTCTTGTTATGGATTTAGACATAGAGTTGATGAAAGAAAGGTTTGCAAAGCTGCTTTTAGGAGAGGACATGTCAGGTGGAGGAAAAGGTGTTTCATCAGCTCTAGCTTTATCAAATGCCACTACCAATCTAGCTGGTAACTCTCAAATAATGCCTTGCTCGTCTGCGATGTTCATGTAAAGTATTGTTATGCAGTTGTGAAACCATGTTGATTTATGTTTTTTCCTTTTATTCTGCGATTGTAATAAATGGAGAGAAAAAGAGAAGTATCCAACTCTTGATATGTTCTTTGTGTGTAACATGTTATAGCTTCTGTTTTTAGGAACAATCAAATTGGAGCCCATGTCTGAAAAGAGAAAAGAGAGGTGGAGAAAAGAAATCGATTGGCTTTTATCTGTGACAGGTTACATTGTTGAGTTTGTCCCTGCGCAACAAAAATCAAAGATGGAACAATCATGGAGGTCCTATTTCAGTCTTTTCCTTCCCTAACACCCCTTCCATTTCTGCTTCAAGATTCAAAGTAGAAATAGTAAGAGGACACTGAAATAATAAATCTAATCTATGTTTCAACAGATAATGGTTACTCAACAAAGAAAAGATCTGCTCATGAACATCCCTGCTCTGAAGAAGCTCGACGCAATGCTCATTGTGAGAACCCTCTAGTTATGACATACTTGAGTCTTCTATTGCATTAAGTGTATCAAACCCTAATTCTACATATATAAATGAATGACAATCTCAGGATTGCTTAGATAACTTCAAAGACGCAAAAGAATTCTGGTATGTCTCAAGAGATGCTGATGAATCTGAGAAAGGTGTCCAGAGGAGTGATAAGTGGTGGCTACCTACCATCAAAGATCAACCCGAGGGCCTCTCAGATGCATCCAGAATATCGCTACAATATCAGAATCATTGTGTTAACCAAGTACACTAAAGCATCCATGGCGATTAACGCCCAAATACTAGCAGAAATGGAAGTCCCTGAAAACTACATTGAATCTCTCCCCAAGGTGAGTCACTCATTGAAGAGACATTTTAAAGGGAAGACAAATTTTAATATACTGATTCTTTCTCAGATTTTCTGATTGTGCTATCTATTACTAGAATGGTAGATCAAGTCTTGGTGATTCAATCTACAAGAACATCACGGTCGAGTTTTTTGATCCAGAACAATTCCTTTCAACCATGGACATGTCATCAGAACATAAAGTTCTCGACCTTAAAAACAGAATAGAAGCATCTATTGTGATTTGGAAGAGGAAGATGCACCAGAAAGATGCAAAGTCTTCCTGGGTTCCAGCTGTGAGTTTGGAGAAGAGGGAGCTCTTTGAAGAGAGAGCAGAGACTAGCTTACTCCTGATAAAACACAAATTTCCTGGAATCCCTCAATCTTCCCTTGAGATTAGTAAAATCCAATATAACAGAGTAAGTACTATCATGCTGGCACTGTACGCATTATTTAATGATCATATTGATTGAACATGTTCACCTTTCTGATGTAGGATGTGGGACATGCTGTTTTAGAGAGTTATTCAAGGGTGCTAGAAAGCCTAGCCAACACAGTTATGTCGCGTATTGAGGATGTCCTATACGCAGATTCTGTCGCACAAGATCCATCACTTGCAATAGCAAAGTGGAACCCTTCAGATTCGCCTCAGCAACCACTAAGTGGTATGTCGACTCCCAAAGGAGGAGAGTCAGAGATGTTAAGTTCTGCAGCAGAAACACCTACCTCAATGACTTTATCTGACTTCATGGGCTGGAATATGGAACAAGGCGAGGGAGACGTAAAAAAGAATCACTCTACAGGTAACTTGGAGGCTTTTAGTAAAAGATGATAATGAAGAATCCATGTAAGAGCAATTGTCATCAACAAGTTTTCTGAAGTCCATAATAGAAGAAAGAGATCATTTTGACCCGTAAGAGCAAAAAGAAAAACCATATCAGTGTCTAGATTCTCCAATCCATTGTACATGGTTAATATCCTATGTGCCTGTTATCTGGTCTTCTCCCAAAGGGGATAGTTGAGTTCAAGAAGTCGTCCATTTTTGGTTCATTTTTAGATGTGTTCTCCTCTTTTGCAGCATTCTTGAATTTTATCCTTTGGAAAGTATTCCAGACGAAGTGGTCGTGTAAAGCATAACTCACTCCATAGTTTTAAGTAGAAATATTTCACGATAGTGAGCAATCTAGGATTTTTCTTTTCTTTTTCAAGTTGATGCTAATATTTGCTGATGTGCAATATATGAAGACCTATCTGTTGATGTGCAATATTTCTAATTCATCAATGATATCTCTAAATGTTTGGATATAATCAAAATGCCCAAGGAAATTAAGAATTCATAACATTTGGCCTGCGCAGAATACCTCATTAATCTAACAAAATGAAGTGCTTTCATCAAATGCCCTTATAATGAGATTTCAAAATCTAACATCAAAATATTATGTCTACATAGTCACGTAAGTCTTATTTAACGTCAAAGGAAAAGGAGGGGACCAAGGAAAAAAGATTTAATAATCTGAATAAAACTGCAACTGATCTAGGGCGCCTTAGTAACAGCAGCATGCATGGCATCAGCAAGATGAGGAACTGTCCGAGAACTAAGACCTACCATGCTAATTCTCCTGCAAATGAGAAGGAAGAAAATGATTCCTCATTTAAAAAATTTGAGAAGTGTCACTAGTAATGAGTATCGTTTTTAACCAAAAACCCAACTGAAAGTATATATGTCCTAGAAACAATCATTTTAGGAGCACATGTACTTGAACACATTCATATTATTAATAAGATTAATATATACTTGGCATTTGCAATTATTGAATTATTATTTGATTGTTTATATTATTCATTAATATGCATCCCTTGAACTTACATTGTCATTAATAGTGTGAGATATTAATGATAGAGTGTAGTTCTTAAAATAGCCTAGACTAATGATCATTGAGAATGAGATATCAATGATATGTTATAAGTCGACATGTGGTCTGCATCACATTCTTAGAGAATGTAGTATATCTCACTTACTGCTAGCAATAATTGCTAGTGATGGACACATGGATACTCTTAGAGGAGTATTGGCATACCTGGCGATAAACTATTTGTGATACATGTCTAGAGTATTATCGTGTGGGGAGATAGAGGTCGCTTAGACTTGAGGTCAATATCGCTTGTTTATGGAGCAATGCACTTTGATCATCCTAAGCTCAAATGCCTTATAGGTTGAGACGTGGCTTGTATTGGGTGCATTACGAAGTAGATTGAATGTGGTAGTTGAGCCAAGAATAGGATTCATTCCTCGATTGGAGTTTCGAGAGAACACTCGACACCGGAGATGTTAGGTCACCAAGTCATTGGCTAACGCAAGAGACATATCTAGGATACGGTCTAGTTGTCGACTAACATAGATGAGATAAAGTGATCAAGCCATTTGGATAGACACGGCAAATCTTAAGCTTGATCAGTGTGTCGCGAATGAAAGAAATTTATCATCTCACATAGAGGTTTGTTTACTTAGTCTTGTAAACGTCTTCACATATTGGGTCCGTCATGCGCTCGCTTGAGTTCCGTGTGAACCTTGATTTGATCAAGTCGATGTGCGAAGGCCACAAAGGAATCACACTAAGTCGATTGTCTTTTCGGTCTAAGGGTATAGTGAGAGAATGTAAAATATCGGATTTTGAATCAAGATATTTTATTTTATAATAAATTATGGGATAATTTTCATTTGATGAAAATTAATTAATTAAGTTAAAATTAAGTTTTGGATTTAATTAGAACTAAAACGTGCAGAAAATAAATAAAGGGTCGATAACAAGGCCCAGTTCGTGCCATCGCAATTTGATTTGGGTCGGTCTTGGCTTTGATCCAAATCTGATTGGGTTTAGGGTTTCCTCACTATATATTTGGCACTTAACCCATAATTTCATAGAACTCATTTTCCACTTTCTGAACTTAGAGTTCAGGAAATAAATTCTCTCAAACCTCTGCCAAGATTTCCTAGCTTTCTTGGGCAAAGGAATATACCGAAGCAAGGCTTGCACCCGGATTGACAATCGCGTGCGCACCTTTTAGTAAAGACTGTATTAAAAGCATAAACTGTAAGTTTTTTTCTTTTATGTCTTTGAAGATTTGAATTATCGCATAATCATACCAGAAACGTTTGTTGGAGCAAGTAAGTTTACTCAAAATTTTAAACTTCCGCTGTGCCTTACTTGTATGTTTTACACCCAACAAATCCCTACACCAACTTCAACAAAGATGTTCCAACTGATACTGGAATAGTAAATGCGCCACGGTTTGAAAGTAAAACCGGTGTAATCTGGAGGGAGAGGAAGAAAAACACAACTGCATTCTCTTCTGTAAAGTTTTAATGTACTGATATGGATGACAGAACAGGACCTTCTTATGCTTCTTTTTCAGTCGGACATTTCTCTTTACTAAAGAACTCAAGCCGAAATAATCAATGATGAGCACTTCTAACTTCCAATCCATTAAAGTTTCTATTGAGAAAAAAGTGATCCGCGCTAAAAAACTAAAGAATAAAATGAATATCACCAGTTAGATGTCTTTACCCATCAGATGTCATGTAAATGTGATACTCTCTATTCAGGAACGAGACTTGCTCAACATTCAATCCTGTGAAAGTGAACATTCCAATTTGCTTAATGATATGACTCCAATCACCTGGTGTACCTGCAAAACAGAATTAAACTTACCTTAGTATTAAACAGAACAATTACATGTGTTCTATCCAGAAAAAGTTCTTATATCAGTAGCACTCACACCAATCAGACAGAAACTGTATGCGTCACTAGAAAGAAGAAATCAAAATATCAGATACCTCGAGCTTGCATGGCATCAAAGAGTTGCTGGCGCATGCTAATAATTCGGTCAATCATTGCTTTCAGCTCAACTGTCCATTCGTCGTACATTTGTCTATCACCAAGAGATAACAACCACGTCAAAATATAGAAGCTATACTATCTATTGACAGACAAAAAGAATCTTGTAATAGCTACACAAACCTGTCCTTGAGTATAGTAGCAACAATAGACACACCATGAATTGGTGAATTTGAGTACATTGGCCTAGGGCTGTCCAACGGGGCGGGGTGGGGCGGGGTTGGCGAGGTCGGGGTCTGGCGGGGCTGGGGTAGGGCGGGGTCGTGGGCTGGCGGGGTCGGGGCTGGCGGAGTGTGCCGCCGCCCCGTCCCGATCCAGAGGGGGTCTGGGTTGGGGGTGGGGTCGGGTGAGGTCATTTTTTTATTTGCCTTTAAATTAAATAAATAAATAACACACATACACAACAAAATAGTTTAGTAAAAACATCTCAATGTTGTTTTTGTGCCTCTTATATTATTCGACTAGAAGTATGATTTTTTTTTTGGTAATACAATTTCAAAATTGCAACTTCGTAATATTGAAAGTTGCAAATAAATAATATAGTAAAATTACAATTAAAAGAATTACATTTTAAGAAACACACTTTCTAGTTTCTTTATAATGTCTTGTGATTCTTCGGTTGGAATTGGTATATCTTGGTCAAATTGGACGACGTCGCTTGCACATCCGTCGGATAAGATTTCGTTGTAGTTGTAGTCTTCTTCGCCGATCTCCGCTACGCACTCGTGCGCTCGCATTAATCCAATCTCTAATAAAACTATAATCTTAATGAGTCTTCGCCAATGCGTGCTCAGGTTCTATTTGAAATCTTCCATGAAAATGCGCTGACGTGTTGATGACGCAGAATGTTCAACACATCTCGCCATCTTTGCTAAGTGTTGGAAAATTCTTCTCATTCTCCTCTATTTTAGCAAGTCTTCACGCCCCTCTTCATTTTCAATTGTTCATTTGCATAACACCCAAAGAAACAAAAACATCAAACTCGCTAACTTAGTTAGAAACTGCACTACTAAACATTCTTCCTGCGAGTCTTTGAAAACTAGCCGCGAAACAATATGTCGCTTTGAGGTTGTGTTGAAGAAGAAGATGGCATGGAAGCCATTGTCATAGCACTTTCTTGTTGGTAATGTGTATATACTTTTTTACATTCATCTTGTATGCTAGACAACACTTTCTCTACTTATTTCAACATGTGGTGGGTCATTTGGATTTTTAGGAGTTGGAGGTGAAAGTGTATCTATGCAATCGTAAATAGTTTCAACAAGATTTTTACAACCGCTCATTTTAATAGACATTTAATACAAAGACTAACCAAAAATATTGGGGAATAGGAATAAAATATTTTTTATTTTTAAACATTTTTAATAGGTTCCTATAAATTTGGTTTTGTCATATATTCACTAAGTAATATAAATATTAGAGTTATATAAAATAACATTGATGAAATAGTAGAATAATAAATCCTAAAATTCTTTAGTAATGGATAAAATTTCTCTAAAAATATATTAAGTTCTAAAATTGTATCTCAATCAGAATCTATAAGCATATCACTAGGATTTCGATTACTTAAAAATTGGGTTATAAGTTGTCTATACTCATAAGCAACACGTAGTTGGTTGTATAAAGAATTCCATCTAAAGGCATACTTCTTCGAACTTTTCAGAAGCTACACCACAATCGTGACATGTTTTTATATTCTTTTTAGTCGTTGTATTCTATTATTTTTAAAAATATAGTTTATAGCAAATTGAATTTTTGCAAGAATGTCTTCAAAAAGTTTTATACCATCCTTTACAACTAAGTTATAAATATGACATACACATTTTATATGAAAATGATCTAGAAAAGATGAAGTTAAGCGCTTAATAATCTAATGTTGGTAAATATTGTTAAGCGCTATCTAATGCAATAGTCATGACTTTATCAGATATGTCATAATAATCGCAAACAGAATAAATATTTTCTTGAATAAAATACTAGTGTGCCTACTATCTATATATCTATATGTTAAAATACGTTTTTGCATAGACCATTTATAGTCTATTCAATGACATGTTACAATTAAATAATCATGACCGTTAGTACTAAGACATATATGTGATAGATATTTTTCCAGGGTAATGATATAAATAATAACGTAAATATTGTTGATATTCGGTGCAAATTTAAAACATCTCTCCTAACGATTGATCTAGGATAACCGCTATATAAGCGATTGTACATTGATTTTATATAATGAATAAAACCAGAGAATCAGAAATGAAAAAGGCAAACCCTCCACTGCAACTAATTTTGATAATTCTTCCCTATCTTTCATTTTATCGTATTTAGGGCCTACAACTGCCCCCGTCATAGGGTCAATTTGACCATGTACCTGGTGCGGGACAGTATGTGAAGCTTGTCCAGACTGAGAGGGCATTGTTGACTCACCCATCACTTGAGCCTTATATTCATCCCACCTAGCTTTGTGTTTGGTATTCAAATGCGTAGTTAAACCTCTCGTCCCGCTCTGACCTTTTCCCATTTTAAATTTATAAATAATTTTACAAATTTTGCATGTAACAACTTGATTTGTATGTCTCTATCAAAAAAGCCCATACATGTGATTTTAATTTTCGTTCTGGTGGGCCTCGTCTCATACTAGGGGAATATGGCGCGCTCCAGCTGAGGCATTAGTTGGTGTGTCATCTAGATTAGTTGGTGTGTCATCTAGACATTTAAGGTGGTCATCTGGATGTTCTTCTAAATTAAACTCTGTTGATTTCGAAAATACTCATCGTCTAAATCTACAGTACTTCAAAAAATGTTCGAGATCAATAAAATCATCATAACTCTTTCTAGGAGGAATAGAATGACTAGAAGGACTCCTTGCAAATTTCTTACTGAACTGCATATACCCAACATACCTCTTAATCCTTTCATTTTAATTTATGCTAATAAATACTTAAATAGTTAAAGATAATGAAATTAAGTGCGCTAATTAAAATAAAGAAACAATAATAATTTAATAAATGAACGAATGTACCAAACGCCGACGTAACGTCGACGTAATCGCGTAGATGTTGAAAATTGAAACTTTGCTCAACGGATGATCTTCAAGCTAGTTGTCAATTCACAAATGAATAAATTAAATTGAATATTTAAAAGACAATGTAAAGAGAATGAAAGATAGATTGAAAGATTATTAGAGAGATTGTAATTGTAGGAAGATTTGTGAGAAAGAATGAAGAAAAATGAAGTATTTATAGTTGAAAAAAATGGGTTAAAGTGTAAATATAATAACTTAAGGGTTAAAAATAAATATTACGGGGTAGGGGTTGGGAGAGAGCAACGGCCAATTTGGACAAAGCCGCCAGGCACGGCTAGTAGGGGTCGGAGGGGGTGGGGAAGGGTCGAATGGGTGGGGTGAGGTCGAGGAATTTTTCATGACCCCCACTCCCATCAAGTCCGATGCGAGGTCAAGGGTTGGGGCGGGGTCGGTATACCCTACCCCATTGGACAACTAGAAGAAGGAAGGATCAAAACATCATGGGCGCACACAAAAGAAGAGAGAAGATAGCTAAAATTTTATTGAGGCCACAACAGCTAGAAACTAACAACTGCACATCTACCCAAACAAAGCAGCCTTCCAATCTTTTTAAATCTGGCTTTCAATATCTTTAGAGACTGTCCATTGTGCCAGCAACAGAACCTTTTTTAGCTTTCAGTGAATACAACTTGAATAGTGTATTCAAAGAAAATCCATATTTTGAGACTGGACACGTGCATTGCACGTAGTCCTCTATCGTCAATTATTATAAAATGTGTATTACAAAATTAAAAAAATAATAATCTTTAACGGTATAAAGCACTTGTTTGAATTATTAGTTGCACAAATATGTACAAAGTTAGCTTTTTTTCTCACTCTTCCTGTTTATTTTTCTCATGTGAAAAATTGCTATTCTCTAGCATTCACCCACTGTTCCACAAGCTATTAATATGCAGAATTCCTGACTTTTGCTATTCTTTTTCTCCCTAACTTCTACCCCTTCCTTCCCCATTATATTTATGTTGTATTTAAACATCAAAGAAATTGGCAATGATGTATCCAACAAATTTGGCTCAAAACTAATGTTGTGCTATAAATAATAATTCTGTGGAAAAACTACTATAATTGACAATATTGAAGTGGAATCATTGTGATTGGGAGGTCATGGTCTAGTTGGCCGTAGCCTCTTACAAAATGTGAGGTAAATTTGCGTCTGATAAACTCTCTGCTGGAATTCTTCCCTGGACCCCCATAGCATGGAACTTAAATAGACGGACTACCCTCTTTAATGATATTAAGATAAATTCTGAATTGAAGAATATTTGATTCATTTTTTGTGTGTAATTAATTGCAACTCTCAAAATTCTTCATTTAATGTTTGTGTTTCCGTGTATCAACATTACATTTGGTGTGTTCCTAGATAGGACATATTTATCATTTATTGCAAGGTAAGTTTACTGTTTGGTACTAAACTATTTTAAGAATAATGTTTAAGAGAAAGACAAAATTGTCACTCGATTTTAATGGACATTTTGGTAATTCAACTTTGCTAAGAGGTTCCCACTTTTAGAATAAGTATGATAAATAGCATGATAATTCCTCAGCCCCTAATTATATCACATACAATAAGAAGGTGAGTAACTAAACTAAAAAAGGACTTACAATGCTAAGGGCACCAACACTTCTCCATACAGTCCCATGTTTTTGGCATAATTCTGAGCTGCAAGCCTGCAAGACACTCACCACCATCAGCCACAGACATGGAAACAGATTGTGCATCTGCATCTAGGTTGCCACTTGCAAAACCCTGCAATATCAAGAAAATATACATTACAGTAGTGGTCAGTTGAACAGACCATCAATACATAGTTTTGGCTTCAAATAATTCGGCTATCATGCTAAGAGGTTCCCACTTTTAGAATAAGTATGATAAATAGCATGATAATTCCTCAGCCCCTAATTATATCACATACAATAAGAAGGAAATAACTAGAAGAAGGAAGGATCAAAACATCATGGGCGCACACAAAAGAAGAGAGAAGATAGCTAAAATTTTATTGAGGCCACAACAGCTAGAAACTAACAACTGCACATCTACCCAAACAAAGCAGCCTTCCAATCTTTTTAAATCTGGCTTTCAATATCTTTAGAGACTGTCCATTGTGCCAGCAACAGAACCTTTTTTAGCTTTCAGTGAATACAACTTGAATAGTGTATTCAAAGAAAATCCATATTTTGAGACTGGACACGTGCATTGCACGTAGTCCTCTATCGTCAATTATTATAAAATGTGTATTACAAAATTAAAAAAATAATAATCTTTAACGGTATAAAGCACTTGTTTGAATTATTAGTTGCACAAATATGTACAAAGTTAGCTTTTTTTCTCACTCTTCCTGTTTATTTTTCTCATGTGAAAAATTGCTATTCTCTAGCATTCACCCACTGTTCCACAAGCTATTAATATGCAGAATTCCTGACTTTTGCTATTCTTTTTCTCCCTAACTTCTACCCCTTCCTTCCCCATTATATTTATGTTGTATTTAAACATCAAAGAAATTGGCAATGATGTATCCAACAAATTTGGCTCAAAACTAATGTTGTGCTATAAATAATAATTCTGTGGAAAAAAACTACTATATAATTGACAATATTGAAGGGAATGCATTAAGTGTGATTAGGAGGTCGTAGGTTCAGTGGTAGACGATCTGCTACAGAAATGTGAGGTAAGGAGTCTGATACTGCTTGTGGTTCGGCCATGGGCCACGCATAGCGGGAACTTAGTGTATCGGACTACCCTCTTTAATGATATTAAGATAAATTCTGAATTGAAGAATATTTGATTCATTTTTTGTGTGTAATTAATTGCAACTCTCAAAATTCTTCATTTAATGTTTGTGTTTCCGTGTATCAACATTACATTTGGTGTGTTCCTAGATAGGACATATTTATCATTTATTGCAAGGTAAGTTTACTGTTTGGTACTAAACTATTTTAAGAATAATGTTTAAGAGAAAGACAAAATTGTCACTCGATTTTAATGGACATTTTGGTAATTCAACTTTGCTAAGAGGTTCCCACTTTTAGAATAAGTATGATAAATAGCATGATAATTCCTCAGCCCCTAATTATATCACATACAATAAGAAGGTGAGTAACTAAACTAAAAAAGGACTTACAATGCTAAGGGCACCAACACTTCTCCATACAGTCCCATGTTTTTGGCATAATTCTGAGCTGCAAGCCTGCAAGACACTCACCACCATCAGCCACAGACATGGAAACAGATTGTGCATCTGCATCTAGGTTGCCACTTGCAAAACCCTGCAATATCAAGAAAATATACATTACAGTAGTGGTCAGTTGAACAGACCATCAATACATAGTTTTTGGCTTCAAATAATTCGGCTATCATTCTTAACGAACTATCACTAGAATCTCAAAATCTCATCTTAAGCTTAACCTGATAAGCATTGTCAAAGAAAGGTAACAACCCCTGAACCTCATCAACTGCCTGATTTTCTCCCACTGGTCAACTGTTGGATCAACGCCAATTGCGTTATGAGCACAAGCGTGGAGAAGAACTATTGCACCAGCGGGTGCAGCAGCAAGATCATCCAATAATCCTTCAAGGATCATAATAAATTCACCTTCTAAGTATACCCAACACCAAAAGCAGGGGAAGCCACAGATACGGTGCTTACATCTTTAACAAAGAAAGCAAAATTAAATAAATAAAGAAATAAAGATCTGGTGCTAGATACACATAAAATATAGATCTTACCAAATACGACAAGGAGTAAGTCCACTAGAGCATAAAGAGAGTCAGTTCTTTTTCCTTTTAATTTTCTTTTTAGGGTCTGTTCTTATTTACAAGAGTAGAATCTTGAGAACATTGGTAACAATAGTACCTTGAAAATCCAGGCCTCGTGTTGCTGGGTCGTAGACTCGTAGTAACGATAATATTTTACTGAAAGCCCAGCAAAAGTGAAAACTTTGAGATAGTTTCCCACGTTTGGCTGTGAAAGTATATGTATGTCCTAGAGACAATCTATATTAGGACACAATGTACTTTATACACATTCGTGTTTATATTAATGATGATTAATATTATGGCAATTTGCATTTGTTGAATTATTAGCTGATTGTTTATAATTTTTTATAAATGCATCCCTAGAGGTTACGTGTTTATTAATGATATGAGAATTAATGTTGTAACGTAACTCTTAAATTACCTCGACTAATGATCATCGAAATTGGATATCGATGATATGCGATACGTCGACATGTGGTCTGCATCATATCCTTAGGGATGTAGTATGTCTCACTTGCTACGAGTTATGACAACTCGTGATGGACACATGGATACTGTTGAAGTATTGGTACGCCCTGCTGATATACTATTTTATTATATGTCTATAATGTCATCGGCGTATGGGAGATAAAAGTCTTTAGACTTGAGGTCAATATCATCTTGTTTACGGAGTAATGTACTTTGATCATGTCCTAAGCTCAAATGCCTTATAGGTTGAGACGTGTCTTGTTTTGGGTGCATTACGAAGTAGATTAAAGGTGGTATGTGAGCCAAAAAAGGATTCATTCCTTGAATTTATATTCGAGTGAACACTCAGGTACTCATATGGTATTAGGTTGACTAAGTCATTGGCCAATGCATTGGACATGTCTGTGACATGGTCCTGTTGTCAACTAATATAGATGAATTATAATAATAAAGTCATTTGGATAGACACTTGACATATCGTAAGTTTGATTGAGTGTGTCAAGAATGAAATGATTTTATCTTCTCACATATAGGTTCAGTTCACATATTTTGTGTAGCTAAACTTTACATATTGGGTTCGTCTTCCGGCGCAGTCTAGGAGTTACGTGAAGATCCTAATGTAATTAGTGACGATATGTAAAGGCCTGAAGGGTAACACTAAGTCAAATGTTCCATCGATTGAATGATGTAATTAAAAGGAGATTATACCTATATGTTCGATTGATGACCGAGACATTAAAATGGGAAAAGACTGAAAAATAGGACAGGACCGCGGTGCGAACATCTGGCGACGCGGTGCCTCTTTAGTGGGGCTGCGGTGCTGCGGATTCGCGATCAGGCGCGCGATCGATTTTCTGCTGGGCCCAGCCCACGAAAATCCTAAGTCTCTATTTTGCAATTATAAATAGAGGGCTTACCTCCCATTCCTAAATCTACTAAACTAAAGATAAATCTTTTCTAAAGCTCTGTCAGAATTCCTAGCATTCCTGACTTAGCAAATTACATCACAGTTCTCTGAACTTACAAATCGAGGGACGTTTGCGTGTGCACCCTCGGACTAACAAATTCAACTGCTTGGTTGATTGCTGCTTCGAATGTAAGTCTTCTGTCGAAGTTTTACATTAATTATGTACTTTGTATTTTCATTACTTATCATACTACAGTTCGACCGTCGTCGGGTTTGAAACATAAATTTTTAAATTCCACTGCGTGTACGAACCCGACGTAAACACCTACAGTGGTATCAAAGTCTGGGCTATTTCGTATGATATGTAATGTATATTAATGATAATATGAGTTAGGATTTGTTTAGATCTATATTTTATGTGTTAAAAGCTTTAAAACCCTAAATCTTTGGAACACATAATCCTTGTGTCCAGATCTGTTAATACAATAATGTATTCGAACAAGTCAGTCCAATAAATAACTCTTCTAAGTTGATATGCGTTACCGGCTTAAAGCATGTTGCATTGAAGCGAATAACGAGAAGAAAATTGGATTTGATGGTCGATGAACATGTTGTTTTAATGGTGATGGTAATACAAGTGATATATCTGAAAGATCTGGCCCAAAAACAGTTTTAGGGGTTCGAAAATTTCCGATTTTGTGATTCTAGAGGAGAGGCACTGCGGTTCCATGATGAAGCACCACGGTGCCTGCTAGGTTTTTGGCGGCGGCACCGCGGTTCCATTATGGAGCACTGATCGGTGTATTTTATATACACCTTTTGAGTCATTTTTAGTTAGTCTTTTACCCATTTTTATACAAATATGTGTCGTCTTAGGATAGATTTTCTTTCTTTTGCGTCATAATGATTTAAAGTGGCACATTGGTGAAAAGGAGTGAAAAGAGGCGAAGCGAGGTTCGAGCTCAAAAGCTAAAAATTGGCAACAGGCGAAAAGGCGGTGCCACGGCGCCCACCAACCAGTGAGCGCCACGGTGCCCAAAGAACGGCGCGAAGTTTAGCGCGCCGGCGGAAATCCAAATCCGAATAGGGATGGGCCAAGGCCAAGAAGGAAAAGTTGTTGGACATTTTTGAGGTTATAAAAAGGACTTTTTTAGGTCAGATTTTGGGAATCCCACACTTGAAAATTCATCACAACTTGGAGATCAAGATTGGAGACTTACTTTTGTGTAATTTCTTGTTCTTTATTTTATTTCTTTTTAGTTTATGTTGGATATTAGTTTAGTTCTTGGCATGCCTATGGCTAGGAACTAACTTAATTTAGGGCTTTCCATGTCGAATCGTTTGAAACTCGTTCTTATGAATGAATGCATGTTTTGGTTTCTTCTTATTATTGTTGAGATTTATTCAATATTTGTTTTGATTGCTTGGTAATTAATAGATCACTAATTATCATAACTTATATGATTTCTAATCGAAATCCGAAAGGGGAGATTGTGAATATGCTATAGTTGAATAAACATAGGTTTAAATCGTGGACGAAAGTACTCCGATACTTGTGTAGTTTGATAGGTTATTGTTCTTAATCCTCCTTTGTAGTCAATCTTGTCATCGAAAGATAGAAGGGTTCTACATTGGGGTTGAGTGTTTATATTACCTTAACAGGAGTATAAAATGACTGAGTTAACCTGCTATCTCAAAATAGAAGAAGAACCATAATTATTTGCATTAACGAGTAAAACGAGCGGATAGTTGAGGAGATTTGGAAGCCCTATTTTCACTATATCTGAAGTAAAATAAAGTAAATTAGTTAGCATCTATAATCATAGCTATAAACAATTCATCAATTTATCGGTTACCAAATAGATACTACAGAATAGAAGTTGATAATTGAACACTAATCCCTGAGGACGATAACTCGGTCTTCTAGACTATATTACTTGTCACGACACGTGCACTTGCGTTTAGTGTGTGCACAAATCGTGCATCAAGCACCGCGGTGCTGTCCAGATGAAGCTAGAGGCACCTCGGTCCTATTCGTGGGAGTCGCGGTGTTGTTCATCCAGAAGCTTGAGATTAATTTTTAGGACAATCTGCCTTCAAGGCACCGCTGTTCCACCTGTTGGGACCGCGGTGCCTATGACGATAATTATGAGGCACCGCGGTGCCACTTGTCAGGACCGCGGTGCTAATTAATGTCTGAATCACGGAGTTCTTGCGCCGAAGGCGCGGTGCACTAAATGGAACTGCGATTGACGGCGTCTTTAAAAAAAATCGAAAATCAGAAAAAAAGACTTAAAAGTTTCAGATTCTGAATCTGAAGTTTTAGAAGTTTCAGTTTCTGAAAATAAAGTTTTTAATCAGACAGATTTAGTCCTTTTGGGCAAATCTGTAATTAAAGAAAGATTTCTGAAAGTTGATTTTAGGTTCTGGAAACTTCAAACTGGTCCCAGAAGTTTTAAAATATTTTCTGAAGTTTAGAATTATTTTTATGAATTTATAAGGATTCAGAATTGAATTTTAAATTCTTAAGGGACTAAAGTGTAAATTCTAAAAATTTACAGAATTCACAAAAATCGAATTTTAAAATCAGAAAATGTTTAGGGATTGTTTGACATTTACATAGATTATAGAGTTTAGACAAATAGACTCATAGTATCATTAATAGTATATTATTGAATAATATACAAATGTGCTAAGTGTTAAATGTGATACATTTATATTATTAGCATAGTATCCGCAATTATTGTCTGGGTAGGAGGCGCCTAGTAATTGTTTAAATTCAAATGACCGTTATAACTGTTTGGGTAGACGGCGCCCAGTATGTGATTAAAACCATCTTTTATCATGTTTATTGGGTTTGATGATTTCCAATCTAATTGTATTTAGAAATTGCATGATAGGATGTCATATGATGTATGACTTGATTGTTGATCTTGAATGAATCCCCGAAAACTAAAATGTTCCCCAAACATTAAATACAAGTCTAATTATAACGCGTCGTCCATTATAATTGTTAGGGTGCTAAGTCCTTTTCGGCGATAAAGATATTTATGTCAAAGCATTTGCTCTAAGTCTAAGAGGACCAATGCCCTTTCATAGATGTGTTAAAATGAAAGTAGATAATAAACTTTTGTAGGTATTTACACCAAAGTGTTTGCTTGCAAATGCTAAATTTACTTAGGCATTTAAACGCAGTCGTGTAATGGGGTTGGCTTGTTTAGATAAATCTTGGCG
Organism: Przewalskia tangutica; assembly: GCA_029844215.1. Lineage (NCBI taxonomy): Eukaryota > Viridiplantae > Streptophyta > Magnoliopsida > Solanales > Solanaceae > Przewalskia > Przewalskia tangutica. Next base: position 145,911,232 of record CM056718.1, read on the forward strand.
TCAAAGTGTCGGACTAGTCTAAAGACGTAAGATTAAAATGAAAGATATTTAATCAAACCAAGAGTTGTAGAGTTGCTTTATAATTGATTGAGGACCTACCAAAGTGTGCTATTGAAGTTATCAGCCAAAGCAAACGCGGATATAGCATATATTTGGATCTTGGCCCATTATGACCTTTATATTGATTTAGGTCCGTATTCTGCCTTGGGATCGTAGAAGTATGCAAAATAGTGGGAGCTAATTAAACAAAAGTCCATGTTAAATTAGTTTATTATGAATGTGTATAATTTAGGAGAATGAATTTTGATTGCATTTTCCTGTTCTATCTATTATCTTCAGATCTTTAGAAATGTCAAACTTTTCGTTGAAAATGCTCATGGAGTCAAACAAACTCACCGGACCCAACTTCATTGACTGGCTAAGAAATGTTAGAATTGTCCTTAGACAGGATGAAATTGAGTATACATTGGACAAAATATTCCCCATCGCTCCAGCGGAGGACTCTGCAGAGTATGCAACTTTTGACCAGATTGCCTACAAGAAACATTATAAGGATGTCACCGCAGCTCAATCCTTAATGTCGTTTTCTATGTCACATACATTGCAAAGACAGCATGAAACTATGGGGCCCAACGAAATATTAGCCAATTTGAGGAGTCTTTATGATTCGCAGGGCCAGACAATAGAGTATGACCTGCTCATAGAACTTTTCAAGTGTAGGCTAAATGAAGGGGGTCAAGTTTCACCTCATGTGTTGAGAATGATTGAGCTGATTGAGAGGTTAGCTTCTATAGAAATAAGGTTTCATGACAGAGTCTCCACCACCCTCATCCTTGCCTCACTTCCTAAGTCGTTTGAGAGTTTCATTGTTAATTACAACATGAATGGGACTAAAGCGACTTTGCCGGAGTTACATGATATGTTAAAGACTTTTAAATCTTCGACCTCTAAGACCAAGTCTATTCTGATGGTTGGTTCCTCTAGTCGCCCCAAACCGAAAGGTAAGGGACAACAAAAGGGAAAGGGAAAAACTGTTGCTTCGGCAGCAGCAATGAAGCCCAAGGGAGGGGCAAAGAAGAAGAAGAAGAAAGTGTCGGCATCGGATGCTTGCATGAATTGAAACAGGAAGGGGCATTGGAGAAATGATTGCACTGCTTCAGGCGGAGGAATGGCACCAAGTGCTAATGTGCAAGGTATGTTTGTAATTGAAATTAATCTATCTATAAATAATTCTCATTCCTGAGTACTGATATCATTATGGCTCACATTTGTACAAATGTGCAGGGGCTAACTGATAGCAGGAAGGTCGGGCCTCGCGAGGTGGACCTGCGCGTCGAAAATGGAGCACGAGTTGCTGAAGAGCGTGTGGAAACTTATAGGATAGATTTACCTTCTGACAAAGTTTTAATGTTGAACAATTGTTTTTATGTTCCTTCTTTGACAAGGAATATTATTTCCATTCATGTACTTGATTCAGATGGTTATTCCTCAAACACGTGTAATGGCAAAATGGTTTTGATTTTAGATAATGTTGTGTATGGAATTGCGCCTCTTGTGAATGGATTGTATACATTAAACTGCCACAGGAAAATTTTCAATGTACAAAATAAAAGGGCTAAGTTAAATGAAAGAAATTTTACCTACTTATGGCATTGCGGACTTGGTCATATCAATAAAACAAGGATAGAACGGTTGAGGAAATTAAATTACCTCGAACCATTTGACTTACAATCTTTTGGTAACTGTGAATCCTGTTTGAAAGGTAAGATGACCATTAAACCTCTTTCTGGAAAGGGGATCCGTGCTAAGGAGGTTCTTGAGTTGGTACATACGGACGTATGTGGACCATTTTTATTACAGCTCGTATTTACAAGACATTGATATGAGAATGTACGTAAGGAAATAAGATTTGAAATTTAAAGGAAAGAATAATCACATTTTCTTATGGAAATTTCGGAAAAATGTGAAGACGGAAATTTATTAACCTGGAGTTTAATACTTCTAATTGGATTTATGGGATTAGTAATGGATTATGAAGTATCAGAATTGATAATATGGGGTCCGCCCAGAATATCACAATTTCGCGGGGCCCTTCGATTTTAAGATATTTTGGAAATATCTAGATATTTTATCAAGAGGGAATTTCCGACCAATGGGAAGTTGACACGTGGCACTCCTTCACTTGTCTTGCTAAAGGATATTTCTATATAGAAGAATAGAGAGCAAGACTTAGCTCACATTTAATTTTCTTCAACCAAATATTTCTCTTCTCCCTTCCTTAGAACCCTAAGTCTCGAAAATCCCTAGGAATTCCAAGATCAAGAGTTGATTATTTTCTAAGATTAAGAACACTAATCAGGTCCTAAGCTAGTTTAACTCTCCAAGATCCGCCAAAGAGTGAGTTGGCCGAGAGTGGTGTATTGAAACCCTAGGCTTGTTCTTCAACTTTTTGGAAGTGAAACGTGAAGGAAAGTTGGTTATAAGCTTGTAGAGGATACATATGTGTGATTGGAACTTGAAGAAGTGGAGCGAAACGAAAACTGCGGGTCAATATCTTGCGGACTGTTTGGACGATTTTTGGGCTATTTTAAAGGTAAAAAATCTTCTTTCTCTTGAGGTAATTGGATATTACTTATTGTTATAGTTAATAGATGAGCTTGTGCTGAAAAGAATGAAGAATAAAAAGTGTTTGGACAATTTTTGGGGCTAGGGCCGAAATTGGACAGTTTTGGGTATTGTTGGAATTCGTTGGTTCTTGTTATTGTTAACGTCACCTATTGCATGATATAATGAAGTGATCTTGTTGTTGATAAGTTGATATGATTTGTATAAAAGAATTGGAAATTGAATTGGATTAAAAAGGATTATGGAAATGACAATTGTATTGGGGTTGTTTGGTCGTGTATTGTATAAAACTGGGGGTATTATTGTGCAGTTTTAGGGACTGTTTTGTGGCGTTGGAATGCTCGAAATTCAGCCACTTATAAGCATGTTTAAATGTAGTAATTTCTAAGGAAAGTCCTGAGAGATTAAGGGTGTAGAAAGGTGTTAAAAAGGCCTCACATTTCACCCTTGTTATTGTCGGATTTTGGACTGATTTTGTGGACTGTTTTACATGGATTAAGGGGCTGAATTTTACACGTAAAGTAGGCGTGTAATCCCCTTTGGTTAACTGTTGGTTGTGCCCTTAATTGTGGCTTGATTGTTGTTGAAATTGGCCTTCTTGAAAGGTGGAAAAGTACGTATAAACAGGGAAGTGCTGCCCAAATTTTTGTAGAATAAGAGAACTTTTACTTAGTATTAACCTACCCTAGTAAGCTTGAAGTTGATAGAAGTGTTATTGTCGTTATAGGTTGAAGTACATTGAGACGTATCCTAGTTATCAAGTTGGTTAGTTCGTCAATAAGGTATGTGAACTATCACTTCCTCTTTTGGCATGATTTGAGTTTATAAAGTGAGTGGATTTTAATCCTTATTGATACTTGATTTGAGTTATAAAGTGAGGGGATTTTAATCCTTATTGATACTTGATTTGAGTTTATAAAGTGAGTGGATTTTAACCCTTATTGATACTTGATTTGATTTTAGAAAGTGAGTGGATCCTAATCCTTAACGATACTTGACTCGATCTTTATAGAGTTCTATTGGAACCTAATCCTTAGTGATATATTCTATTGATAGTACTTTGGGTATCTAAAATGGAAGTTGTTTACCTATTCTATTTGATAGTGCTGTGAGTTTTCTAAAATGATAGTTCATTCTATTTGTTTATATTAGTCCATGGATTGAGTATCCATGATGCGGGTTCAACTCCCATGACAGTATTTGTGTATATTTGCTCCATGGATGTGCTTCCATGATGCGGGTTCAACTCTCATGACAGTATTTGTGTATATTTTCTCCATGGACGTGCTTCCATGATGCGGGTTCAACTCTCATGACAATATTTGTGTATATTTGCTCCATAGATGTGTTTCCATGATGCGGGTTCAACTCCCATGACAGTATTTGTGTATATTTGCTCCATGGATGTGCTTCCATGATACGGGTTCAACTCCCATGACAGTATGTGTTTGTATTAGTCCATGGACTGAGTATCCATGATGCGGGTTCAACTCTCATGACAGTATTTGTTTATATAGACAGACGTTCATGATTTTAACATGGATTTCATACTTTGAAAAAGTATAGTTGATTCTCATATTTTAAAAAGGCACAATTGACTCTCATTTTCATAAAGTAAAGTGGTACAGTGGTACAGTGATACAAGGTACAGTTGGCTCTTATTTTATATGACACAGTAAGATCTGGTATTTGATTTTCATACTTGTCCCTGTCATTCTTTTGTGCAATTATGATATTGTTTATTGTACTTCATGGTTACATACTTAGTACTTGTTATCTTGACCAGCCGGGGCTTCATGCCCGCAAGTATAGGTACTCAGTTGGGTGATCCGAGAGCTTAGGATCCTTGCCAGCTTGTTGAGATAACTCCATTGTTCCGGAGCCTAGTCATTTTGGTACATGTCTTCCATTATGACTCATGTATATTCAGGGGTACGGCGGGGCCTTGTCCCGTCATAGTTGTTGTCTTACTCTTAGAGGTTTGTAGTCATGTGGGTTGGTCATGTACATTTGTAGTCCGTTTGGACAATTCTATGTAAGTGGCGGCCTTGTCGGCTCGCCTGTTTTTATTTTTATGAGATTTTGAGTTTTCTTAAAGCTTTCGCTGGTTATATGTGATGTGTGGGTATAGAGGTGCTAGGTAGAGCACCAGTCACGGGCCCGGGGTTCGGGTCGTGACAAAGGTGGTATCAAAGCAGTTAGTCCTCGAAATGTCTACAGACCGTGTCTAGTAGAGTCTTGGGTATGGGTATTTGTGCACTACACTTATACACAGGAGGCTACAGGACATTTAGGATTGGTTTCTATTCTTCTTACTCTGAGATCGTGCAATAGAGCTGTGTTATTAGGATAATCCTCTCTAACGTATTGTGGTGTTGCAGCTATGCCCCCGAAGAAGGCAACCGTGGCCCAGAATGAAATATATGGACTTTGTATATAGGTTGGTAAACTTGTTGTATAGCTGGTATAGTGATGATGTGCATCTATACGAACGTATATTTGGGGCCATGTGTGTGTTTTCTGAAGTAATAATGGGTTACCATGAGTTGGTTAAGCTTTAATAATTGCTTGGAAGGTATGAAACAGTTTAATGAGTCCACACCAAGGCATATTCTATGTGCTAATTTGGGATATTTAGAAGGTGATGAGCTGTTTGAGAGGGGGGATGAACTCTTAAGAGATCATGTTAAATTGACTTAATGACATACCATGTTGTTAGATGAAGCTATCTTACCGGTGTGTGGGGAGAGATAATGTGAGCTTGGGACATGGAATAATTGAGAATCTTAGAATTTTGATAACCGTTGAGACCTTAGATATACAAGGCCTTCTTGAGTAAAAGATTCCACGGTTGATCTTGGTTAAAATACATGGAATGTGTGAAGCATATTAGTTGTGGTGATTCCTTGGTTTGAGTAATAACCACTTGTGTTGATAATGTTGGAGATAATATGGAAACTGGAAATAAGACCCTTGAGGGAATTTATGTTGGAGGGTTGCAAAAAAAAAATCACACTTGTAGTTGAACTTAAAGGTCCATATAGATGTTATGAAGAAACTGGGAAGAGATTGTTTAGATGAGCCCATGTATTACTACAATGATAGATGGTGTAAAAAAATAGTACATCAAAGAGCACAACAAGTGTGATTCAGTGGAACGACGTGGTCGAGAGTTTTAATAATTAGGCTTTGACCGCAAGATATAGAATAAATGTCACAATGCTTGAAAAAATTAGGGTAAAGGTGATGAAAGAAATTGATCAATTGAGAGAATATTCGAACACATGGATCACTAATATTTCTCCCATGTCTTTCAAGATTTTACAAGAAAATAATGACAAACCAGTGAAGGGTAGCTTGTATTGAAACAATGGAAGGGAGCTATAGTAGGCTATAGATATTGAACTAGTAAAGTCTTCGGCTTCATTGTGCGACATGTTACAATCTTAGATAACCTTTGGATAACAATAGTGTGTTGAAGGTAATTGAGGACGACACTATGAAATGATCGAAGAAGTGTCATGAGGATATAAAAGCAGTTAAGAAGTATGAATGGATCTGTATGATCGAGTATCGAGGTAGAAATATTTTGGGTAATAATGAGTGGAATAAAGGATTACGACAAGAAATGATAGAAGTGAATGAAACTAGTTATGTAAGTTTCACAATGTATAATTACTCCGGAACAGTATAGGGACCAATAGTAGAGGATGGACAGTAAGAACACTTCGGCCAAGGGTGGCGAACCTCTGATGTTGGAAAGATAGTATGAAAAATACTTTGAGATAAGAGACCCCCATGGCAACTTGAAATGAAAGGTAAAGGTAAGACGAATGGGTACTCAGTCGATGAGAGACCTAATAATGATAAGACAAGAAAGCTTGGCAAGCCATTGGATCATGTAATACCGTGAATTGGGTTTAAACACATGACTATAAGCTCTATGAGATAGGTAGAGTAATGGGTTTACTACTTAACGAGATCAAGGAAATCTTTTCCTAAATTGCGATTGGCAGAAAGTCTTAGCCAAGAGGCAAGTGAAGGAAATTTAACCTAAGTATAATGACCAAGTTTGGAAATAGTAACGCCAAGGAGTGGAAACAGGAGCTATATTTGAGATTACGTATATATACCAGAATATTTTGGAAGTATTTGAAAAGTACGACAAGTAAGAAAAAGAGTGAACAAATGTGAAAAGAATTGAAGTGTTTATAGTTATGAGTAATGAATGTACGAAAAGAGAATCCTTTTAGACAATGAATGAGAGTTAATTGTGATGATACACACACTCTAGATTTGATTCCTCGTTTGGCTTTTGATTGGTGTATATACATGTGTTATGTTGTGGCCATGTGTAGCATATTTGGTTTTGTTGGGTGTAGTTAAAGGAGACTATGCCAATATCTGTTTAGCTTGAAATCTGTTATGAATATTCGGGACGAATGTTTCTAAGGGGGGAAGGATGTTACACCCCGTATTTACAAGGCATTGATATGAGAACGTACGTAAGGAAATTAGATTTGAATATTTAAAGGAAAGAATAATCATATTTTCTTATGGAAAAATTTCAGAAAAATGTGAAGACGGAAATTTATTAACTTGGAGTTTAATACTCCTACTTGGATTTATGGGATTAGTATTGGATTATGAAGTATCAGAATTGATAATATGAGGTCCGCCCAGAATTTCACAATTTCGCGGGGCCCTTCGATTTTAAGATATTTTGGAAATATCTAGATATTTTATCAAGAGGGAATTTCCGGCCAATGGGAAGTTGACACGTGGCACTCCTCCACTTGTCTTGCTAAAGGATATTTCTATATAGAAGAATAGAGAGCAAGACTTAGCTCACATTTAATTTTCTTCAACCAAATATTTCTCTTCTCCCTTCCTTAGAACCCTAAGTCTCAAAAATCCCTAGGAATTCCAAGATCAAGGGTTGATTATTTTTCAAGATTAAGAACACTAATCAGGTCCTAAGCTACTTTAACTCTCCAAGATCCACCAAAGAGTGAGTTGGCCGAGAGTGGTGTATTAAAACCCTACGCGTGTTCTTCAACTTTTTGGAAGTGAAACGTGAAGGGAAGTTGGTTATAAGCTTGTAGATGATACATATGTGTGATTGGAACTTGAAGAAGTGGAGCGAAATGAAAACGGCGGGCCAATATCTTGCGGACTATTTGGACGATTTTTGGGCTATTTTAAAGGTAAAAATTCTTCTATCTCTTGAGGTAATTGGATATTACTTATTGTTATAGTTAATAGATGAGCTTGTGCTGAAAAGAATGAAGAATAAAAAGTGTTTGGATAATTTTTGGCGCTAGGGCCGAAATTGGACAGTTTTGGATATTGTTGGAATTCGTTGGTTCTTGTTATTGTTAACGTCACCTATTGCATGAAATAATGAAGTAATCTTGTTGTTGATAAGTTGATATGGTTTGTATAAAAGTATTGGAACTTGAATTGGATTAAAAAGGATTATGGAAATGGCAATTGTTTTGGGGTTGTTTGGTCGTGTATTGTATAAAATTGTGGGGTATTATTGTGCAGTTTTAGGGACTGTTTTGTGGCGTTGGAATGTTGGAAATCAGACACTTATAAGCATGTTTAAATGTAGTAATTTCTAAGAAAAGTCCTAAGATATTAAGGGTGTAGAAAGGTGTTAAAAAGGCCTCACATTTCACCCTTGTTATTGTCAGATTTTGGACTGATTTTGTGGACTTTTTTACATGGATTAAGGGGCTGAATTTTACACGTAAAGTAGGCGTGTAATCCCATTTGGTTAAATGTTGATTGTGCCCTTAATTGTGGCTTGATTGTTGTTGAAATTGGCCTTCTGAAAGGTGGAAAAGTACGTATAAACAGGGGAAGTGCTGCCCAAATTTTTGTAGAATAAGAGAACCTTTACTTGGTATTAACCTACCCTAGTAAGCTTGAAGTTGATAGAAGTGTTATTGTCGTTATAGGTTGAAGTACATTGAGACGTATCCTAGTTATCAAGTTGGTTAGTTCGTCAATAAGGTATGTGAACTATCCGTTCTTCTTTTGGCATGATTTGAGTTTATAAAGTGAGTGGATTTTAATCCTTATTGATACTTGATTTGAGTTTATAAAATGAGTGTATTTTAATCCTTATTGATACTTGATTTGAGTTTATAAAGTGAGTGGATTTTAATCCTTATTGATACTTGATTTGAGTTTTTAAAGTGAGTGAATTTTAATCCTTATTGATACTTGATTTTAGTTTATAAAGTGAGTGGATTTTAACCTTTATTGGTACTTGATTTGATTTTAGAAAGTGAGTGAATCCTAATCCTAAATGATACTTGACTCGATCTTTATAGAGTTCTATTGGAACCTAATCCTTAGTGATATATTCTATTGATAGTACTTTGGGTATCTAAAATGGAAGTTGTTTACCTATTCTATTTGATAGTGCTGTGGGTTTTCTAAAATGATAGTTCATTCTATTTGTTTATATTAGTCCATGGACTGAGTATCCATGATGCGGGTTCAACTCCCATGACAGTATTTGTGTATATTTGCTCCATGGATGTGCTTCCATGATGCGGGTTCAACTCTCATGACAGTATTTGTGTATATTTGCTCCATGGATGTGCTTTCATGATGCGGGTTCAACTCCCATGACAGTATTTATGTATATTTGCTCCATGGATGTGCTTCCATGATACGGGTTCAACTCCCATGACAGTATGTGTTTGTATTAGTCCATGGACTGAGTATCCATGATGCGGGTTCAACTCTCATGACAGTATTTGTTTATATAGACAGACGTTCATGATTTTAACATGGATTTCATACTTTGAAAAAGTATAGTTGATTCTCATATTTTAAAAAGGCACAATTGACTCTCATTTTCATAAAGTAAAGTGGTACAGTGGTACAGTGATACAAGGTACAGTTGGCTCTTATTTTATATGACACAGTAAGATCTGGTATTTGATTTTCATACTTGTCCCTGTCATTCTTTTGTGCAGTTATGATATTGTTTATTGTACTTCATGGTTACATACTTAGTACTTGTTGTACTGACCCCCTTCGGGGGGCTTCGTTCATGCCCGCAAGTATAGGTACTCAGTTGGGTGATCCGAGAGCTTAGGATCCTTGCCAGCTTGTTGAGATAACTCCATTGTTCCGGAGCCAGGTCATTTTGGTACATGTCTTCCATTATGACTCATGTATATTCAGGGGTACGGCGGGGCCTTGTCCCGTCATAGTTGTTGTCTTACTCTTAGAGGTCTGTAGTCATGTGTGGGTTGATCATGTACAGTTGTAGTCCGTTTGGACAGTTCTATGTAAGTGGCGGCCTTGTCGGCTCGCCTGTTTTTATTTTATGAGATTTTGAGTTTTCTTAAAGCTTCCGCTAGTTATATGTGATGTGTGGGTATAGGGGTGCCCAGGTAGGGCGCCAATCGCGGGCCCGGAGTTCGGGTCGTGGCAATTTTTGACTCAAGCTAGAGAGGGTTTCTCTTACTTCATCACTTTCACAAACGACTTATCAAGGTTTGGATATGTATATCTTATGAGACACAAATCCGAGGCTTTTGAGAAGTTTAAGTGTAAAGTTGAGAAACAACTTTCAAAGAGTATCAAGACTCTCCGATCTGATCGTGGGAGTGAATACTTAAGCAAAGAATTTCTTGACTACTTAAAGCTCCATGGAGTTCATTCCGAATGAACACCTCCTGGAACACCACAGATGAATGGTGTTTCCTAGAGGAGAAACCGAACCTTGCTTGACATAGTTCGTTCCTTGATGAGCTTTTCAGCTCTTCCTACATACATTTGGGGATACGCTATTTTGACCTCAATATATGTTCTAACCAGAGTTCCATCTAAATCAGTCGAAAAGACACCATATGAGGTATGGTGTGGCAAGAAGCCATCACTTAGACACATGAGGCCCTGGGGGTGTCCTGCATATGTCAAGAAGTTGATCACTGATAAGTTGGAATCTAAAAGTGAGAAATGTTACTTTGTTGGGTATCCAAAGGAAACTAAAGGATACTATTTCTATCTTCCTGGAGAATGTTGACACCCAATTTTGACCCATCTTTTAGTCATTTCTTGCAATTTTAAGCATTTTAGGACACCGCATTTTAATCATCATTTTTGCATTTTTTACATAATATTCTATGTTTATTTCTTCACAAAATGACATTGCATCTTTTTATTTTAAATTAAGCATGATGTCTTTGTTAATATTATATTTCTATTATTATTACACCGTCGTTTTATTTTAATAATGTTTGCATCTCTTTGAATAATTAATTGGCACCGCGTATTTACTTAATTAGGTATTAAACATTTCTTAAATATTGCATTATAGCGTCGGCATTTTATTTTGATAATTTTGTACCTTTAAATAATTTTTCTTTTAACTAATAAACCCGTTTTGCATTTTTGTCAAACCAATCCAGTCTGAGACACAATCTGAATCAGTCCAATCTGCCGAAAACCGAAGCCCAAAGTGAGGCCCAAAAATGAAGCCCAGTACACCTTTCATCTTTTCCCTCCAATACCCAATACCCAATACCCTAAACCTAAATACCCCTATAAATAAAAACTTTACCCCCCATTACAAAAGGAGAGCAGCCGCCCAAAACCTTCAGCAGCAACCCTAAAATCCCCCCTGCAGATTTTTACTCTCTCCCTACCTCTCCCGTCGCCGCTGGAGCTCCGGCGAGCCACCCTCAGCCGCGAACCCCTACCCCTAACACAAACATCAGCCGACATATCTCCCTCTCTCATCTTATTCTAAAAGGCATCCCCATCACCCTCAAGACCAGACTCAGCCCCACACCCACTCCCGTCGCCCATCACCCCCTTCCCCTCTCTTTCTCTCCAGCGAACCCACCACCACAGCCTGTCGACCACTCTATCTCCTATCTCAGCCAGAATCCGTCGCCGGCGAACATACCATTGACTTCTCACCGCCCATCATCGCCAGCGCCGTCGAAGCGTCGCTCCGGCGTTCGCCGTGGAAGTGACGCCGCCATCCTCGCGGTCTTGGTTTGGTTTTATTTTTTAGATCTGTTGACATTTTCTCTATTTGGACTGATTCATTTATTTTTTTGAGTCTCGCTGGAGTTTTGTAGACTCCGGCGACCTATGTTGTGCTTTGTTTTGGGACCTATGGCATGCTCGATTTGTTGGACTGATTTAATTCCTTTAGTATGTTTTTTTCCAACGACGTCCTGAGCTTTCCGGCGAACCACAATTGTTGTGGTTTTTTCCACTGCTCCTACTGTTTTACTGCTCTCCGACAACCTGAAATTACCGATGTACTATTGTTGTTGTCTCTCAAGCTTCGCGATCGCTTGAGTTCATTGTTGCTATTATTTCTACTGATTCGCGGACTGACTTGTGTTCGCCATGTGAACTATGCTGGCTACTATTTCGCTATATTTTACTGTTTGTCGTATTTATTTTTTTGGCTATGTTGCAGCTGATTTTCGGCGATTTGACTAGTTATTTTTTGGCTATTTTTGTTGGACTGGTCTTTGGTCCTCTGGCTACTGATTTTTGGTTATTTTGTTGGTTAACTGATTTGAACAAGATACTACACTTGATGGCCAATGAAAAAGTTATCCGTCGATTTTTGAGGCCTCCACAGTTGCAAAGACGGAAAATAAAATAAATGAAACTTTCTGGGCAATGATGATTTCTTCCACTTACACCGGATAACCAACATGCGCTGGCAAGGAGAATTCTCGCAGCCGCACTTGTTTAGGATGTCCCACTTTATTTTTTATATATTTGAGCCCTCTGTGTTTAAAACTATTACTGTTTTAGCGCAGATCTGAAGGTTTTATTTATTTTATTGTTTCTAGCAATATTGGCCGATGAAGGAATCTTCGTCTGATTTCCAAGGCCTCCTCTGTACAAAAGACGGATTTATTTTTGGCTTTACTTATTAATTCTTGCTATTACTTTAAAAATTATTTATTTTATTACTAACACTTTTACTAAGTGTTTATGCAGGTACCCGGAGATCATCTTGTGCAGAGGGCCTAAAAATGGCTAAAAGATGTCCCGGAGTTTTATCTTATGTCGCATTTAATTTTAGTTTTATTATTCTGTATTGCATTTTATTTTAATTGTAAATTATGTAAAAATGCTTAGAATAGGTAGAATAAAAGCCAATATATAATTATCCTAGGTTTGAACGGATAACCGCAAGTTAGCGGATCTTAAAGGATGTCTAACCCCTCCCTTTAGGATAATAAAGAACCCTGATCCAGAATCTCATTAATTTCGCAGACCATTAAATGGAGATTAATTGCAGTATTTTTATTGCAATAAATCAAGTGTCCTAATTCACTTAAATAATTAGGTGGCGACTCCTTAAAATCAGCATTATTGCTCCATCCAGGGAACCGCGCCAAAGAGAAACGTTGCGGATACCGCTCGCACTCGAGGTCAAAACGCGAGCGCGATATGGCGACTACCGGGATAATCAGGTTCTTGACCATAGCAAACCTAGGTTTATTATTTGTTTGACTTTATTTTTATTTGTTTTAAATGCCTTAAAATTGCTTGCTTTAATCTTGTATGCTTAGCTGTTTTAATTGCTATTTGCTTTTACTGCTTTCCTTAAACTGGCATTCCGCTCATATTTCTTCCACTCTGAAAAATCCACACTATCACACACTACATGCGAGGTGTGCTGGGTGCATCAGCAAAATTCTTTCTTCAAAACTCAAATTTAGGAGAGTTGGTAATATACGTGGAGTGTCCGGTCTAACCGGTGGCCGCGTAGCCTTCTCACTCGAGTTCTCCGCTCGGGAACCTTACGTCTAGTAAGTCAAATCTTAGAAAGCTTAAGATAGAGCTATACCAACCTTTTTTTATTAAGTCATGCATGCATATACCTTAGGTGGGTTAATCCTTGGTATTAACGCCACAATTAGAAATCCACCAAACTCGTCGACGGGTATCACAACCCAACGACCCATTAGCATACTATGTGTAGCGTGATGATGATAGACGGATCCAAGTCTGGTCATGACACACCAAAATTGGAAAAAGTGCACCGTCATTTGGTCGTCATTTTCAACAAAACATTGCAGTTTAACGGCTTGGACCTATTTATCATAATCTCGCATATTTGGCGTTTAGGCCGACCTCTGGCATAAGAGAGGTCCCAAGCATATTAGGCGCGCGCTTGATTTGCATGCTTTTGTTTACTATTGTTGTCGCTAGCAATTTTGTACATATTATTTAATGCAATAATTACCCTTTTAACCCCTGTACATATCATGCTTATAATTCCGGCCACGAGCATTTGCATTTTTGCACTTTTTGTTGTCACATTGCAATCAGGACTTCTACTGCGTAAATCGCTCTCGAATAGCGCGATTTGGACTTTGTGAAGCATTAACCACCAGTCCGGTCGAACCAAGCAGGGGAGTCTTTGACTATATTGTCACGCCCTTACATTTTATTATTTTTGTGGTTTGCCTACTCTCACTCATTTGTCATATCTTTTGCAGGAAAACAGTCCTCGCAAATAGTCGAGGGCGGCCGGAAGAAAATAAAAAAAAGGAAGAAAAAGAAAAGAAAAAAAAATCATCACAAGAATAAGCTGGAGTTACGTTGACGGAAAGAAGTCAGTTTATATCAGATTCAACGAAGCATCGCTCTAGGTCCTATATTTTGTATCTTTTTTTTTGCAAATTCAATTGATATGGCTAGTGTCGATTACGTAATTATTTATCATGCATTTCACAACATAATCATCCCGAACTACGCGTGTCTGATTCTCACCATACGGTGTGATACGTAGGCAACCCATCTAGGGTTCGACACCACCACATAAAAAAAAGAAAAAAAAAGAGGGGGACATATTTGGTTCACCCATTCATTGCATTTATCCAATCACGGACATTTATTATTGCATTTTATTCATTCTATCACAGTCATTCATTTTTTCATTACATTCATTTTACTTTGCATTAGTCTTATATTGAACAATCATTTGTTTTGCACATCTTTTACTTTGCATTTCTTTCATGAATGAATTCTTTTTAAATCATACGTTTTATAACATATCTGAACGAACTACGCACACCTAATTCTCGTCAAAGATGAGATACGTAGACAGCCCTACTCGGGTTCGGTACCATTTATTCAAAATACAAAAAATGTGTTATTCAAAAATACAAAAACATTTTTAAGCATCATTGTTTGACTCGGTTGATACCAACACAGTTAGGAGTGTGCATAGGAAAGAACGAGTAATAATCAATATGGGTTGACTTCGTGGTAAACCGTAGATTCTTTTGGTACCTCTTATTCACTCATAAATGACATTGCCTTACATGCTTTCAAGATAAGAACGAAACCAACATCATCGTTTCATGTGCATTGTGTGGTGAGTTTTAGAATAAGTTCAATTGCATTGCATTGTGATCTAGAACTTGGCCTGAATGTTTGTTGAGGCGAAATCCTGAGTAACACTCGGTGTAGGAAATGATCGTAGGCTTTCTTTGACCCGTTTGAGCCTTTTCAGCCTACCAAATAACATTATCTGTAGTACACCCCTTTGAGCCTAAAGCTTATTCTTTCGACAACCGCATATTACACCTATACCCTTTCTGAGTGCGTACACACTATCCCTCTCCTGGCCCGACCTCTTTGAGCGCTTTAGAAATGTGCAAGTGGCTGACAAATTCTGCGTCGAAGTTTTCAAAGACAAAATTGTCAAAGTCCCAAAAGGGAAAAGAAAAACACAAAAGACGACTTCACAAAAAGAAGAAATCAAAAGCCCCGACATTAAAAAAATGAGTAAAAATGAGAGAATAACTTGGGATTAAGCGGGCTCCAAATGAAAGATTCAAAAAGAAGTCGCATGCAAAAGCGGGACAAAAAGCGGATCGAGATTAAAGCACACAAATATCAAGCACGGACGTAGTCCAACGCTCGAGGAAGGATCAGTCACTTTTTACCCAAATGATATCCATCCCTTTCCCCAAACCTACATTACAAGCCCGTGACAAGCCTACATGATCTTATACTGAGGGTTCTCACATTAGTGGATACTTACATGACGACCAAGCCTATGGTATCACAATTGCATGCATTGAACATCCTTTTGAGTGAGCGTACTTCTCTAAACGTCCCAAAATTCAAAATACTGGAATATATGTGAGAAATGAGACTTTCTTTCAGTGAGGGCATTTGAAACGTGAGATTACGTGTAGTTCGAAACCTTGGCTGCAAGCAAGTGTGTCGATACTTAGGTGTCTGAGGTACTACTTGAAACTATAGGAATTACCCAGAAGTCAGTCTTGGTTAGACTGGAAGTGAATAACGAAATTCCTAAGCACAATACTAATTGTTGGTATCAACTGAAATCAGAACATGATGCAGTCTTTCCACTTTTCAAAAAAAAACATAAAAATTCTTATTATTTGCATCACGAACTACGTCAGGATACGTGGCGCCACATGTTCGATCTCATTTTTAAAAAACAATCATTTTTGCATCATGAACTACTTTCCTGATTCCCTCGACGGATATGTGGCGACGACACATTGACTTCGTCCGCATTGCTTGAAAACCATAAAATCCTTATTCTTTGCATCACGAACTACGCCATGATTCCGATTCCTCGAGGATACGTGGCGGCCTAAGTCGCTTCGGCCACACCATTAGAAATCTTCGTTGGCTCGCTCGTGATGTGACGCATTTGATTATTCGAAAAGAGATATGAGCAATTTCGCGGGGTTAAGTGCGTGCAGACTAACATTCAAAGAAGCATTCGCAAAGATCCGGCAAGTCGGTCGCGGGGACTACATCAAGAATCGAGAATCAACAACATTCAAAGAAGCATTCGCGGATCCAAAGAAGTCCGCGAGACTAACATTCAGCAAGCATTCGCAGATCCAAAGAAGTCCGGCAGACTACATCGATCAACAACATTCGAAGCATTCGCAGCATCCAGCAGACATTCGCGGATCCAAATGAGCCCGCAGAGCATTCAAAGAAGCATTCGCGGCATCCGGAAGTTCGCGTAGAGACTGCTCTCAAAGACTCGCAAAGATTCGAAGCATTCACGACATTCAACGCGTTCGTGCAAGCATGAAATCTCAGCATTTGCAGCATCACATCAATACAACCGCCATCACGATTTACAGTATAACATTTTTACTCATACAATTACATTGCTTATAAATTCATGCGTTATCTTTTTGTCTTAACAGTTATGCACTAACCTTTGGCTTAAGTCTGAGCATGCAAGCGTCAAAAGCCAAAACTACAAAGTCGACGCGATTCAACTACTCCTTTCCTAAAACTCACAAGTTTTCTTTGAAGCATGATCTTCATATCAGCCAAGACGGGAGGACAACAATAAGCCCATGCGGGTTACAAACGCACAACGTCTATGCAATGACGTTATCTCAACCCAGGCAAGTCACAAAGCAGGTACGTCCATAAAACGACATCATTTCATGTAAGCCTATGCAACAACTTCATCTATATTTCTTCTATGCAATGACGAGCATCTGCATCGCGTCTATGCAACGACGTCATATCTTCTAAGTCTATGCAACGGCTTCATCATGCTTCGTCTATGCAACGACGAGCATCTGCATCGCGTCTATGCAACGACGTCATCTCATGTAAGCCTATGAAACGGCTTCATCTATATTTCGTCTATGCAACGACGAGTATCTGCATCGCGTCTATGCAACGACGTCATTTCATGTAAGCCTATGCAACGGCTTCATCTGTGTTTCGTCTATGCAATGACGAGCATCTGCATCACGTCTATGCAACGACGTCATTTCATGTAAGCTCATGCAACGGCTTCATCTGTGTTTCGTCTATGCAACGACGAGGATCTGCATCGCGTCTATACTGCGACGTCATTTCATGTAAGCTCATGCAACGGCTTCATCTATGTTTCGTCTATGCAACGACGAGTATCTGCATCGCGTTCATGCAATGACGTCATCAGCATCTGCAAACACCATGTCTTTTCCAACCTTACAAGACTGCTGCGGTGTCAATCATCGCCGACTTCGGGACAAATTTTGAATTTGCGTCGGCATTATCTTTAATTTTGCAGCATCACAGCAGCTCAGTGTCATCATGATTCGACACTGGGACAATTTTGAATCGGCGTCTACCTGCTTTAATTTTCTAGCATCGCAGCAACCCAGTGTCATCATAATTCGACACTGGGACAATTTGAATTTGCATCAGCTTTTATCCATTCTTTTTCTTGATCTTTATTTTTAATTCTGACGATGGGAACAAAATTGGCTACAAGTCAACGTCTTTGTCCGAAAACTCTTTCATCGTCTTCGGTCAAAGAGGGACAAACTGTTGACACCCAATTTTGACCCATCTTTTAGTCATTTCTTGCAATTTTAAGCATTTTAGGACACCGCATTTTAATCATCATTTTTGCATTTTTTACATAATATTCTATGTTTATTTCTTCACAAAATGGCATTGCATCTTTTTATTTTAAATTAAGCATGATGACTTTGTTAATATTATGTTTCTATTATTATTACACCGTCGTTTTATTTTAATAATGTTTGCATCTCTTTGAATAATTAATTGGCACCGCATTTTTACTTAATTAGGCATTAAACATTTCATAAATATTGCATTATAGCGTCGGCATTTTATTTTGATAATTTTGTACCTTTAAATAATTTTTCTTTTAAGTAATAAACCTGTTTTGCATTTTTGTCAAACCAATCCGGTCGAAGGCACAATCAATCACCCAATCCAAATCAAGCCCAAACTGAGGCCCAAAAATGAAGTCCAGTACACCTTTCATCTTTTCTCTCCAATACCTAATACCCAAAACCCTAAACCTAAATACCCCTATAAATAAAAACCTTACCCCACGATTACAAAAGGAGAGCGTACCAAAACCTTCACCAGCAACCCTAAAATCCCCCCTACAGATTTTTACTCTCTCCTTGCCTCTCCCGTCGCCGCTCCAAGCTCCGGTGAGCCACCCTCAGCCGCACACCCCTACCCCTAACACAAACATCAGCCGACATATCTCCCTCTCTCATCTTATTCTAAAAGGCATCCCCATCACCCTCAAGACCAGACTCAGCCCATCACCCTCAAGACCAGACTCAGCCCATCACCCCCTTCCCCTCTCTTTTCTCTCCAGCGAACCCACTACCACAGCCTGTCGACCACTCTATCTCCTATCTCAGCCAAGAATCCGTCGCCGGCGAACATACCATTGACTCCCGTCACTGTCCCAACGCTCGTCAGGCGGCGTCGCTCCGGCGTTCGTCGTGGAAGTGACGCCGCCATCCTCGCGGTCTTGGTTTGGTTTTATTTTTTAGATCTGTTGACATTTTCTCTATTTGGACTGATTCATTTAATTTTTTGAGTCTCGCCGGAGTTTTGTAGACTCCGGCGACCTATGTTGTGCTTTGTTTTGGGACCTATGGCATGCTCGATTTGTTGGACTGATTTAATTCCTTTAGTATGTTTTTTTCCGACGACGTCCTAAGCTTTCCGGCGAACCATAATTTTTGTGGTTTTTGCCACTGCTCCTACTGTTTTACTGCTCTCCGACAACCTGAAATTACCGATGAACTATTGTTGTTGCTTTCATCGCTTTCGCGATCGCTTGAGTTCATTTGTGTTGCTATTGTTTCTACTGATTCGCGGACTGACTTGTGTTCGTCATGTGAACTATGCTGGCTACTATTTCGCTATATTTTACTGTTTGTCGTATTTATTTTTTTGGCTATGTTGCAGCTGATTTCCGGCTATTTGGCTACTTATTTTTTGGCTATTTTTGTTGGACTGGTCTTTGGTCCTCTGGCTACTGATTTTTGGTTATTTTGCTGGTTAACTGATTTGAACAAGATACTACACTTGATGGCCAATGAAAAAGTTATCCGTCGATTTTTTAGGCCTCCACAGTTGCAAAGACGGAAAATAAAATAAATGAAACTTTATGGGCAATGATGATTTCTTCCACTTGCACCGGATAACCAACATGCGCTGGCAAGGCGAATTCTCGCAGCCGCACTTGTTTAGGATGTCCCGCTTTATTTTTTATATATCTGAGCCCTCTGTGTTTAAAGCTATTACTGTTTTGGCGCAGATCTGAAGGTTTTATTTATTTTATTGTTTCTAGCAATATTTGCCGATGAAGGAATCTCCGTCTGATTTCCAAGGTCTACACTGTACGAAAAACGGATTTATTTTTGGCTTTACTTATTAATTCTTGCTATTACTTTAAAAATTATTTATTCTATTACTAACACTTTTACTAAGTGTTTATGCAGGTACCCGGAGATCATCTTGTGCAGAGGGCCTAAAAAGGGCTAAAAGATGTCCCGGAGTTTATCTTATGTCGCATTTAATTTTAGTTTTATTATTCTGTATTGCATTTTATTTTAATTGTAAATTATGTAAACATGCTTAGAATAGGTAGAATAAAAGCCAATATATAATTAACTTAGGTTTGAACGGATAACCGCAAGTTAGCGGATCTTAAAGGATGCCTAACCCCTTCCCTTTAGGATAATAAAGAACCCTGATCCAGAATCTCATTAACTTCGCAAACCATTAAATGGAGATTAATTGCAGTATTTTTATTGCAATAAATCAAGTGTCATAATTCACTTAAATAATTAGGTGGCGACTCCTTAAAATCAGCATTATTGCTTCATCCAGGGAACCGCGCCAAAGAGCAACGTTGCGGATACCGTTCAGACCCCGAGGTCAAAAACGGGCGCGACAGAGAACATAAGATATTTGTTTCTAGGAACGCAACTTTTCTTGAAGACGAATATGTCTACAAGGATGAGAGTTGTACGGAGATAGAACTTGAAGAAATTCAAGAACGAAGTAATATAGAGGTTGAATCCTTGCCCGATGATAAAGGCAAGAATTCAGTGAGAGCTTCTGGCGAAGATTGGGTATTTAGGGTACCTCATTCGGCCAGTGAGAGTGCTACGAGGAGTAATGCAGAAATGCAAGATCTTCCGGCACAAACCTTGGGAGCAAGTGCACCAGTTGCATTTCATTACATTCAGGAAAGACATGAAAATGATATTCCTGAAAACTCTAACGTTGGTGGATCGACCAGCGCACAAGAACCTACTCACAGTCGACCAGCGCACAAGAACGTTGGTCCACTAGATCTCATCGTCCTCTGGAAAGACTAAATCTGCTTGTGGAAACACAAAATGAGCTAGATATTCCAGATGATGACAAGCCTAGAACCTACAGCAAAGCAATGCTAGACATTGATTCGAAGAGATGGCAAGAAGCCATGAAATCCGAAATGGAATCTATGTATATCAATCTAGTATAGAACTTGGTTGATTTGCCGAATTGGGTTAAATCCATAGGATGCAAATGGGTCTTCAAGAAGAAGATTGATGCATCTGGCAAGGTTCAGACTTATAAAGCTAGACTAGTGGCTAAAGGTTTTACTCAGCGTCCTGGTATGGCTTATGATGAAACCTTTTCACCGGTGGCTAATATAAAGTCTATTCGAATTTTGCTTGTAATAGCTGCACATTATGATTATGACATTTGGCAGATGGACGTCAAAACTGCATTCCTCAATGGTAATCTAATTGAGGAAGTGTATATGAAATAACCCGAGGGTTTTTCATGCGAGTCCAGACCAAATGTTGTGTGCAGGCTACAGAAGTCCATTTATGGACTTAAGCAAGCCTCTAGGAGTTGGAACATTTGTTTTGACAATGCTATCAAATCTTTTGATTTTGTCAGAAGCAAAGAGGATCCTTGTGTTTATTTCAAACGCAAGGATGAGGGTATTGTCTTCATTATTATATATGTTGATGACATATTGATAATGGGAGATAATAGGACCCTCATGCAGTCAGTTAAGGATTGGTTGTCCAAGACCTTCATGATGAAGGATGTAGGTGAAGCCTGCTACATTCTGGGAATTAGGATCTATAGAGATAGACCTAATCGATTTTGAAATTTGGCATGGTCGATACCTACATAGACAAAGTGCTTAGACGCTTTTCAATGGAGAATTCCAAGAAAGGCGGTCTTCCGATGGGTCAAGGCATCAAGTTATCAAAGAATGGTTGCCCTTCTAATGCTATTGAACTTGAGCGCATGAAAGGATCTCGTATGCTTCGGCTATAGGATAAATCATGTATGTCATGACCTGTACTAGGCCAGATGTGGCCTTTGTACTTAGTATGACTTGCAAGTTCCAGCAGAATCCCGGCGAGGAACACTGAAAAGCAGTCAAGAGTATTCTCAAGTACCTCATGCGTACTAAATATTACTTCTTAGTCTATGGTGGAGTTGATGAGCTGATTGTCACTAGGTATACCGATGCTAGTTTCCAGACAGATATTGATGATTTCAAATCTCAGTCTGGTTACACTTTCATTTTCAACGGAGGAGCAGTGAGCTGGAAGAGTTTCAAACAGGCTACCATCGCACTGACTGAAGCGGAGTACATTGCTGGATCGGAGGCTGCTAAAGAAGTTGTCGCGATTTCTGAGTTTCTGAAGGAACTAGGGGTTGTTCCGAGTGCTAGTTGTCCAATAACCATTTATTGTGACAACACTAGTGTCATTGCACATACAAAGGAACCAAGATCAACAAACGAAAACAAGCATGTACCAAAGAAGTACCACATCCTGAGAGAGATGGTGGAAGCTGAAGATATCAAGATAGATTATATTCCCACAGACAATAATCTAGCAGACCCGTTTACTAAACCATTAAGCTTGGTGAAACATAATGGTCATTTTGAGAACATGGGAATTAGATATGTTGGTGATTGACTCTAGGCCAAGTGGGAGATTGAAAGTATATGTATGTCCTAGAGATAATCTGTATTAGGACACAATGTACTTTATACACATTTATATTTATATTAATAATGATTAATATTATGATAATTTGCATTTGTTGAATTATTAGTTGATTGTTATAATTTTCTATAAATGTATCCCTAGAGGTTACGTGTTTATTAATGATGTGAGAATTAATGTTATAACGTAACTCTTAAATTACCTCGACTAATGATCATCGAAATTGGGATATCGATGATATGCGATACGTCGACATGTGGTCTGCATCATATCCTTAGGGGATGTAGTATGTCTCACTTGCTACGAGTTATGGCAACTCGTGATGGATACTTGTTGAAGTATTGGTACGCCCTGCTGATGTACTGTTTTGTTATATGTATATAATGTCATCGGCGTATGGGAGATAAAAGTCCTTAGAATTGAGGTCAATATCATCTTGTTTACGGAGTAATGTACTTTGATCCTGTCCTAAGCTCAAATGCCTTATAGGTTGAGACACGGCTTGTTTTGGGTGTATTACGAAGTAGATTAAAGGTGGTATGTGAGCCAAGAAAGGATTCATTCCTTGAATTTATATTCGAGTGAACACTCAGGTATTCATATGGTATTAGGTTGACTAAGTCATTGGCCAATGCATTGGACATGTCTGTGACATGGTCCTGTTGTCAACTAATATAGATGAGTTATAATAATAAAGTCATTTGGATAGATACTTGACAGATCCTAAGCTTAATTGAGTGTGTCAAGAATGAAAGGATTTTATCTTCTTACATATAGGTTCAGTTCACATATTTTGTGTAGCTAAACTTTACATATTGAGTTAAATCTTCCGTGTGATCTAGGAGTTCCATGAAGATCCTAATGTAATTAGTGACGATATGTAAAGGCCTGAAGGGTAGTCAAATGTTTCGTCGATTGAAGGATGTAATTAGAAGGAGATTATACCTATATGTTCGGTTGATGACCGGGACATTAAAATGGGAAAAGACTGAAAAATAGGACAGGACCGCGGTGCCCTGTTTTGGGACCGCGGTGCCAAGAACACTGGGCAGCACCGCGGTGCCTCTTTAGTGGGACGCGATGCTGTCGGATCTGGCGATCGAATTTTTCGATCGATTTTCTCTTTGAGCCCAGCCCACAGAAACCCTAAGTCTCTATTTTGCAATTATAAATAGAGGGCTTACCTCCCATTCCTAAATATACTAAACTTAAGAGATGTAAATCTCTTCTAAAGCTCTGTCAGAATCCCTAGCATTCCTGACTTAGCAAATTACATCACAGTTCTCTGAACTTACAAATCGAGGGACGTTTGCGTGTGCACCCTCGGACTACACAAAGTAACAGATTCAACTGCTTGGCTGATTGCTGCTTCGAATGTAAGTCTTCTGTCGAAGTTTTACATTAATTCTGTACTTTGTATTTTCATTACTTATCATACTACAGTTCGACCGTCGTCGGGTTTGAAACATAAATTTTCAAATTCCGCTGCGTGTACGAACCCGATGTAAACTCCTACAGGCTGTGGTATATACATAGTATGCTGGCAACAATAAAAACGGTAGAATCTTCATTCAAGTGTCATTTTGATTCAGACATATAAAGGGAAAGAGTGTACGGGATACTTACTTCACGATAATGCCTAGCCAGAAACTCAGCCCCAACCCTTAAAGAACTTGTGCCCGACAAGCACTGATCAGTGGTCACTTATTCTCTTGAATGGCAGGGCTGTATAAGCAATGAAACAAATAAATATATCTGCTGAGGTTCAAACAAGTAAATTACACATAACTCAACTTAACAAGGAGTAATCGTGATAAAAGATACAGAATTCTTGTTGTCACATTTACCATGCACAAATGATCAGTACAACAAAGAGGAAGGAAAAATAACTCTAGAGAACAATTTTCTTCGGATGCAAGTCATGATAATAAGATGAAATACAGAAGAATAGGTCTAACAGGTATTCAGTTTCTCTATGTAGGGATAAAGCAACTCTGAAGCAAGACAGAAGGAAGAACGTTGAAGGTTCAGCAGCATTTCTTTTTTCTTTATACTGATAGTTGGTTCAGCTAGACAGGTCTAAATGGAATGACATGGACAGTGAGCATTCTGTAACCAATCCAGCTAACTTGGCATTGGGGCGTAGTACGATAAGTGGTTCAGCAGCCTTTCATTATCAAGACCTAGCTCACTTTGTCCACATAAGTGCTAATAAAGGATATATGCATGACATGTATAGATTATATAAAGCAAATGGTGAAACGGTGCTCAAGACACTACCGGTGTTCTCATCCTACTATGTAGCTTCCAATAAGAAAAGTTGAAAAACATTAACTTAAGGAAGAAGATAAAACCAGATATGGATTGACTCTCTTGTACTAGAAAACTTCCATTTGAACTACCAAATGCACCAATTTAAACTCAAGCCTTTACAAAAAGCAACTACACCAGAAAATGTCCAAACCTGGTAGCACCAAATATAAGCTTGACACTCAGTTTGTTAAAATCCGCTAGTCCAGCAATTGAGTGATACTCCTTCACCCGAGACCTGCATTATAGCAGCCTTAGGTTACTACTTTGGTATCAAGTGATATCTCAAAAGATAATCCACAAGACATTCTCTAATTGAGCAACTCACGTGTCATTGACAAGAATTTGTTCAGCTCGTCTCACCACATTAAGAACAATGGCCTTTCCTTCCTGCCATAGTTGGCATCAGAACAATGTGTTAGCAGATTTATGCATGATTTTCAATCTTTACAATAACATTTACCTCGTGTAAAAGAAACATCACAAACAAAAACGCACATTTCATCGTGTCCCAAAAGATTGAACTTTTAGAAGCACTAGTGGTTTTTCTTCATTATCCACCAACAAGAAAATGTAATCATGAGTATTTAACTACCTATTGTGTTCTATCATTGTAAAGTGCACAGACACATACAGGGAAACAAAATCATTAATATAAATATGTATAAACTATTTTCTTGTTTTTAAAATATACATAGTGGGGAGGGAATTACAGGAAAAATCATTGAATGAGCAACTTTTACAGTATTAAAGAAATATAAGTAAGAGAGATTAAGAGTGACAGACCTGAGATCGATATGCGCCCAACACCCAAATTCACTTTTACTGGGCTGTTATCTTTGTTATAAGCAACTGTTACATGTTTTATCGAATCAACACAAGAAAACTTTACAAAAGAAGGAAGAATGACTTACACACATTGTTCATCAACTTAAAAAATGCATACGACAAAGTTCTGAGGTGAAGTTCTGAGGGAGGTTCTAGGGAGATACTTGGAGGCTAGAGATGTACGTTGTGCATACTAGGACGATCAAGGATATGTACGATGAAGCCAAGACCCGGGTGAGGATATGATGGGGTTGCATCAAGAATCATCTCTTAGCCCATTTTATTTTCTCCGGTGAAAGATGGATTGACGAGGCAAATCCAAGGTGAAGTGTTATGGTATATGTTATTTACGGATGACATACTTATGATTAAAGAGACTCGCGGGGGAGTTAACGCTAAGCTAGAGGTTTGGAGACAGACCATAAAGTCTAAATAATCTAGGTTGAGCAGGACCAAAACTGACTACTTAGAGTGCAGGTTCAATGACATAGCACGTGAGGCTAGAGTAGAAGTGATGCTTGATGTACAAGTCGTCTCAAAGAGAGGTAGCTTCAAGTGTCTTGGATCTAATTATTCAAGAAAATAGGGAGATCAACACATAAAGGCAAGTTCTACATAGTTGTGGTTAGACCTACCATGTTGTATGGGCCAAAATGTTGGTCAGTCAAGAAAGATCACGTTTAGAAGATAAAAGTTGTGGAGAAGAAAATGTTGCGTTGGATGTGTGGCCATAGTAGGAGAGATAAGATTAGAAATGAAGATATCCAAGTCAAGGTGGAAGTCACCTTGGCGGAGGACAAATACGAAAAGCGAGTCTGAGATGACTTAAGCATGTTAAGAGGATATGCATTGATGCCCAGTGCGGAGTGTGCGAAGTTGGATATGAATGTCTCAGGAGAGGTAGAGTTAGGATGAAGAAGTATTGAGAAATAATACATGATACAATTTCACAGAGGATATGACCTTAGATAGGAGGTTATGAAGGTGATCGGTGTATTTTATATACACCTTTTGAGTCAGTTTTAGTTAGTCTTTTGTCCCGTTTTGCACATATAAGTGTCGTATTAGGATAGTTTTTCTTTCTTTTGAGTCAAAGTGGTTAAAATGGCCAAACGGCGGAAAAGGAGCAAAAAGGCAGAGAGAGGCCAGAGAAGGTGAAACAGAAAGTGGCGAACGCGAGTGAAATCGAGACGCGCACGGCCTCCTGCGATCAGCAGGTCGCGCGCACTATCCGAGGTCGAAGACTTCGCCGCGCGCTCGACGGCAGACGCAGGCGCGACGCCTAAACATCCGGCGAGCTACAGAAGATGCGCAGCGCGGCGCCTCGCAGCCAGATATCGGGCGCGGCGCCAAAACACCGACGGATTGCAGAACCGTGGCCGCGCGCCGTTCACAGCAGCGGCGCCACGCGGAAAAATTAGGTCTTTTGATGAAATTGCCAGCACGAAGGAAAAGAGGAGGTGGTTTCTTATAAAAGGAGAACCCTAGGCGGTTTTGAGGTTCCCTTCGCACAACACAAGACTTTTGCTTGGAGATTGGATACCATTAGTTTAGTAATTTCTTTTCCCTTCTTGTTCTTTATTTCAGTTTTTGTATGATGAATATGGAATTAGTTCTTGTCATGTCAATGACTAGGAACTAATTCTCTTATAGGGCTTTCCATGTTGAATTTCTTGAAACTTATGTTATAAATTAATGCATGCTTATGGTTATTTTTCTTATTGTGAGATCTATCCAATAATTGAGTTGAATTCTTGGTAATTAATTGACAACTAATTATCACTATATGATTTCTAATCGATTCGAAAAAGGGGATTGTGAATATCTTTGTAAGTTGGGTAGACATTCTTGGATTGGGGATGAAAATACCTCAATTATTTATGTAGCGTTGATGAGAGGCTTAACAACCCTAATTTTGCGCATCGCGTGTGGCCAACTAGGTTTTTGTTCTTAATCCTCCTATAAAGTTATCCTTATCACCGAAAGGTAGGTAAGGTGCGATCTTTGAGGTTGAGTGTTTATATAACCCTAACGGGAGTATAAAACGATTTCGTAAACCTGCTTTCTCCAAAAGAAGAATACCATAAGTTAATGCATTAGTAAGTAGCATAAACGGATAGTAAGGATACATGGAAGCCCTATTCCCATCACATCTGAAGTAAATCTTTATATCTTAAATAGCTTTCATAATTCTTAGTTCTAAACAACCAAATCAATTATCAATTCGCCAAATAAATACTAGAAAATAGATAGTTGGTACTTGAACCCTAATCCCAGAGGACGATATTCGGTCTTATCAAAGACTATACTCTTGTCACGATAACGTGCCTTGCGTTTAAAGTGTGCATCTTACCGCGCATCAAGTTTTTGGCGCCGTTGCCGGGGATTAGGCATAGTTCAATATCAAATTTGTCTATTTTTAATTTCTAATTTGGTTTTTAGTTTTTAGTTTTTACGTTTTTACGTTTTTTATTTATATTTTCGAAAAGTTCGAGGTGCCGTGATTCTTTGTTGGTTTTGATTTATCTCAGGAATTTCTTAGATATGGATTTTTACTGTCAATATGACAGAGAACCAACCATAGAGGAAGAAAGGGAGGAATTAAGAGAAACTATACTCAGCCTCACGAGGTACCAAAATCAGTTCATAGACGAAACAAGAATGGCCATGCAGAAATTGGAAACGCAAATAGCAGAGCTCGCGATCATATTCAACAGCGAAACATATGAAGAGCAATCTGCACCTGGGGTAGGCAATGAGGAAACACAATGTCAGGCAATTGACCTGAAGGATGCCGAATCAAGGGAGATAGAGAGTTCGCAGCAGCAGAGCCGCGGCGCCGATGAGCAGGGCCGCGGCGCCAAAGCTCGAGACAATCTGAGACAGCGAAGGTCCCGCATCCGAGGCGGTCTGAGAAAGTGAGCGCCGCGCGCCAAGACGGGCCGCGCGCCGTAACCCAATCGAGAAATCGACCCGTGGCGACCGCACCCAGGTGATGATACCATATCCTCAGAAATTAAAACATGCACCGACAAGCAATTCTCCGTTCGCGAGGTCCTCAAACAATTGCAACTCAATATCCCGCTTGTCAAGCATTAGAACAAATGCCGAGCTCGTCAAGTTCGTGAAGGATGTGCTTAGCAAAAAGAGGAGGATGAGGATTACGAAACGATGATGTTGGTCGAGGAATGTAGTGCCATCTTACGAGACAATCGCCGAAGTTACAAGCACTCGAGCTTTACCATCCCATGTACTATTGGGAAGTTTGAATGTCGAAGGCACCGTGCGACTAGGAGCGTGCATAAATCGATGCCCTATCTAGTTTTCTCGCAAACTAGAAATGGAGAAATCGACCTACAAACATCACTCGCGGTTAGTGACCGCTCGATTGTTCATCCGGCAGAGTCATCGAAGATGTTTTAGTGAAGGTGGACAAGTTCATCTTCCCACGACTTCGTTATCTTAGACATACAAGATAACGATGGAATCCCCATCATACTTGGCGACCCTTCTTAGCCACGGTGACAGCGCCATTGATGTTCACAAAGGGGAATTGAAGCTTCGAGTAGACGAAGAAGAGGTGATTTTCAATGTTTTTCGAGGAGAAACTTTTCCAGAGGCCAAGGATAACTGCTCAGCCATTGACCTTAGGGAAGAAGCAGTGTCAGCCAAAGAGTTCGGATATGATGATACGCTTGAAGAAGTACTGACCACATGGGATGATGATAGTAGAAACGATCCAGATCTGATGGAGTATGCAAATTGGATGAATGCTTATGAAAAATGGGATACAAGGAAGTATGAAGAGCTTGGACAGGTACCAGAAAGATCATTACCATCCACAGAGAAGGCTCCAGAGTTAGAGTTAAAAACCCTACCCAACCATCTACAATACCAATACCTAGGTGAAGAAAAAACCTTACCAGTGATCATTTCATGCCACCTATCCACCGAAGAGATTGACAAACTGCTAAGAGTACTAAAGAATCACAAGCGGGCCATTGGATGGACATTAGCGGACATAAAAGGGATAAGTCCATCAACAGTAATGCATAAGATCCGTCTAGATGAGGAAAGCAGACCATCCATCGAAGCCCAAAGACGACTCAACCCAAACATGAAAGAGGTAGTGAGAAAGGAAATCCTAAAATGGCTCGATGCAGGAGTAATCTACCCCATATCCGACAAAGACACGGGTAAGCCCGACAAGTGGTGCCGAAAAAGGGTGGAATAACAGTGGTGACCAACGAAAGAAACGAACTCATACCCTCGAGAACGGTCACCGGATGGAGAATTTGCATTGACTATCGCAAGTTGAATAAAGCAACTAGAAAAGACCACTTCCCGTTGCCATTCCTAGATCAAATGTTGGACAGACTTGCGGCATAACTACTATTGCTTTTTGGATGGATACTCAGGGTATCACCAGATTGCAATAGCCCCAGAAGATCAGGAAAAGACCACATTCACTTGTCCTTTTGGTACATTTGCATTCAGAAGGATGCCATTCGGACTCTGCAATGCACCTGCAACTTTTCAGAGGTGTATGATGGCAATTTTCTCAGATATGGTAGAGAGAACTATAGAGATCTTTATGGATGATTTTTCGGTCTTTGAGCATCATTCGATGAGTGTTTAAGGCATTTAGAAGCGATGTTAAGCTGCATGAAGAATCTAACCTTGTGCTAAATTGGGAGAAGTGTCACCACGGTAATGTATGAATCGTCTTGGGACACAAAATATCAAACCAAGGTATTGAGGTGGACAAAGCAAAGATTTCGTGATCGAAAATCTACCACCTCCAAAGATCAACAAAAAGGAGTCAAGTTTCTCGACATGCAGGTTTCTATGTAAGATTCATCAAGGATTTTTCAAAAGTCTCAAAGCCTCTTTCCACATTGCTAATGACGGGGTTGCCTTCGACTTCAATAAAGAGTGCTTATCCGCATTTCAAACGCCTTGAGAAGCTCATTTCAGACCCATAGTCATAGCACCAAACCGGAGCTCCCATTCGAACTAATGTGCGTCTGGCGACTATGCAGTTGGAGCGGTGCTTGGACAGAGAATCGACAAGGTATTTAGATCCATTTACTATGCTAGTAAAACTCTAAATGACGCACAGTTAAATTATGCAACTACTGAAAAAGAACTACTAGCTATAGTATATGCATTTGAGAAATTCGGCCATACTTGATTGGGAATAAAGTGATAGTATACACCGACCACTCGCTATAAAGTACTTGATGACAAAGAAGGATCACGAAGCCTCGCCTCATTCGATGGGTCCTACTTCTACAAGAATTTGGCGTAGAGATTCGTGATAAGAAAGGAACAGAGAATTGATCGCAGACCACTTGTTAAGACGGAAAACACGAGAGCCAGAACACCAAGGATGTGCAAATAAATGATCACTTTCCAGACGAATAACCGTTTCGAGTAAGTATGAATCCTAATTTACCTTGGTACGCTGATTTTGTTAACTTTCTTGCAGCTAAAGTACTACCCCCAGGCTTGTCAAGACAGCAAGTGAAGAGGTTTTATTCAGAAGTAAAACATTACTATTGGGAGGAACCGATGTTATACAAACATCTTGACCAAGTCATCAGCGATGTATACCGGAGGAAGAGATGCACGTGTTCTCACCCATTGCCACACCTTATCATGTGGTGGACACTTTGGGGCATCAAGAACGGCAAAGGTATTGCAATCACGGATTCTATCGCCAACACTCTTTAAGGATGCCAATACCTTTGTGCGAAGATGTGATAATTGTCGAGAACAGGAACATCTCAAGAAAGCGAAATGCCTTCGCGAGGATATTGGAAGTAGAACTATTCGATGTGTGGGAATCGATTTCATGGGGCCATTTCCGCCCATCTTTGGAAATCAATATATCCTTCTGGCAGTTGACTATGTGTCCAAATGGGTAGAAGCAGTGGCCACCAAAGAAAAGCAGATCTGTTCAAAAATTCCTCCAAAAGAATATTTTCACAAGGTTCGGCACCCAAGAGCTCATCGGTGTGAAGGAGCCATTTCTGTAATAGGCAACGAATTCATTGCTTTCCGATATGGAGTTTACCACTACAACCGCTACCACCCTCAAACTAATGGGCAAGCGGAAGTATCAAATAGAAGTAAAGAGCATATTGGAAAAGGCGGTGAACGGCTCAAGGAAAGACGGTCTATCAAATTGGATGACGCGTTGTGGGCATACCGACAAAGATTCAAAACACCAATTGGTATGTCACCTTATAAATTAGTCTTTGGTAAAGCATGTCATTTGCCGGTAGAGTTGGAACACGAGCATCTTGGGCAATGAAGAAATTAAACATGGATACCACTACAGCGGGGGAGGAGGCTCTGCGGTAAGCGAATTAGATGAATTCGACACAATGCCTATGAGAATGCAAAGATCTACAAGAACGAGCGAAAGCATGGCACGATAAGAATTTGATACCAAAAGACTTTCAAGAAGGACAACAAGTCTGTTATTTAACTCGAGTTAAGATTGTTTCGAGCAAGTTAAAATCACGTTGGACGGACCATACACGGTGGTAAGAGTATTCCCGTATGGGCGATTGAAATAAAAGGGAGAGGAGGCTGCGCTTCAAGGTAAACGGACAGAGGTTAAAACCCTACCTGATCAATGAAATGGAATACATGAACTTGGTAACTTCTTATACCTTAAAATAATAAGGAACTTGCGTCCAGCTAAAAGACGTTAAAGACAGCGCTTGTTGGGAGGCAACCCAATGTTTTTAATTATGTTATTTCAATTTATGTTTTTAGTTTATTTTATTTCGTCTTGATCAGTCTCACGGTCTTGGGGTCTTGTGTCTATGGTGTGTTGTGGTGAAAGCCAAGGATGTGGAAGGCGAAAAATGAAGAAGCGAGGATACCCGAAAAATCGCAATAGCGCCTTGGCCTCAACGCAGGTCGCGGCGCCAAATGATCGAAGACGCCCAGAGTTTGGGCGCGCGCTTCCATTTGCGAATGGCGCCACAACGGAAAATATGAATTCTGGAAGACACCCTGATCCGAAGGCCCTATCGCCAAATCCAAACACCAAGAATGCTCCTCCCCTCACGGAATTCAAAGTATTATCCACCGTCACCACCACCATTTTAGCCAAAGTTTGTAAGTGTCTTATTTCTTTTACTGTCTTTGAGTCTACACACATTGGGGACAATGTGTGATTTAAGTTTGGGGGTGTTTTTATTTGTGTGTCATGTTACGTGTTATTTAAGTCTTTTTGATTGTTTTATGTTTATTTTGAGTCACCAAAAATTTTTCTTTTTTGAGTCATAATTGCCTGTCAAAGATCATGTATGCTGTAGTTGCTAGAAACACCTAGTGAAGTAAGGTGGAATAATGTAACGGAATTGAAGCAACTATCTAAACACCTAAGTTAGATATGCCAAAAACTCACAGAATCTGCCTATTTGGAGTTTCTTGCTTGAGTTATGCATGCTAAATGATAAATGCTTATGTGCTATGATTGCTCGCTATTTGAGGCGAAATAGTTAGGATATGCATATTAGGGAGATGACTCAGGCATTTCTTTGATAGCCAATTTTTACCATTCTTTTCTATCCCGTACTTTAAAAATATCCCTAGTCAACCCCATTGAGCCTAAATTTGAAACTTCTTCTTTGACACCCTATATTCCCTCAAACTGTACCATAAGTGAAAATATGAAATAGTGGAATACATCGTGTTAAAAAAAAGAGACAAAAAGAGTGAAAAAGTCTGTTGCACCCCAATACAAAAGTAATAAGAAATAGGCAAAAGCCTAAGTTTGGGGGTGCTTGTCATTATTATATACTTCACTCTCCCAAAACAAAAGTGGGAAAAGATAGAATCGAAGTGAAGGAAAGAACAAAAAGAAAAAGGGAAATATTGAAAAGCTAAAGAGCTTATGGTACACGAAATGAGCCTAAATGCCTATCTTTACCAACCCCTACCTAAGCCTACATTACAACCCTTAAAGTCCTGAAGATCTCTTTTATGCATATCCAGAATTAGTGGAGAATAACAAGTAAGCATGCCATAGGAATTCTTGAATTTATATGCATGATTTAATACATTGACTTCCATTAAGCATGATGAATATGAGTTTGCGAAATATCTAGCTTAATGTGCTGAAATGTCATGCTATATGTTCCTGCATATTATTTTGCTAACCATCATGTTTTTCTAGTTAACACTAATGCAGCAAAAGTGATCAATGGCAGTGAGTCTTTTATTTTCGTTTATTTGAGTCTTTTATTTTATTTCTTTCTATCTTTGCTCGAGGGCGAGCAAAGGTTAAGTTTGGGGGTATTTGATCGGTGTATTTTATATACACCTTTTGAGTCAGTTTTAGTTAGTCTTTTGTCCCGTTTTGCACATATAAGTGTCGTATTAGGATAATTTTTATTTCTTTTGAGTCAAAGTGGTTAAAATGGCCAAACGGCGGAAAAGGAGCAAAAAGAGGGCAAAAGAGGAGATGCCAGAGCTGGAAACAGAGAAAGTGGCGAACGAGAGTGAAATCCGGACAGTAGCCGCGCGCCTCACTGCGATGCGGCCGTGGCGCCACTATCCGAGAGGTCGAAGACTGGCCGCGGCTCGACGGCAGATGCGGGGCCGCGGCGCTAAACATCCGGAGAGCTACGAAGATGCGGCCGCGCTCTCGAGCAGCGAATATCGGGCGCGGCGCCAAAACACCCGGATTGCGAGAACTTCCGGCCGCGGCTGTCTGCAGGCGCGGCCGACGCGGAAAAATTAGGTCTTTTGACGAAATTCAGGCGGGCACGAAGGAAAAGAGGGAGGCGGTTTGCAGCCTATAAAAGGAGAACCCTAGGCAGTTTTTGAGGGTCCCCTTCTTGCACAACACAAGACTTTTGCTTGGAGATTGGATACCATTAGTTGTCACGCCCCTTTTCGACCGCGACTTTCTAAAAGCGAATCTCCTTCTCCTGCTTAAAATGCATGTTAGAAAATAAAAACAATGCTAATGTTTAAAAAGAATGATAATGTTTAAAATAAAAAAAAAGGGTGCTAGGGTTCATTTTAAAGTAAAGGTGCTAAAAGTGCAGAATGCTAAAGGTGCTAAGGGTTCGCGGAGTCGCCACCTAATTAGTTTGGGTGAATTAGGACACCTAAATGTTTAACTAGTTTAAAGTAAAACATTAACTCCATTTTAATGGTCTGCTAAACTTAATGAGGTTCTGGGTAAGGGTTCTTTATTAATCTAGAGGGAAGGGGTTAGGCACCCTCTAAGATCCGCTAACTTGCGGTTGTCCTGTCAAACCTAGGGTAATTATTATGTTTAAAAATGCAAAATAAAAGCTCCACCTGCTTAATAAAATGCTAAAATGTTAAAATGTTTAAAAAGTGCTTAAAGTAAAAAGGTTGCTAAAGGTATTAAATGCTAGAAGGGCTCCTGCTTAGAAAAGTGTTAGGAAATAATAAAAGTGCTAAAATGTTTAAAAGACTTAAAGATTTTAAAATGCCAAGGGGTGCTAAATAGAAAAGATGCTAGGGTGCTAAAGGTATTTATATTATTTATAAAAGATGGTGTAAAGTTGATTTATCATAGATGCATGCATTTTATAAAGGATTTAAAAGACTTGTGCTACATGTAGAGTTTAAAAGTGTTCATTTACCTTTATTTATAAATAAGTGACGCGAAACTAATTTATAAGCTAAATGTATGCACTTACTTGAAAATTTGCTTTTATGTGGCATAGTGCAAAAGACGGTTATCATTTGGCAAAGTTTTAGTCGTGGCAAGCCTGAAAGAATTAAATTAAAGGGAATACATTTCTAATGTCAAGGTTAAGGGCGAGTCAAAGCTTAAAGGCATTAAGCATCCTATTAATGTAGTATTAGACAATTAATTACAACAAATAAATGGGGCGGGGTAGAAAAATAAATAAAAGAAGATGACTCGAAGGATGACGATGTCTTTTCGCCGGTGGTTTGGAATTTCTGATGCGGAGTGAAGAGATGCACATAAATGCGGGTCTTCGTTTGGAGTAGCCCACGATGATGAGTCTCATATTGAGACTCTTCGTTGCTCCGATGCATTTTATGTAAAAAAAAGAATAAAAGATAAGGATTAGTACATGTCCAAATTTATTCAAATAACAGGTAAGCATTTAATGCGATGTTTAATCCTACGCAGATATGGGGACCAACAGAGGGCAAAATAACTGATAATGGACAAGTATACAGACAACGCAAATCATCTTCCAATACATATAGTTCAGAACTTAAGTCTACTGTTATAGAAAAACAGACAAGACATCAGGTGACAATATAAAAATGGGACTGGGCAGCCGGCAGATGATAAAAGAAACAAGGGCAGGTATGTAGGCAGTAGGCAATGGGTCGAGACAGAAGCAAAACAGTCAAGTATACACCCAAAATACATATAGTATACCTGCATATCTGCTGCAGTAAGTGCTCAAATGTGCTAGACATACACCGTCGATGGATGTAGCGAGGCGGGGATAGACATAAGTCCCAAGACATAACATTTTCAGTTTCAAAGAGGGGCCAACTTAGGCGCAGGTTTACGAATGCAAGTATTCAAGACTACATCTAAAAGTGTGCTTAAACAACTGATAGGAAAATGCTTAACATGGACAATTTAGACATATGTGTGCAACATACTATACATATAAAGCTTATTCAAGTCATTTCAACTAAACCCCCTTGACAGCTTTGATGCCCAATCATAACCTAGGCATATCGATATATCAAAACATAATCATACACCAAGATAGAATGCAATAGGAATCATGGCTTAATATGGTCTAAGTTGGTTCCCTAAATGCAAGATGCTATTGTAGACACCATTTGGATCACTGAGCATGGCACAAAATATATTTTAAGAGATATTACGCATTATTATGAATGTGTCTTTACACTTAAGAAGATATGGGAAGCATGTGATCTGTTTAGTAGACAGGTAGATACAGGGATGGATATGCAATCAATTAAAGATGGCATTTTAGGTATGCAGGGTCAACTAGGCCTAGGGAGTCCTATCACAATTTCATGAAGACAACTTAAGGATCACAGACATGGGCTAAACCCCAGTAGACATGTATGCAGTAACCAGATCACTACTTAACAGGAATCTGCTGATTCCATAAATGCAAGAACACTACTGCAGGTATCATTTCTTGGAAGAGCAAAACAACTTCAAAGAAGCGGGCGTGGCGAAGCTGGACATCTTAGCCTCGTATTATTCGTATTACATTAGAATAACCGATTCATAATAGCAATTGATTGACTGAACCTTAGAACAATATCTATCACAAAGCATTTCGCAAATAAGTATCTGCCATCACAATCAAACAAATAAATATTCACCAAACCGGGACTTCACTATTCGCCGAAATAACCTTGCATTTATCATAATCCAAGCAGAACTAAACAAATAAATTCTAACATTATACTAGCACGAAACACACGAAACAAAAATGCAGAAATTCAGAGATGCGACGAAATCAGTAGGGAGTGGAATTTTACCTTCTCCGGACGACCGGCAGCGTATCAAGTCGTCGGTCCGCTCGACGGGCTTTGAGTTTGCGATGCGAATGAAAAAGGGGTAAAACTGCTTGCTGATTTTTGGCTAGAACTGAGAGAAGGGTTCGACTGATCCCCCTGTTTCTGCCCTATTCCCTCTGACTGAGCTCTCAGAATTCGACCCTGAGCTCTCTCTTATATGCTCTCCTATGCTCTGCTCGACTCTGTGTGTGTTCTTAACTGCTGCTAAGGGTGTCGATGCTATGGGTATCCTAACTGCTGCTAAAGTGTGTCGATGCTATGGTATCCTAACTGCTGCTAAAGTGTGTCGATGCTATGGGTTTCCTCCCCCTTTCTGCTCTACTCTCTTCGACCCCCTTCTTGATTGCCTTTGCATGTGCTTATATAGCCTAAACCTAGGTTCTAATATTGGTAAGCAATTAGGGCTGATTCTAGGCTGAGATTTCGAAAAGATTTGGGTAGATTCGATTGATAATTGGGTGCTGGTTTATGGTAAGAAATCACTGAAGACGTGTGTGCAGGTAAAGGGAAAGGAAAGTCGCCGGATTCTCAGGCGAGAATCTCAGCGTGAGGTCTTGGCGATTGATATTTTAGGGTTGCTGGTTTGTGCGCGTTTTAGGGAGGACGAGGAAGAGAAGAGAAAGAGGCTGCGTATATGGGTTGCTGAAGGGATTAAGAGATAAGGGGCTTCGCGGGTTTGGGCTTGCGGGTGCTGGGCCGGGGCGACGAAAATGGGCTGGTAGTGTTATAATTAGGTGGACGAAATTAATGGGTATTGGGCTATTAATTTTAGGTGTTTAATTAGTTATTTAATTAGTGTTAGTTTTAGGTGCTATTTAATTAATTAGTAGTAAATTAAAACAATAAATTGTGCTTAGATTATTTAGGTGTTCTATTAGCCTAAGTTTAAATTTGAATTATTATAACAAATGAAGACGGGCGTGCTATTTAATTAATGCTTAACATTTTAGGATGCGGCGCTATTATTTAACATCTTATTATTGCGCATTATTATTTAAAATAAATTATGAAATTGATTTGCGTATTAATAAATGCGGCTATACTACTTGACACGACGCTATTGCTAAATTATTTATTTTATGTATTTATTAATTATTTAAGAATTACGACAGAGCTTGAAATCAATTAACGCGGACGCGGGACTCTAAGTGCTTGAAACTCTACGTAAGATGCGATGCCATTATTAAATTGTTTATTTATGCATGTATTTATGTTTTATCGCTGCATTTTATTATAAAAAATCATAAAAATTATTTTACAAAATTAGTCTAATTTTATAGTTAATGACTGGACGGGAGAGTCAAAATTGGGTGTCAACATTAGTTTAGTAATTTCTTTTCCCTTCTTGTTCTTTATTTCAGTTTTTGTATGATGAATATGGAATTAGTTCTTGTCATGTCAATGGCTAGGAACTAATTCTCTTATAGGGCTTTCCATGTTGAATTTCTTGAAACTTATGTTATAAATTAATGCATGCTTATGGTTATTTTTCTTATTGTGAGATCTATCCAATAATTGAGTTGAATTCTTGGTAATTAATGGACAACTAATTATCACTATATGATTTCTAATCAGATTCTGAAAAGGAGGGATTGTGAATATGCTGTAAGTTGGGTAGACATTCTTGGATTGGGGATGAAAATACCTCAATTATTTATGTAGCGTTGATGAGAGGCTTAACAACCCTAATTTTGCGCATTGTGCGTGACGGTCAACTAGGTTTTTGTTCTTAATCCTCCTATAAAGTTATCCTTATCACCGAAAGGTAGGTAAGGTGCGATACTGGGGTTGAGTGTTTATATAACCCTAACGGGAGTATAAAACGATTTCGTAAACCTGCTTTCTCCAAAAGAAGAATACCATAAGTTAATGCATTAGTAAGTAGCATAAGCGGATAGTAAGGATACATGGAAGCCCTATTCCCATCACATCTGAAGTAAATCTTTATATCTTAAATAGCTTTCATAATTCTTAGTTCTAAACAACCAAATCAATTATCAATTCGCCAAATAGATACTAGAAAATAGATAGTTGGTACTTGAACCCTAATCCCAGAGGACGATATTCGGTCTTATCAAAGACTATACTACTTGTCACGATAACGTGCACTTGCGTTTAAAGTGTGTGCATCTTACCGCGCATCAGAAGGATAAGAATTACGGTGGAAGGTTAGTAGGTAATAGAGTGTTGTCTCGCTTATCCTCTCATACTAATAATCATAGTAGTACCTTTGTACATTTTTTATCCTCTTATTTCTATTACAATTTGTCGTTTCTTGTATTTTGAATGTCGTATTATTTTGTTGTAGTTATTTTTATTTTATTTTTCAAAATTCTTTGACATGGCTTCTTCACTTCTATTTATTTCTTTTCCCGATTTGTTTTGAGTTGTTTTTCCTTGAGCCGAGGGTCTATCGAAAACTACCTCTCTACCTCTCAAAGTAGGGTATGGTGTGCGTACACTCTATCCTCTCCAAAATCCATTTATGAAATTACATTGTTTATGTTGTTATTGTAGACAAACTTAAGATAACACGTGGATAATCAAATGGTAGATTTGTTAATAATTCTAAAAATTTGTGAATGTTCACAAGCAAAGGGATCAAAAGTACACATATCAAGTAGTTGAACATTAAATATGTTTAATCTGGTATTAGAAGGACTAAAATGAAAATTTATTGATAAATGAGGGACCAAAGGTGTTGTTAACCATTAAAATTCCAACAAGATAATTTATGAGATATTTATCATTATTTTAAATAATGATAAATATAGCTGAATATAATTGGGGTCTTGACTAAAAAATAATTGTGGCTTCTAAAGGGCATTCCAAATTTAGGTGTTATTTATGGTATATAATTATTCTTGATGCTTTGAGATTTACAAAAAAAAAAAAAGATCATTCTTTTGTTTCTTCTTTTCAGGAACATGTCCTACATGGATGGATTTTCACACATTCGATTTCTTTTACTATTTGAAAAAAAAATAGAATAAAAATATAATTATAGTTATATTTATATACTCCTCTGACCTAACATTAAGGATTTGATTTAAAAAAGAAAATTATTCAATTTTAATGTTGAGAACAAAAAATTAAGTATTTGAATTTAATTAGCAAAAAAGCCCAATTTCATTCTTTTCCAAATTAGTTACTCCTTATTGATGAAACAAATTGAACAAAATCGATCATAATATAATATTAAGATAACTATATTAAAATATGGAAAAACAAGAATGAAATAGTAAAAGGAAAAGAATGTATTCAAGTTGGCATTTTATATACATATTAAAATCCAAATTTGGAAAAACAAGAATGAAACAGTAAAAGGAAATTCTGTCCACTAATTTTCTGTAATTTCTTGAATATTAAGTTATTTGTTGAAAAATGTTCACTGAACATTAATCATTTTTAAACTTTATATATTATCACTAATTCATTTTTCCCAGGCACTATTATTACCATTCCGTTTGTTGGGTCCCGGGGCTATGGATAGGTAAGATTAAAATCGAAACAGCAAGAATCACTGAAACAGTTTCAAATATTTCCTACAATGTTGAGACAATATTTTTGGCAACACTGGTAAAAAAACAGATTAAACCTTAAGAGTATAAATGCAGCGGAAAAGTAAAAGACACAAAGATTTATATTTTCAAGGATATATATTAATATATCCCTTGATGGTCAATGACCAAAAGAATTGTATATATTATATACAATTACAAATGAATTTCTTTTTACAAATTGTACAATACAAACAAAAAAGAAATTACAAAAAAGGAAGTCGCAGATGACTTCACCTAAGTTAAAAAGTCTAAAAAGACAAATACAACATCTTCATTACAATTGCATTTACATTGAGTTTAATCTAGAATAGAGATAGCAATTGTAATGTGGGACAGATGTTGTTAAAAGACTTAGGCTAAAATAAAATGTTTTGATCCAGATTTCTGAAGCGAAATCCCGAGAGTTCTCTTGGTATTTTTACATTGTGATTCTGGATGACAATACTCTGAAGTTCCTCCTCTATTTATAGTGTAGAACTTCCTTGAAACTCTCACTGGTTGGTTGTGAAAGTTGAGAGAAAGAGGGCAGCAGCTTGGACTTCTTCCAGCTCCTTGAATTTCTCAACAGCTTTGACTTGGTCTCCAAGTTGCTTGGTCTTCAAGTTGCTTTGATTCCAAGCTTGACTCCTTCAATTCCCACGTTTTAAACACAGCTCCATATTCAGCTTGCATATGGCATTTTTAACTCACAGTAACAAATATTGTTTTGGCCGGAAGAATAGGCAAAATCGTTTCCAAAGATGTTGAGTGAGATGTTGCGGCAACATCGGAGACAACATCTGCAGGACACTGCGGATGTTACGCAACACTGCAGGCAACATCTGCAGAACACTGCAAGATGTTGTTCATGCATAAAACCTGGTGTTGTCACAACACTCACACAATATCAACAATCTCCCCCTTTTTGCCTTTCTTCACAAAACTCCATACAAACCTAAAATGCCTAGGATACAACTGATTGTAAATGTTTCCCTTAACATTCCAAACTCAACAAGATTGTAGTCATGCTCCCCCTCAACATGCAGTTTCAATTATTGTATTGTAATTTGGGTTAGTAAGAACATATGTTTGTCAGTCACAACATACATACAACATTGTTGTAAGTACCAAGAGACTAATATCCATACATCATCCACAAATAAAATATATATATATATATTTACAGGCCAAAAATAGAACTATCTCATTGTCCACACATATCAATATCCATCAGCGTGAAGTAAGACAAAACCAGTTTAGAAGAAATGTTGGTCAAAATGTTGCATAACATTTGTCTTAACATATCTCCATACATGTATGTAGATATGTTGTTACACATGTTACAATACTAATTCCAACATTAACAATCTCCCCCTTTTTGTCTTTCTTCACAAAACCCACACATTAACCAAACATGAACAGTTCAGGTTCAGCATCATCAATCTCCCCCTTACTCTTTATTCAGCAACAGCAGCATCAGTATGAGAAGCAGCACCAGTAGAATGTTGTTCCAACATCGCAGACAACATCCTTATGTTCAGTAAGTAATAGCAGTCTCCACTGTATAGTAGAGCTTGTACAACTTCAGCTTCCTCCCCCTGCGTTTCAGCTTCCTCCCCTGCATAGAACAATATTTTCTCCCCCTTGTTTGTGGAGAAAGCAGTATCATGAAATGGAGACAGTGTTGCCTAGATCGTTGATAACATTCCTGGCAACATCGTCATTTCCTGCTTCATTCTTTCAGTTCAAGTCAATGTTTCTATCCTAGAGGAAGATGATTGTCCAGTTTGCTGAGAGGTATTGAGCTTGGGTTCTTTGTATTCGACGGATGACTAATGTTCACTAGATGGAGTGGTATTTGACAGTTGTGTCGTCATTGGAGAGGTATTCTATTGGTGAATATGTAGGAGAGGATTTTTGGAATTAATCAGGATAACAATTATACATGATTGGAGTGTGAAATGACGAGTTCATCGGATAGATAGAAAATAACCCAAGAAGATGATTTTTCCCTTTTTTTTTAATTTTTATATAAATTTAAAACAATTTTAAAAAAAAAAATTAAAACAAATTTTTTTTTTCGGGAAAAACTCTTGAAATGACATGAAAAATAACAAACAAGATAAGTATTATACACAAGGCAACATTTCTTTAAGTAACTCGCAACAATATTTCCCAAAAAGTAGGTAGTGTAGATTAGAATTCTACACTCCTCAAATTAAGACATTAACGACATAAAATTGATTTTTGAATTTAAAAACAAAAGCATCGATGATTAAACGGGATTTGAGGTTAATGATTTTAATTTCAAAAATAAACAGGAATAAATAAGGCATAATAAACAACAGAAAATTAATTTTCTGAAAGAACAATCAATATATTGGATCGTGATGTTGTCAGTAATGTTGAGGCAACATTTTGGGCAACACATATATTATGACACCACATGAACTTCTAGATTTGGCATTAACATTAGACACATTCATATATTCCCTATGAGTTTGATCCCTGGATCAATGTAACATTTTACATCGTGTCTTTAATCAAACTTAGTTGAACATATGCAGAATACTCTATGTCTTAAAAAATGAAAATAATCTTTGAGGTATTTTCAACCTTCTTTTAAGCACATGATACTCCTATACAATAGGAACGGTACCAATTTAGAGTTTTGCTCTTTTATTTTTTTATTTTCAACATTGTCAAATCTTTAGTCGAGGCTATGCCTACCTTTGATACTCCCTTTTTATGATATATATAAATAATTTATATACACCATCGCAGAGAACAATAT
This sequence comes from Przewalskia tangutica, assembly GCA_029844215.1. Classification (NCBI taxonomy): domain Eukaryota; kingdom Viridiplantae; phylum Streptophyta; class Magnoliopsida; order Solanales; family Solanaceae; genus Przewalskia; species Przewalskia tangutica. Next base: position 145,954,734 of record CM056718.1, read on the forward strand.
CATCTCTCAGTTCTTGTTCTTGTACCATCATACTTGAATGACCAAATGCATGCACAATACTGTTACATCGCCAAAGTATATTGACAAAACAGTAAATGTTGTCCAGAATGATGTGCAACATTTGAAGCAACATCTACCAAAAACAACCTTATTTAAAACACATACCAAAATATTTTCTTTTTCAAACTAGAAAATCTCTCATGATCTAGAGTCTTGGTAAAAATGTCGTATATCATATAAATAAGATTGTTGTCAAGGTAAACAATATTCTCTACTTGTATTCTTCTACCATGCACATCTCCAGCCCAATCCATGTCATTAAATCCTATTAAGTTAGGATAAGTGTCATCGGAATACCAAAATTTCCAACTCATATGTGCCAACAACATATCGATTAATATGTTTCACGGCATTTAAGTGGAATATTTTGGGACAGACTTGAACACATACACACACAAATACACTATACATAATGTTGGACGACTAGCAGTAAGATACAAAAGACTACCTATCATGGATTGGTACAATGTTGGGTCAACATCTTCACCAACATCGTCTTTACATACCTTTTTGCGAGAAGTCCATTGGAGTTTTCATATGTTTAGTATTCTCCAATCCAATCTTCTAACTAGATTCTTGGCGTATTTAGTTTGTGAGATGAAAGTTCCATCTTCAATTTACTTTATCTGCAGGCCTAAGAAATAAGTTAGTTCCCCAATCATGCTCATCTCAAATGCTGATCACATAGCCTCGACAAAAAAGTCTTAAGGTACGACTGTGAGGTCGAGCCAAAAACTATGTCATTTCCATAAATTTGAGCAATGATAATATCTACACCATGACATTTTGTAAATAAAGTTATATCGAATTCATCACGGCTAAAATCAAAATCAAATAGAAGTCTAATCAAATGACTATACCACACACAAGGAGCTTGTTTTCACCCTATACAAAGTTTTTTTTTTTTTGCTTGTATACATAATGTGGGTGGTGAGGATTCTCAAAACATAGACTTCCTTATCAAGAAAAACCATTTAGGAGGACACTTTTAACATCCATTTGACACAAGATAATTTTTAGACAACAATCAATAGCAAGGGTAAGTCTAATTGATTCAATTCTATCCACAAGTGCAAAGGTTTCGTCATAGTCCATACCTTTAGCCTGAGTATAGCCTTGAGCCACTAGACGAGCTTTATTTTGAACTATAGTTCTCGATTAGTCTGACATATTTTTAAAGATTCATTTAGTTCCAATAACATTTGAATTGTTAAGACTTGGAACCGGATCTCAGATATCATTTCGAGAATGTTGCTCAAGCTCTTCTTGTATTGCTTGAATCCAAAAATCATCTTTTAGTGCTTTCAAAATATTTTTGGTTATAAAATAGATATGAAACAAGAAAGACTAACTTGTTGGTATATGATAGACATACACACATACCTTACCATCTTTCGTAGTTGATTGGCTCTTTTTCTCTTGTTATAATTTCTTCACAAACTCCCCCTATCACCTGGTCTGAGGGATAATTCTTACTAATCCTTGACGGAGGGTATCTTCATACTTGATCTAGTATTTCAGTTCTGGACTCATCCTCCACTTCGACCCTTGTGGTCTCTTCAATTGATTCAGATGTTGCCTCTGATGTTGTGACAACATTTGTGACAACATCTGATTCTGCAGTTTGCTCTTTTTCTGTTGTAACTGCAATGTTATTTTCTGATGACTTACCTGTCACATCAGTAAGATCATCAAAAATAACATTGACCAACTCTTGTATGGTCTTGGTACAATATATATTGTACATATGATAAGCCTGACTATTTTGTGAATAACCAATAATCATTCATTTCTCATTCTTAGAGTCAAACTTCGCCAAATGATACATGTCATTTAAGATGTACCAAATGCACCCAAGAGAGATATAAAAGTAACTCAATTATTATTTCAAAGGATGTCATTTTAGTACTTGGCCTTAGGTAGACTCTATTAGAGACGTGGTGTTTAAGGCTTCTGCCATAAAAAAAACTTTTTTGACATTTGTTTAGAACTTAACATCCTTCTTCCATTTCTTGCAAGGTTTTGTTCGTCCTTTCTGCTACCCCATTCCACTGAGGAGTTTTGGGAGCATAAAATTCATGGAAAAATCCCTTTCTTTTCACACATTTTTACAAAAGAACGGTTTTCAAAATCCTTTCCATGATCGGACCTAATCCAAAAATAGGAGAACAAAACAGATTCATAATTCTAGAGTGTAAAATTTTAAACATATCAAAGGTTCATGATTTTTCGTTTGAAGAAATATCTCATGTGTACCTAGAAAAATCATCCACAATAACAAAGGAATACTGCATGCCCGTAGGTTGTCTACTTCAATTGGATCCATTAGATCCACATGCAATAACTGAAAATAGAGAGCGTGCAGATGTTGTCCGTCGTGTTGGGCAATATTAAGGGCAACATATGTTTGCTTATCTTTCATACAAACTTCAGAGACTGTTTTACCTTGAGATCATCATCACAAAACTGACTTATGCTAAGAAGGTTAGCAACTAAGCCATCAACATTAAGTACATTCTTCAAGGTTGGTATATCAGGAACCATTCAGCGTTCTTTTACCAAAAAAAAATTGATCTTACTCCCACCAAAAGTCACGTAACCTCTATTGAACGACTCTTAATTCTTCATAAAGTCTTTCGTACTATTCATGTGGAATGAATGCTCACAATCAAAGTACTAAGAACCGATAATGTTAGTTCTTTAATGCGAGAATGTAGATATTACGATTAAGACCATTTTAGGAACAATCTCTCTTAAAATATTTTCTCCATGCTTAGAAATGTAGCTTGAATGTTGTCTGAAATGTTTGAACAACATTTTAGACGACATTTTAGGCAACACCTTCTTCACAGAATTTTGAAGTTTGAAGTAGTATGTCATTATATTTCCAAGGAAATTTAAGTAACTACCCACATACTTCAGATTATTCTTTGATTTAGACAAGACAATCTTTCCTTTAAAAAGATTTTCTCATTTTTATCAACGAAACTAGGATAAACAATTTTAAGAGATTTTGATATCCAATACCTGCATATGAAGACTTACTGAAGTAAAGAATTTCAGCCAATTTTAAGATCCTCGTGTTGAGCTTCTGGAAAGTGTCTACGGCAGAATCCAAATATTACACGAATCTTACCAAATTAGAGATCATTTTTGGTAAGTGCTACCTCACAATGGGTAATTGTGTCTTTTAAATCATGATTCTCACGAGTTAAAGATTTGACTTTTGAGTCACGTTGCTCAGATTCAATGATTAAAGAATTACAAAGATTTTGTACATACTTAATCATGTCATCTTGAGAGTCAATTTGATCCAATCATTGAGCCACACTAGTTGAAACAGAATCACTAAAACAATTTACATCTGAAAAGTTAAAATATTCATACCTTAGAGATGTTCCCGCAGATATTGTTGCTGATGTTGCCACAGATGTTGAGACAACATTGTAGATGACATCTTCGTTATCGGACAGAAACTATTCGAAAACAGCAGCCAGCATTACTTGTGATTTTGGTTCTGGATGTCCTTCTTCATCATCACTAAGAAAAATTCACCGACTCTTACCAAATTTCCAAGAGTGTTTGTACATTTATTAGCATAATGACCCCATCTTGAGCATGCATGTCCGGACTCAATTTGCTTGAGATCAAATTTGGTATGATCCGAATTGAATTTATTTAGTTACCTTTTTGTGTATTTGAAGAAAATCTAGTGGACTGATGATTAAAGATTTGACTTTGGTACTCTTTGGATTTAGACTTAAAACTATCATTATTGATTTTTCTCACCATCGCACAAATCTTTATATTGAACTTCTCAGGAAGAGAACAGAGAGTCTTTACCACAAGTTGGGTGTTGGTTAAAGGAACACCAAACACTTGACATTTATTAGAAGGTATGTTGGGCAGAATGTTGTCCAACATTTGTCCCAACATATTCACATACGTGAAATATGTTGTCACAAATGTTACGACATTAATTCCAACATTATAAATCTAAAAATGACATTCAACTTTTCAAAATAGGATTTTACGTCTTTCATTTCTTCCATCCTCAAAAGTTCTTTTTTCCATTGTAGCTCGCATTATTGGTTTCTTCCGCCGTCCATTTGGATTTGGGTGTAACAAGAATGTCACATTCCTCATCCGGTGGCTACATTGATACAACATATCCATGGGTTATAGATATTCATGCCCTAATATCAATTAATTTGATATGAGAACATAGACGATCCAATAGGCATAATTTGAACCAACGGGAAGTCTACCAATATTTTGGATTTGTCGGATCCATAACTTAGAATAATAGGACCAAGCACTTATTGTGTCAAGTATTGGCTCTGATACCACTTGTTGGGTCCTGGGGCTATAGATAGGTAAGATTAAAATCGAAACAGCAAGAATCACTGAAACAGTTTCAAATGTTGCCTACAATGTTGAGACAACATTTCTGACAACACTGGTAAAAAACAGAATAAACCTTAAGAGTATAAATGCAGCGGAAAAGTAAAAGACACAAAGGTTTATATTTTCAAGGGTATATATTAATATATCCCTTGATGGTCAATGACCAAAAGAATTGTATATATTATATACAATTACAAATGAATTTCTTTTTACAAATTGTGCAATACAAACAAAACAAAAATTACAAAAAAAGGAAGTCGCAGATGACTTCACCTAAGTTAAAAAGTCTCATTACAATTGCATTTACATTGAGCTTAATCTAGAATAGAGATAACAATTGTAATGTGGACAGATGTTGTTAAAAGACTTAGGCTAAAATAAAATGTTTTGATCCAGATTTCTGAAGCGAAATTCCGAGAGCCCTCTTGGTATTTTTACATTGTGATTCTGGATGACAATACTCTGAAGTTCCTCCTCTATTTATAGTGTGAAACTTCCTTGAAACTCTCACTGGTTGGTTGTGGAAGTTGAGAGAAAGAGTACAGCAACTTGGACCTCTTCCAGCTCCTTGAATTTCTCAACAGCTTTGACTTGGTCTTCAAGTTTCTTTGATTCCAAGTTTGACTCCTTCAATTCGCGTTTTAAACATACTCCATATTCAACTGCACAGGACATTTTTAACTCACAAGAATAAATCATTTTTGGCCGGAAGAATAGGAAAAATTATTTCCAAAGATGTTGGGTGAGATGTTGCGGCAACATCGGAGACAACATCTGCAGTACACTGCGGATGTTGCGCAACACTACAGGCAACATCTGCAGAACACTGCAAGATATTGTCCAGGCATAAAACCTGATGTTGTCACAACACTCACACATCAACACCGTTCATTCCAAATCTCTAAAAGAAGAAAAAAATATCAATTTTAAAATTTGTGTTAATTTGGCGACTCTTTAAAGAATCGTGATAAAAAATATATCAAAATTTGGTATCTTATATTCAGTAATATATCACAAAAATGACAAAAGATATCCTAAGAAATTCCCTTAAAAACTAAGACGAAATACATGTGCTCCAAGACAAAATATTTATTAATCATTTTATTCTTAAAAATATTTTTCACGAACAAAATCTAATTGTTCAACTATTTATAAGGGAGCGCTAATACTTGTTGGGTATTTTGGTTTGATATTGCTTCATGATCACGGAAAAATGAAAATTTTATTGATCAGACCTTTTCAATTATAGTCAATATCTAAATGACAAAAAAAAAATCATAAGAAATTCCCTCAAAACAAGACAAAATACATGTGCTCCAACAGAATATTTATTGATCATTTTATTCTTAAAAATAAATTTCACGTCGAACAAGATCTAATCATCCAAATATTTATAATTATAGAGTTAATTAATATTAAAATTGTTTAAATACCAATCTCACTTTAACAATGTCACATTCAAAACCAAAAATACACTTCCATTCCTAATTTCGGGAAATAATTTAAGTTTAATTATTGACTAATGATTTAAGGATTTCTGTGTGACAGTTTTTCTTTATAGAGTTAGTTATACACGATAAACATTCATTATTATGCGTACTATAAAACTAGTAGTTTTGAAATGTGATTTGAGTTTTTATTAGTGGCCAGAATAATATTTATTTGTCAATTGCTTACTCTCAATATCTTTGTATTAAGAGTCTCACATCGGATATGGAATGAGAACTCTTATATGGATTTGGACAATACTCACCCTACAAACTAGTTTTTGGAGTTGAGTTAGGCTCAAAATTCATTATTTATATGGTATCAGAGTCAGGACATTTCAATTCTTTGTTCACTGATGTTGGGCCCCCAAATTATATTATACGGACTCACATCGGATATGTAATGGGAACACAGACTCCTTATATGGACTTGAACAATCTTCATCCTACAAGCTAGCTTTTGGGTTTGAATTAGTCCCAACATCCATTCTTTACACTTTATTCCACTATTCTCAACCCACGTAAAGTAATATGCCAACTGAAAACATCAAAGCTGATACCTGATGAAAATTTCATAGATTATCAGAAATATATAGCTGTTTCATCATTCATAGGCTAAATTTGTGATCCTTTCTCTTTTTGGGATCTTCAGTTATAACTCCGATCCTCCGGTTTCAGCTATATATAGATTATCAGAAATATATAGTTGTTTCACCAAAAATCACGTAACCTCTAAATAACAGTATAATATACAGGACTGAGATTTAACAATTAGTACTTAAAAGTATCCATACAACAACAACAATATACCCAGTATAATCACACACCGTGGGGTCTGGGGACTAGTGTACACATACCTTACCTCAGTAGGTAGCAAAAATAAGGAGGAAGGGTCTCTCCAAATGCTAGGCATATGCTAGCTGTTTAGAGAACTAGCTCAATCACAAGTCAATTCCAAAATCAAAGGAAACAATTACCATGATAAATTCGTGTTGATTTCGAATAATTCGTTGCACCTGGCATACCGATTTAGGCAAAAGAAATTAAGAAACCAACTCGGGTTGAAGTTAAGGACTATGTAAACTACCTTTAATGTAGGCAATAATTGTACAAAGAGTTGTTACAACAAGAGCCAAGACAAGCCTTGCCATCCCATTTCTTCTCCTCCCAAGTCCCCGGGAACTCCTATCTAATCTACATAGCAGAAAGAATAAAAGTTCAACTATTGTTCAAGTACGTGGTATACCTAGCAACTAGAAGAGCTGTCAAACTCCATAACATCGAAATGAAGGCAAAGCTATAAGCAAATCTTGCTAAGTTTCCTTGCACCATCTTTTGTGTCAAAAAGGTCCGAAGTCCACATTAAAGAGATTATATTTGGAAATTAACTATGGAACTCCCTAACTCCTCTGCAGCCTCCAGTTCTGGAAGAATTGAACAACGATTCGAAGTTATTGACGGTTGTAATATATTTTTAAGACTTCTATATATCTCTTCAGGTGCTTCCCTACCCAAACTGTGGCTGCCATGCGTTTTCCCTGTCACCTTAACTTGATTTTTCCTCCTCGTGCTTGACTTTGCATCTCCCTTGTTGTGAGGTGGGTGTGTTGCAGCAACATTTTTGGCTGCATGACATACAAGAACTCCACAATAAAATGTTGTACAATTTTAAGACTTTGGGAAAATGTAAACAAGACTATAGATTGCTATTGAATGAAAGCAATGACATATAAGGTATCTCTGTAAACACAAAACAAGGAAAGTTAGAATTTAATCCGAGAATCAAATGCTTTAACATCTTAATGATCTAGGTGTGTGTGATTTAGATGTTTGATTTTACATCCATACATGTCTTCTAGCCTAATTCACATCTTTATCTTTGTGATACGCGTGTAAAAGAACATGCTAAATGCTATGTCATGCAGCCTATTTAACGTTTATCCATGCTTTTGTAATGTATTATACATTTCTTGCACTTCAAAGGAAAGAAAGAGCACAATGTACTTTGGACAACTAGATACTATCAAAAGATAATGTAGCTGGACATAAAGACTAACCGGTAGAAGCGCCAAATCTTCAAAAAATACAAATTGCCACTTTTATGACTGTTAATAAACATTTAGCCACTGTCCCAAAACTATTTAACTTTAGCCTCTTTTTCATATGGAAATAAAGTTTGGATAGAAATACCCCTAACTAAAACACGGAAAAACTCCAGCACAGTGTGTTACAGGACGAAACTTTTACATATGAAACTCCAGCACTGTGATGGAGTTCGAAAAATTCCTGGAGTGTGAAATGTGCAGTTGAAATTCCATGAAAATTTCATTGAGTTTGAACTGTATCCTTCTCGAACTCCAGGATAGCGTCATGGAATTTCATTTGTATAATTTCAAACTCCATGGCACTATTATGGATTTTCACTTTTATAAGTTTGAATTCCAGGACAAAATATTGGAGTTCGAAGCACTTTGGACAGGTAAAGGGGGTCTCGCTTGGCGAGAAAAGGGCGAGAAGCCCAGAAATTTGAACCACTCTCGCCAAGTGAAAGGAAGGCGAGATACATAGGGTCTTCAATATTGTGTATGACTCGAACTTAAATTAGTATTATTCTTCTGTCTTTGCTCTTGCTTTAACGTCTGATGTTAATGTGCTAATGGCACTTTGCAGGCGTTCAGCTTTGATCTCTATGTTGACGTCATGCTCCTCATCTTAATTATGGGTCTTTGTATGTATCAGTACACCGAACTACTTTTGTGTCTAAAAGTTTTCTGTTAATAAGACCCCCTCCCCCTCTCCCTTTTCACTCACTCATCTTAAATAATAATTGAGACTGGAATCACGTTTCTTGTAGGCCTCTCTATATTAGTACGGAAAATTTACTCAAACCTAAGGGAAACTCCTGGAGTTTGAAATGTGGCACTTCAAACTCCAGGAAAAATCCTGTACACTTCAAACTTCAGGGAGAAAACAGAGAAAATGAAGAGCTGCTCTCTGCCACTTTCAACAAAGAAGATAAGGGCAAAAGATCTTTGTAACTGAAAACTGGTCATTATTTAATTACATGTCAACTGGTGGCTGATCATTAAAAAGCGGATCAAAAAATGGTAAGCCCATGCTATTTTTACCAAATATTCTCAAGCAGGCTAATCTTGGTGGAAGGTGTGCATGACACATCAGTTTATAAGAAATTGAGATTTCATAGCGTATGGGGAAGGGAATTTTGAAAATACAGTGAGTCTGAAGTTTTTGAGTTCAGAATCACTCACTCAAATCCTAAGGCTATATACAGCTTCATCTTTTGATATGTCACTCTTTTAGCTAGAAAACAAGAATAAGGAATGGGGATTAGTAAGATTGAGAAGATGACGTTTTCAAGATGTATAGGGGAGGTTTAGGAGGATATGGGAGCCAAAATTTTGCGCTTAGGCCACTTGGCCAATCTGTCAGATTTCACAAATGACTATCTTCTTATATCCGTTTATCCTTTTTTGGTAAGAGGCACTTACATATGTCTACACTGGCAGAATCTTGATTTGCAATAGTTGAATTGGCACGCCTAATGCACAACCCCGTTCTGTCCTCTTGATTCAAGTTGTGAGACAATCGGTACATGCCAATGTCCTTTTTCTGACTCCTGGAGACATAAGTAACACGATCACATTAAAGGTTTTGTCAAATGATAACAAGTACAACATTTTTTATATATGTGCTCAATCTGAAGTATACATTTTATATCTGAAGATAGATAAGAAGGGCCCATCTATAATTGTATTTTGGTTTCAAGAGCATACTTGTATAGCAGAGCAGATCAACTAAAAGGTATTACTGACCTGAATTACAACAGAACATGGAGGCGGCATGTGAAACATTGGACCTGTTTCAGAGAAACTGAAATGCACCTTCCATCAAGAAAAGATTTTCCTTTATCAGAAAACTGTCAGAAGTACAAGTCTACGTGAAATTAATGCATATGCACGAGGAGATGGAGTAGGTCTTAGCAAGGTAAGCTAAAGAAAGAGGGATCACTTTGCTTTGTCGAGAGAATATAAAGTCCATATGAGGAAAAAATAGTTATGATGGCTAGAGGAGGTCATCTAGACAACCAGTCAATTATAGGCCATTTGTCTCCAGAACCTTGTGCTGCTTATATATAATTCAATACCCATAACCAACTCCCCCGACCCGGATGGAAAAATGTATAGATGCATTAAAGCATCAATCATGAGAGAGGAATATACTGCCAGATAGTTGATTAATGCCATAATCTACTTTGAATCCTATGCTTGACTGTCTTGTAACATGCATATCAGAAAAAAAGTTCAATATTTCATGCAGACATTTCTGAAGTGTAGAACTCACCTGATGCCGTTCTTTCCATTTTGGAAAAAAGTCATTTCCCAGAAGTTGAAACAAATGGTCCCTCATCTCATCATTGGTCACAAGTAAGCACCTAAATTTTATAGCTGCATACAGCCAGTACCTGATGAAGAAACAAGTTAATTTCCCATGGGAATATAATAAGAACGAATTAGAAAAAGAACTCAGTACAAGGCATTAAGCATCAGCACCGAAAACGACCTAGAAACAAGAGATTACAGCTCTCACCAATCATCATTTGAACCGGTAGGTGTTGCATAGATTGCATCGGCATTTTTCCACTTCTCAACTAACGCTCTGTTGAATGGTTCATCCATCTTATCTCCAGTAATACGTCTATTGTGCAAAACTATTAGCGGCCATTTTTTCGAAGGAAGCATCTGACGGATTCCATTTACAATAGCATTGACCTGAATGCAAATTGTCAATTAGAGAAAACAAAAGACCTGAATTTGTGAAAAATACAGGGGTTTCATTTACAAGGCACCCAGTAGTTACCTTAGATGGCCTGAATTTTCTTTGGCTGTAAAGGCCAACATTTGCTCCATCAACAACAGCTTCAAATGGTCCATAATAGTCAAGCCATCTCTGAACTCATCAACATTTTGTTTCACCCTCATTAGAGCGACACAAATGATCCGAGAATAATTAATCATCAGAGCAGTTAGTAAAACCTACTTGAAATTTCTGGAAGCTCGAATTTCTCTCTCTCCGTGCAGCTATAGAAGCAACTGAGTTGGCAAACTTTTCAGTTTCTTCGGGATCAAGATCAATGGTCACCAGCTTCTCAGCACAGCATTTGCAGCAGCCATCAGAGCCAACAAATGCACGTGATACAGTCCATTTTCCGTTACCCAACCAGCCTTGTCCATGCCAGCCACCACCTCCATTTTTAATAGCTTCAGTATGGATCTTTCATCCCATTTTCTTTTCCCACCCTTGAAGCTACCTTGCTGTTGAACCACTTCTCAATCAAATCTGCAGTAGAACGTGAGACTTGTCGAACTCCTGCTCAAGCTTATGCAACAAATAGTACACCTTGTCACTCCTAGAAGCTTCTATACTTACTTTTAGAAGTGCCTCCAGTTCAGGTTCCTCTGGATAGACACCATTCTCCAACATGTGTTCTTCAACTATAAATGCCCTGTCAGCATCCCCGTTATTGCAGAAAACAGATAGGGCAGGACCATAAGATCGTAATCTCGGGTTTATTCCATGTTCTTTCATTTGCTTTACAACATCAAATGCCATGTCACCATTGCCCAATGCCATTGCCATTCTTGCAACAGATGTAAGGGTTGCTTCATTCATTTGTACCTTCTCTGAACACATTTTCTCAGAGATTTCAAAACCCCTTGTAAGCGCATAGTGTTTTACATCTTCACTCACTTTAATTCCATAGTCTTTATGTTCACCTGATCTCACACTAGAAGCTTTTGCACTAGTCTTGATCAACTGAACAAATTCATCTGAAGTTTGAGGGTGAGAGTCGCTCAACAAATTAGTTAAGATTGTTGTCCCGTCTGAATCATGCTCAACTATATCCTGATTCACTTCAAGAGAATTCAAAATCCTATTACCACTTCCAGTTTTAGCTGGATGAACGACACCAGTAGCTGTAGAAGAACAAAGATAGAGAAGCACATCATAGTGATACTGTCCCATTACTATTCCTTGTAGCACTGCCAACTCATACAGCCTAATTGCACCAAGTACATCCCCTCTTTTTGAGCACATATCCAATCCAATCCTCAACTCTCTACTTGTTTTAGGTTTTAATGCACTCTTTGCGTTTCTATCTTTTAGAATGATTCTTCCATTTTCCTCTGCTACACCACCAGAATTTTCTCTTGAAGAACTCTTGTCAACCCTCTTATCTTTGAGACTAAAGGAAGAAAACCCAGAACCATTATAGTTATTAGTTTTACTATGTCTTCTGGCTTGCTCTGGTTCAACGGTCTCCACGTGTAATTTAACATGAATGGAAGATGAAATTTTTGGTGCTGAAAGGAGAGTATGAAAGGGGTTTAGAGTGGAAGAAGAATGCTTGCAGTGAGTAAAGGATAGTTGAGTTGGTTGAAGGGGTTTGAAGGCCATGTGTGGCCGTTAGTCAAGCTCCTTATTAATTGTCGGATTTCAGCTTATTATATTACTCTACGATGTTGATGAAACTCCTTTTAATTACTTTATTGCCCTTGCTTTCTGTCTCTGGATAAGGTTGTCTGCTGTCTTTTCCCGGTCATTTCTGAAAACAAAAAGATAAACAAGAGAAAAGTGAGAAGAAAAAATGAAAGGAAATCTAACATGGTAAATAGACCATTCTTCTTTTTCCCCACGAATTCGCTAGGCGAGATGTTTAGGGTTAGTTTAGAAGTAACACTTTTTTGAGAAGTTAAAAATTGTTTTTAGATGGAAGTAGAAACACCTGGTGCTTCTGGAAAAGTGATTCTGCAGTAATTTTTTTTGCTCATTTATTGAATTTTTTTTTTGGATTCATTTACCATTTTCTTTTCACAAAATTTCTTTTAATCTCATATAATATCTCATATAAAATAGAAATTTGGGAATAAGAATAGGGTAGGGCGGGGGATAAGAAAAAAAATCATATTTTTTTTATAAAAGTAACAAAAAATATGAAATCGAAATTTGAGGATGGGTAAGGCAATGGGGTGGGGTGGGATACGGGTAGGGGTAGGGCTGGGTAAGAAAAAAAATCATATTTTTTAATAATTTTTTTTTATAAAAGTAACAAAAAATATGAACTAGAAATGTAAGGATGGGGTAGGCCAATGGGTGGGGTGGGGGTAGGGACAGGCGGGAGTAAGAAAAAATTCATATTTTTAATAATTCTTTTATAAAAGTAACAAAAATCAAATAGAAATTTGAGGATGGGTAGGCCAATGGGTGGGGTAGGGCGGGGTAAAAATTCATATTTTCAATCATTTTTATAAAAGTAACAAAAAATATGAAATAGAAATTTGAAGAGGGGTGGGGTTGGGGGTAGGGAGGGGGGTAAGGGGAAAAAAATTCATATTTTGTATAAAAGTAAAAAAAATATGACATAGAAATTTGATGAGGGGTGGGGGTAGGTGTGGGTAGGGCGGGGGTAGGTTTGGACATATTTGAGTCATTGACTATCATATTGTCGTTACATTTCTTATGTATAATATAATATTATTTTTTATTAAATGTTTCAATTAAATAATTTTAAAAAAAATTATTAAATTGTAAAGATATACTGATTTTTAGAAACATATGATAGAAAAGAATATTTTAAATTGTTTTAAATCTATGAAAAAGAATATTCTAGTAAATTTGTAAATGTTTAGAAACAGAACTGTTTGTTTCTCAGAAGCACTTCTATAATTTTTGTCAAATCTAACCGATTCTCCGTAAGCAGTTTAGACACTTTTTCATGTTTCTCAAACAGACTTAGTAAATGAAAGCGAACCTCAAAGAAAAAAGCACAAGCAAAGAGGTGGGGAACCTGAGTAGATATGAGAAACGATCGAAAATCGTAAGATAAAGTATGATAGTGAGACAAAGTTTGTAGCCAGGTAGAACAAAAGGCAAGAGAAAGAAAATATTGAGTTTATAAAGAAGTATATGTTATGAGACTAAGTCTCTATTACAAGAATTCAATTGATGATATTAATAAAAGATATCAACTGGATGATTTAGCTCCATGAATCATTATTAATATTTGGACGTGCCCTAAGCTAAATGTGAGTTAGAAGCTCGAAGAAGTGTTGTAAACGTTGGTATTGTGATATTTTCGAGGTGAGTAACTAGACAGTTAGATAATGAATTGCTAAAGAACGACCTTTGAGGGTTATTAAGAAAAAGGTCCCCAAAAGGCCAACATCATAAGTAAAAGATAAATTTAGCGAGATCGAGCACGCCAGTTATGAATATGTGTCGCTCTATGCATGTAAGTAATTTAGTTGTCCCTAGTAACAGAGAATTGTTTTCTAAGGCAAGTTATAAGTTGTCAAAAAATCAAATTCCCTAGTAACAGAGAATTGTTCTAAGGCAAGTTATAAGTTGTCAAAAAATCAAATAATTATGAAAGATGTTGAGGTAACAATGTGACTTTTCAGGAGTGAAATCATGGAGTGCAAGGCGTTAGCCATTCCCCCAAGAGGGAGATAGTATGATAAAGTATCGAAATAAGATCATGTGTTCATTTTAGTGATTGTCTGGTGAGAGTGATTATGATGAAGAGGTTTAAAATGAATAAGATTATAATTATCCAGACTCTAATGATGTGTCACAACTCCTGAACACAATTAATAAAAGATGTTAGTTAAAAAAGATGGAGGAGAATTTTCTTCGGGTATAGTGGTTTAAATTGTGGATTTGCAACACTTTGTAAATCTGGATTAGGTGTGTGTCAAAACCTGAGTGGGACTGACCATGCTCTACATGCATATATTGTGATCTTATAATAGGGTAAATGACGTAACTTGTAACAGAAATAAATTATGTGAACAAAAATTCTTTTGTACATGAACGTGACCACTGGCCCATGGTATGCAATTGAATATAAAATAACCCACTGACTCTGTCTATGAAGCCTCCATGAGTACCTATTATTGAATGATTAATACAAGTGATGGGACAGGACCCCGAGCTACCCATAATCTCTAACATCAATGCAATTACTAGACCTAACTCGACTCTAGGTAAAATTAAAGCTTGCAACTCTTTCGCTAATCATCTGCACTATCTAGCAAACCATTCTGCCAACCTGTACAATTACACCTGCAATGTGAAATATAATAAATGCAAGACTTCAAAGGATGCGACGTCTGAGAAAAAATTGTACCAATTACGTAAGGCAGGTTGAAATAATTATATGAAAGAACATCAAGTGTAAAGAGAGATGATTCATTATTATTTATGGGGATCATATAGAACTCCTTCCTCTTGCGGTGCTTCATATTTGTTTTTACTATTATGGATAATCGTTCACAAGCTGTGTGGATCTTTCTCTTAGTTGATAAGAAAGAAATGTCCTAAACCTTGAAGAATTTCTTCGTTTTTTTGGAGAAGCGGTTTGGAAAAAGGGTGAAGATAGTTAGAAGTGATAGTGAAACTGAGTTCACATGTATGCAGACTTACTTCTTCGAACATGTAATTCTATTTCAAACATCTTGAACAAAGACACATCAGCAAAATGGAAGAGTCGAAAGAAAACACCGTCACATTCTTAATGTAGCGCGAGCATTGATATTTCAGAATCATCTTCCTATCAAATTCTGGATAGAATGTGTTTTGACTGCGGAGTATTTAATAAATGGAAAATACTCTTCGACTTTAAATGGAAAACTCCCCTGTGAAATTTTATATGGGGAGACACCCAGGTATGATCACTTAAGGGTGATAGCGTCACTATGCTACACTTACACAAAGGAAAGAATGAGGGACAGGTTTGAGAGTCAGAGTCATAGGTATGTCATCTTGGGATAGCCATATGGAAACAAGGATTGGAGATTGTATGACTTGGAGAATGACAAATATTTGGTCTCGAGAGATGTGGATTTCTACAAGACCAAGTTCCCTTTCGTTGTAAGATCGGAAAACTTGAATAACGTAAAGTAATACCGAGCGGATGAGAATCTCGAATAAAGTTATGTTGAGATGGACCAAATGGATGGAGAAATAAACTAACACAACTTCAAGACATTCGCGATAATATCGTACGAATGAAACTCATATGGATGGAGTACGGACATCGAATACCGAACCTACAAATGTTTCTGATTTAGATCAGACAGAGGCTGATCTAGATAGAGATAACATGGCTGAAATACAACTGGAAGGTATCCGTACCAAAGAAATACACCCAGACGAACAACTGGATCGAGGTAAACATCAAAATCATGAATCAATCCAGCTACATGACTACGTCACTGAACCTTCCCAGAAACAAAGTATATCAACTCGTCCACCCGATCTTCAACAATTCTCAGGTGCACCGTATTCTTTAACTAACTATATATCTTGTGATAATTTTTTTCACAGCACCAAAGGTTCCTTGCAGCAATTACTACAGGAATCTAACCAAAAACCTTCTAAGATGCAATGAAAATGGAATATTGAAAAATAGCCATGCGACAAAAAATTCAAGCGTTGGAGGATAATAGAACATGGACACCGGATAAGAAAGCACTCAGATGTAGTTGGGTGTACAAAATCAAGTACAACTCTGATGGCATAATCGGATGATATAAAGCTCATTTGGTCATTTTCAAAAATAAACAAGAGAAAAAAGTTGACTATAACAAAACTTTTGCTCCTGTTGCTACGATAGTAATTTTGGACCTTCCTGGCTGTTGCAGTTTCACGAATTTGAGAGTTACATCATATGGATGTGCATAATGCTTTCTTCTTATATGGCGAACTTTTAGAGGAAGTTTATATGAAATTGCCATCGGGTTTTTGTGTTCCTAGTCCGGGTTAAATATGTCGACTCTGTAAATCTTTGTATGGTTTGAAACAAGCCTCACGGTGCTGGTTTGCAAAATTGTCAAGTGCTTTGATAAAATGTTGGTTCAAACAGTCGTACTCGGATTATTTTCTCTTCACGATGCACTAAGGTGGTATGCAACTTAACGTCTTAGTCTATGTGAATAACTTGGTTATCTCCGGGAATGATTATAGTGTCATTGAACAATTCAAATAATATCTCCACGCATGTTTTCACATTAAAAATTTGGGCTCTCTGAAATATTTTCTGAGAGTTGAAGTTGCACGTGGACCAACGGGGTTATTTTTCTGTTAATGGAAATATGTCTTGGATATAATCTCTGAGACCGTTTTATTTGGAGCTAAACCAATTAATATTCATATGGAATAGAATCATAGTTTGGCGTTGGCAGAACGAGCCAATTTGGGAGATCTGGAACCATACCTACATCTGGCCGGTAGATTGATATAACTCAGTTTTATGTGACCTGAGTTGTCATATTGTGTGCATGGTCTATTCGAATTCATACAACAACTGAAGGAAGCACACTGAAAACGGCTCTTCGTGTGGTGAGTTACTTGAAGAAGAACCCAGGACAAGGCATTATAATGAAAAAATATTGTGATCCCCAGTTGTACGGATGGTGTGATTCGGACTGGGACGGTTGTCCATTGACTCAAAAAATCACTTATCGGTTGGTTTATATCCCTTGGGAATTCACATGCATCATAGAAAACCAAAAAGCAACACATTGTCTCTCATTTCGTGTGAGCGGTATATCGGTCGATGTGCAATGTGATGCATGAGTTGAAATGGTTAAAGGGAATTTTACATAGTTTGGGTGTTGAACATAAATCTCCGGTGAAAATATATTGTGATAGTCAAGCAACATTGTATATTGCGCGAAAATTTGGTATTTCATGAACGGACTAAACACATTGAGACACGTTTTGCGTGTTATTCTTTAATCATTATATTAATCATTTATGTTGTACTTATGTAGTAGCTTAGGTATTGAGAGGATTGTTTCTCACTACAGCAATAGCCAATAGGCATAACAAAATTGTCAACAATGTCATTTAGTCCTAATTTACGGATGCATTCCCCATGATTCCGTTAAATTAAATTGACTCTTTTTCTAGAAAATTTGGACTGATTAGAAGGTATAACTTAATAATCAGTCACTTTGATTTGGATCCAGATCCGATCCGGTGGATCCGATGGATCTGGATTTGGATATCATTTTATGGACCATATGGATCTGGATCTGGATATGGATACATGTATGTAAAACGGATCTGGATCTGGATCTAGTAGGATCCGGTCCAGATCCTACCCGTTGTCATCCCTACCCACAAGCGAGCATGTGGGCTCACCAAATAATTTGCAAGCAATAAGTACTCCTAGCGCGCAAGATCCCAGCGTACCTGCTCTTCTGCGTTATGTAACATACCATAGTACTCAGTCAGTGTCTAAGGGCAAGAGCCCATATAACAGAAGTAATCATAATAATAATAATTAGTAAAAAATAATATAAATGAAATTGTTCAAATCCAATGATAGATTAAATCATCAAGCTCAGTAAAATCATCATGATAGAATTAATTCAATATATTCAAAAGCATTAGTCATTTCTTATACTAAGTTCTTTCTTTTCAGTGTCATCAACATACCAGTTCAAGGGCAAATCAAACAATATCGCATGCCAACTCATGATCAAATCAAATATGGGAGAGTCATATTAGGTTTATGTTGCTCGAAAGCAATGCATCGGGGTACCAACCCACGACGGTGAATTGTCCTCTGAATTGGCACAACTTTTCAAAAAGATGCATTAGGATCCATAACGACTATTCATCCTCCCGAATATCAAGGCTGTCAATACAGGTCGCAACACAAATATTAGCTATCATGGCATATTAGCTAAAATCATTTTAATCATCTTTTCATTAATAGAGGTACTTCAATATCATAAATCAAGTTAGACATCATGTTCAAATCATTTATCCAGTTTCAAGTTCAACAACCCGTTCATGGGGCAAAACATGTTTAAAAGACATAACATTAAAACTCAAGTTCACCAATCTCTTTCATTGATCAAGTCGTGTATATGTATATACATCACAATATAAAATTGAAATATGAGCGTTCGATGCGAGCTTGTCCCGCACACGTATAAAGCCTTGTTAAAATCACATTTATAGTCAAAAGTATGTTAAAAAGGAGACATACCTCAAATCCCGCTAAAAATATCCTAAACGCGTTCCACAACGTTCAATGAAAGTTTTACAATCAATTACGATAATAATCAATTTCCAGGAATTTTCACCCTTTAAAAAACTAGGGTTCTAGGAAAATATTCATGTTCATAGCAAATTTTGATAGTCACCCCATGTTTTGTGCCTTTCAATTGGCTACATGTATCCTAATTATCCCTCTAATTGTTATAATTAAGCAAGAGACTTACCTCTCGAAGATTCCTAAAAATATCCTTCAATCGCTCTTGAAATTTAAGAATTAGAATGATGATTCTAGCGTTAATCTTTGTTAATTCAATGTAATAATCCTGGAAATTGAGTAGGAACTCACCTTAGATGATTTGGGAAGTCGTAGGGTGTTTTCTCTCTCAAAAATTGGTAAAAATAAAATGGAATAAAAAATTCGACTAAAACACATATTTATAATTTTCAGTCATTTTTCATCCACGACTACCATATAGGGTTCTTATGTGGGATATACGGTGTGGCCGCATGTCAACTCATGAAACCTAAAATGATGATATACACTTGACATATGGTTGATATATGGTATGTAGGTCATGTATGGGCCTACATGTCATGTATACATACAATCTAAACCTAGTTTTCCCACCTTTTAATATTTTCAATCGACAGTGGATATATGGTGGTATACAACTGATATACGGTTCTCAAGTGGATTCAGAAATCAACTTCAGAGACTTGAAATTTCCGCAACTTAAGTGACTTTTAGGACTTCACGCGGCTCGACATACATTTATACGTGGTATATTGTTAGGCGTATTTTGTATACGCTTTTTGAGTCATTTTTAGTTAGTATTTTTCCCATTTTCGTTTAAATAAGTGTCTTGTTAGGGTTGTTTTTCTTTCTTTTGAGTCACAGCGGTTCTAAATGGCAAAATGACAAAAAGAAGCTAAAAGTGAGCAGAAAATGAGTTCCCGAATCAAAAAGGACAAAAGTTGGCAGATCCGGACGAAAGACTGCAGGACCGCGGTGCCATAATTAATGAGAAGTCGCAGTACTTTCGGCACCACGGTGCCATTCAGGCGGAAAAATCACGTTCTGGGCCGATTTTGACACGGTTTTTAGGGTCCGAAATCCATATTTTCTCAACTATAAAATCCCTAAACCCTAGCCTCATTATTCATCTGGGATCTTACATCTCATATCGTACTTTGGAGAGGCAAAAGAGGCTACAACACAAGATTGGAGACAACTTTGATTCAAGTTTTTTTTCTTTGTTTTTATTTCAGTTTATGTTGGTTTGTATTAGTTCTTGACATGACAATGTTTAGGAACTAATTACTTAATTAGGATTTTTCTATTGAATCGCTTGAAACTCTCTTTCATGAATTAATACATTAGTTTAATTTCTTCTTCACTTGATTAAGATTTATTCAATATTGGTATGAATGTTTGATAGTTAATTGATCACTAATTATCATAATATATATGATTTCGAATCAAGAACCGAGAGGAGAGATTTGGATATGTTGTAATTGAATAGACATAGGTTAAAATCGCGGACTAAAGTACTCTGATACTTGTGTAGCATTATAGGTTATTGTTCTTAATCCTCCTATATGGTAAAACCTATCATAGAAATATGTAGGTTTTACCTTTGAGGTTGAGCGATTATATATCCTAACCGGAATATAAGACAGTCTAGTTAACCGCTATCTTAACGTAGAAGATGAAGTCATTCTAGTTGCATTAAGGATGGAAAATAGTGGATATTTGAAGATATTGAAAGCCCTAATTCCTTCATAACTGATTTAAACCAAAGTATTATCATAATTAGTTTATTTTCTGCAATTACTTAGTCTTAGTTATTAGATAAAAATACAAACAAATTAACATTCACCAAATAGAAACTAAAGCTTAGATAATCGGTACTTGATAATCAGTCTCTGAGGACGATAATCGGTCTTACCAGACTATATTACTTGTAATGATACGTACACTTGAGTTGAGCAATTGGAAATCGGCCTAACAAGTTTTTGGTGCCGTTGCCGGGGACTGGCGTACTTTCAATATCGAATTATCTATTCTTATTTCTAATTTGATTTGTATATATTTGGTCATGTTATTTTATTTCTAATTTGGTTGCTCCAAGAACAAGTTTCTAACTTGTTCTGCGAGCAGCTTGTTATCAGTTTTTGTTGTTTTTCTTATTTTGTAGATAAAGTTCGTTTAAAAAAACACACATGGACTACTACTACTACTATCAGGGCGGCGATTACTCGACTACTATCCACAAGATCGGATTATCAATGCCAATTTAACCCACAGGTTCCACAAGAAGATCGAAATGAGCTGCAGAAAGCCTTAGTCGCTCACGGTGCGAACTCGCCGAGAAATTTCAGCACGCAGTCGCCCCATCGAGGCGGGATGAATTGATAAAAGCATAGTTGGCACTCACAAACGCTCAAACTCAATTCATGGTGGAAGTGAAATCCTCTTTGCAGAACTTGGAAACTCAAGTGGGACAGTTTCTGAATTTGGAACCACAAATCGGGAAACCGAGGGACATGGTAACCATTACACCTCAAGAAAGTCCACTGAATGACCCAGTTACGAGGAGTGGTGAGCAGATTTTGGAACCTGAACCACAACAAGCTGTTGAGGAATTTGGAGAGATAGTTGGTGTTGAGAAAGAAGAGGTCACTGAGGACTATCCTATTGCAGAAAAGACAACACCAAATGTCATTACTGACCCTCAAAAAGAATGTCCATACTCTGAAGGGCACCCCCAAAAGTTTAGAGATGTAGGCAGTTTCACTGATTCCTACATAATAGATAGCCTAGAAGACAAGCTTGTCTTGTGTAATTGGGGGATAATCTTAGATATGAGGCTCTTGTTTGAAAAAAGTATTGTGGGAGAAGTGAGAGCTGCAACAATAACTGTGCGGATTGCAAGCAGTTCGCAGAAGGATCCACTGGGCACTAGTAAGGATTAATTGCGTCCGGCTAAAAGACGTTAAAGACAGTGCTACTTGGGAGGCAACCCAAGGTTTTAATTATGTTATTTAAATTTTTGTTTTAGTTTGTTTTATTTTGAATTGAACAGTCTCACGATCTGGTATGTTGAGTTTTGTGGATGACAGATAAAAGAAGGGATTGAGAAAAATGCTGCAAAAACGGGAGAAATTTGGCATAGCGTCGCGGCGCCATAATGCAGGGTCGCGACACCCGTTGATAAAATACGACATCTCCAGATACCACCTCAATGCAACATTTGCCGCCATCACCACCTTTTTTTGCCGCTGTTTTGATGTATGTAAGTCGTCCCTTTTAATTTTTAGTCTTTAAACATTTGAGACAATGTGTCGTTTAAATTTGGGGGGGTCTTAGTATTTTGTGTGTCTGTTTTTGAGTTTTTTTTCTTGTATTTTTGTGTCTTATATGAGTCAAAAAAAATTATGATCATGCATGATGTGTGCTTGAGTTAGATATGCCAAAAATTCATAAACATCTAATTATTTGGGATATTTGTGCTTAGCATATGTGTGTCAATGGTGAAAAGAATTGTCACGCCCCGAACCCCGGGCCTGCGACTGGTGCCCTACCTGGGCACCCTTCTATTCATACAACACAATAAATCGCGGAAGATAAATAACACTCTTTTTTTTCTTAAACAAAGGCAAAGCCGATAAGGCTGTCATAATATAAGTCACCCGAAAGGGTCTACACTGTTCAACAATGTAAATACAACTCTATTCAGTCCATCCCACATATGAATACAGACCTCTAAGATTTTGGACAAATACTATGACGGGACAAGGCCCCGTCGTACCCCTGAATATACTTAGCCATAATGATATGCTCCGAAACATTTGAGCTATCCCAAAATGCTGAACAAGGATCCTAAGCTCGCGGATCCACAACCGAGAACCTAGACCTGCGGACATGAACGCAGCCTCGAAAAGTCGATGCAACAGTACCAAGTATGAAACGGAAATAAAGTACGTGATTACAATCATACCGTACAAGAATGATCGCAAGTATGAAAACTCAAATACCAGATCCTACCGTGTCATAAAAAATCAGAGCCAATTGTACCTTGTCTCAATGTACTACTGTATCATTGTATCACTGTAACACTGTACAATATACTACCCGGCTTTTAGTGAATGACGCAATAAAGTCATGTAAAACTGTAAGTACTGTAAAGGAGATCGTACAGTCCAAATATAAAGCAGGAGGCAAGTATGATAACCAAATTAACAATACACTGTGCCTTATTAACAATGAGAGTAATAAGAGTAAACTTTACATGCTTTAAATTAGAAAGCTTATGATCAATCTAGGGCTACCCGCCCGT
The DNA here is from genome assembly GCA_029844215.1 of Przewalskia tangutica. Lineage (NCBI taxonomy): Eukaryota > Viridiplantae > Streptophyta > Magnoliopsida > Solanales > Solanaceae > Przewalskia > Przewalskia tangutica. The sequence goes on from CM056718.1 coordinate 145,978,123, forward strand.
AGTATCAATATGAAATCCTACTCATGGGACTATTTCACCCGCATAGGTCGTGTGGACCCGCATGAGGCAATTTGTCTCGCATAGGACTATTTCACCGCGTAGGCCTACTGGACATGATGAGCATATACGCAATACTCGCATCGTGGAGAGCAAATCCACGGAATATGTATAATGTCTTGGGGGGTTACCCCGCAATTATACTTATAACACTAGCACTAATGGCTATCATGAACAACATATGCAAGTTAAGTAATCTTTAACTCTCATTAGATAAAATGAATGCACCATCTTTTTAAACAACCAAGGCAGTACCATGCCTTCCTTTTAAAACAAATAAGACAATACCATGTCTTCCTTTCTAAAATAACCAAGACAATACAATGCCTTCTTTTCTAAAACAAACAAGACACTAACAAGTCTTTCATTTTATAACACCAAGGCACTATCACACCTTGCATCACTAAGGATTAAAGTCCATTACAACAATTGTACGTCCGTCGTACATTCACTTTATAAACTCAAGGCACTTTCATTTCATGTACTATATTAAGGACTTAATCATGGACATTCTCACATGATTTCCTTATAACCTTTTTATACTATCTCTTGACTTTCCACAAACTGTTATAACCAACTTCCCATAAAGTCGTTATAACATCTTTCATTTTAGAAAACTAAAGCACTGCCACATCTTTCCTTTTAATACAACCAAGACATTATCACATCATGTAAGGGAGTTGAACCCAAAGTACTACGTACATCTATTCTTTATACAAAAAATCACATGATGCAATATAAGGGAGTTAAACCCAAAAGTACTATGTACATTCACTATACATTCTTTCTTTTGTAAGACCCCAAGATTCTAACACCCGTAGTATCAAGACACTTCCACTTTCTAAAATCAAGTTAAGTGTACGTTTAACTTCAAGTAACCTATTCTTTTAATCATCAAGTCACTTGTACTCATTAGGGTCGATACCGTGGAATTGAAACACCCCGCCCTGACTAACCTCCCCCTTCGGAAGAGCGTCGTGGCCTGCACGGAGGCGCCGGCCGAGAACATCTGCAGTCCTCTGAAGTTGTCGAGCCGCGGCCCTGTACCCAAAATCTACATTTTTGCATTATCACTTAGTCTCTTTTCATGTCAAGGACTCATTCTTTCCTATTACGTTACTCCTATCTCTTTAAAATCAAGTAAGCTTGTACTTTCCAATTCAAGTATTATAACTTTCAAAACTCTAAGTGACTTTATACTTTCAAAACCAAGTATCATGTACTTCAAAATCAATTCACTTATACTTTATATAATCAAATCACACGACTTTCAAAATCAAGTTCCATAACTTGAAAATAAAGTCTCACAATCTTTTAATTAAAATAAGTCTCTTAACCTTGAAAATCAAGTCTCATTACTTTAAATCAAATCTCATAACTTTGAAGTTATTCAAGTAACTTATTCATTTCAAACCAAGTCACTCATACATTTAAAATTAACACTCATTTGAACCGTGAATATGTTATACCCGTTTCTAATACTTCCTAACGTCTCTTACCAACATCCCCCATAAGACATGTTAAGGACTTCAGGAATATTTTAGACATACATTTAGCATAAAAATCAATAACATGAATACTTCCTAATGACAAGGCAAATACTTCAAGAAAACAAGTCACGTATACTCCAAATAACAAGACAAGTATACTTCCAAGGATAATCAAGTTGATAGAAGGAAGAAGTTCACATACCTCGTTGGCGACTAACCCAAACGACAAGTAGCAATACGCTCCAATGTACTTCAACCTTTTTGGCTATTCCACAAGCCAAGTAGAATGTGCTACACGTAGTACTTCAACCTATAATGATGATAGCACTTCTATCAATATCATACTTTCTAATATAAGACTTATACCAAATAATGGCCCTCTAATTCTACGGAAATTTGGGCAGCACTTCCTTTGTTTCTACGTACTTTTCCACCTTTTTCAAGGCCCGTATTCATCAACCAACAAGCCACATTTAAGCGCGACCAACGATTAGCAAAAGGGATTACACGCTGCTTGGGCGTGCAAAATTCTGCCCCACAATCTATATTAAAACAGTCCATTATTTACCAACATTAAGGGTCATTCTCGGCCAACATACTTTAAATCCAAATCCATTTCTAATATTCATTCTTTCTAGCACAAGGTCATCTACATATATCCACAACATGTAATATCTAATTACATTAAGAGAAAGATGATCATTACCTCAATATAGCCCAAAATAATCCAAGTTTAAAGTCGATCCTTAGCATGTTTAGCTCCTTTTCTTTACGTTTCAATCCACAATATACAACCCTTAGAAGTTCATAACCAACTTTTCTTCAAGTTCCAACACAAAAGTCCAAGAACACCTTAGGTTTTCAAGGTGCGACTAATGGAACAACATAGTATTTCCGGGGTTTAAGGGGTTGTTTATGCTTAGTATACCACTAGGGATCTTTGGTTTGAATATGGGGATTTATCAACAAGTATTGAAGAATTTTGGTCTTCCAAAAAGGCCCTATGGCCGAGAGCTTCATGGAGAGGGCAATATTTTTGCCTTGTGAAATATGGCTAAGTGTAGATGAAGTCTTGCACCCTCTATGTGGATATATATAGAGCAATCAAGGGTTGAGATCAATCCAAGTGTAGGGTCAAGATGGTGAACAAGTATGGGTGGGACCCACAAGTCCACTTGTCTTCAAAATATCTCAAGACAAGCCAAAGTCAAAGTCAAAGGGGATAGGTGACACGTGTCACCCTTCTATTGGTCCAAAAATATTTCATCCCCCAAAAACGTCCATATTGGCCAAAATATCAAAAAATATTATGGGCCCCATAAAACCGTAAAAAATTTCCGTGGGCCCCACGTGACCAAATCCGAACTTAAAAATCCATAATTCTTATATATTCCAAAATTCTTCAATACCAAATTTGAGAATCAAATTCCCATTAATAAACCTTTCTCTTCACAAATTCTCGAGAATTTTCCTTAAGAAAAGTAATTCTTCTTTCTTTCCAAAATTCAAATCTCAATTTCGTACGCACGTTCTCATCTCATTGCCTTGGAAATATGGGGTGTAACAAGAATGATTGAAACATGTCTATGAAGTCTGATTGCTTGCTATTTGAGGCGAAATAGTAAAGATGTACATATTTAGGGAGATAATTCGGGCATTTCTTTGTTAGCCCTTCTTACCATTCAATACCTACCTTGCAATAAATTGTATCCCTAATCAGCCCCTTTGAGCCTAAAATAAGTGATTTCTTTGACACCTTGTGATTCTCCTATGTGACATAAGCAGTAATTGAAAAATTGGGATAAAAGAAGTATGAAAAAGAAATACGAAAAGAGAGTGAAAAATTTGATGTACCCCAATAAAAAAGATGTAAAAGCTTAAGTTTGGGAGTGTCTATGAGAATGTGTTTCATGCTCTCAAAAAGAGAAAAGGAGAGTGATAGGTATGAATTGGAAATGATACCAAAAAGAATGACAAAATGGTTGAATGAGGAAAACTCTTATGGTATGTAAATTGAGCCTAAATGTCTAATCTTACCTACCTCTGTCTAAGCCTACACTACAACCTTGACAAGTCCTGAAGATCTCTAGTATGTATGTCTATGATTAGTGGTGAATAGCAAGTAAACAGGCTCATAGAACTAAATGAAATTGACATGCATAGGTTAGGAGTTCATGCTTCCATTGATTGAGATTGAAATGAATTTACGAAATATCTGGCTTGAAACTCTAGATTTCTATATTCATGTTATATATGTTCCAACATATTATCCCAACTAACATTCATGCTTTTCTAAGTAACCTTGTGCAGTTGCTTGATTTGAGTCTTTGAGTCTTTTGTTTTTTTTTTGTTTCTTTGATTTTGTTTTGATCTTTGCTCGAGAACGAGCAAAGGTTAAGTTTGGGGGTATTTGTTAGGCGTATTTTATACGCTTTTTGAGTCATTTTTAGTTAGTACTTTTTCCATTTTCGTTTAAATAAGTGTCTTGTTAGGGTTGTTGTTCTTTCTTTTGAGTCACAGCGGTTCTAAATGGCAAAATGACAAAAATAAGCTAAAAGTGGACAGAAATGAGTTCCCGAAGCAAAAAGGACAAAAGTTGGCAGATCCGGACGAAAGACTGCAGGACCGCGGTGCCATAATTAATGAGAAGCGCGATGCTTTGGCACCGTGGTGCCGTTCTGATGCCGCGATCTTGCGGCGAAAAAATCACGTTCTGGGCCGATTTTGACACGGGTTTTAGGGTCCGAATCCATATTTTCTCAACTATAAAATCCCTAAACCCTAGCCTCATTATTCATCTGGGATCTTACATCTCATATCATACTTTGGATAGAAAAATGAGGCTACAACACAAGATTGGAGACAACTTTGGTTCAAGTTTCTTTTCTTTGTTTTTATTTCAGTTTATGTTGGTTTGTATTAGTTCTTGACATGACAATGTTTAGGAGCTAATTACTTAATTAGGACTTTCCTATTGAATCGCTTGAAATTCTCTTTCATGAATTAGTGCATTAATTTGATTTCTTCTTCACTTGATTAAGATTTATTCAATATTGGTATGAATGTTTGATAGTTAATTGATCACTAATTATCATAATCTATATGATTTCGAATCAAGAACCGAGAGGAGAGATTTGGATATGTTGTAATTGAATAGACATAGGTTAAAATCGCGACTAAAGTACCCCGATACTTGTGTAGCATTATAGGTTATTGTTCTTAATCCTCTTATGTGGTAAAACCTATCATAGAAATATAGAAGGTTTCTGCACTGGGGTTGAACGATTATATATTCTAACCGGAATATAAGACAATCTAGTTAATCGTTATCTTAACGTAGAAGAAGAAGTCATTCTAGTTGCATTAAGAATTGAAAAGAGTGTATAGTTGAAGATATTGGAAGCCCTAATTCATTCATAACTGATTTAAACCAAATTATTATCATAATTAGTTTATTTTCTGCAATTACTTAGTCTTAGTTATTAGATAAAAATACAAACAAATTAACGTTCACCAAATAGAAACTAAAGTTTAGATAATCGGTACTTGATAATCAGTCTCTGAGGACGATACTCGATCTTACCAGACTATATTACGTGTAACGATACGTACACTTGCGTTGAGCAATTGGAAATCGGCCTAACACATATACGGTCCGTAAGTGGGTCGTAACTTAACCAAATTTTCCAACTTTATTTCTTTTCGATTCCTTTCAACTCCAATTTATTTGTACCTTGATACATGCTTAGATATGAACACCTATACGTGTAAAAACATAAATTTTCAATGTTCGGGTCTAACCACAGGTATTTAATGAGTTCAAACTTCACTCAAATTTAAGGAATGCTACATTTTGGTGCAACCTCTAGCTATGTTGCGGCGCAAGGTGGTCAAGGTTAATAACATTGTTGGTGTCAAGATTTTGGTGCAATGGACTAATTTGGGCCCAGAAGAGGAGACTTGCGAAGATTGGGGTTATATCAGGGGCTACTTTCCAAAGTTCGTAGCTCAGCTAGACCTTGAGTACAAAGTCGCTTGGAAAGGGGTATTGTTAGATAATGAGAACGTAGGAGAGGAGGTGGCGCGACTGAATGAATTAGGACAGTGTATGAAATTTGAAAGGAGGTAGGTGTATTAAGGATACATCGGGGCGATACACATGTGTCCTTATCAGAAGAATATTATAACTATAGATGATTCTGATCAAAGCATACTATAATGATAGCGTTTGTCTGAAAATTTAATGATTGCTTTAGTAAGGTAATGTTATATATGTATACTAATAGTTAATATTTAGATATCATTTAGTTGTTATAAACAAAATTATGCAAAAAATATATTTTTCCTGTACTTTTTACGTTATAAACTAAAACAAAATACTTTGAATTTTAAAATTTTAATTGATTTTCATATTTCATTAATTAAAATTTGAAAAGATTAATAAATTACTAATAAATTCATAATAGTTGTACAGTACAGACAGAGAATTAAAATGTAAGGAACCTATGCATTTAAAATTAATTAATATTTTAAATTTGACGTAAGAATTCTACAATTGTAGGTTGTTTCATAAATTTCAGTCATATAACACTTAAATTGACGAAGATTTTGTCCAGACTTTCAACAAAAGAGAATTCAATAGTTTTCACTTGAATTAACGAAGATTTTAGTCCTGTGAAATTTTAAATTAAAATAGACTAATTACAGCTATCAAAATCAGGGAAATAAGTATCAAATTTATACAAAATCGATAGACGAAAATACTTGATTTTGAAATTTTGTAACACTTAATCATATTACTATAAGAAATATTTTTTTTCTTTTAGATATTCGTACTTGAAATTTTACTATATGGATATTATTATAAATATTTAAATATTTAAATATTTTATACATAATATATTTTTTATAAAATATTATTACACAATATTTCAGTATGACTTATATAGAAGTAATTTTACAAAGAGTGTACCGCTATAATGAATGTCACTGCTATTATAAGTAGAATATTGTTATAGAGAAGTAAAATATAATATGAAAAATCAATTCCGGAAAAAATCAGATCGTTATAATGAAATTTTGTTATCACGGATGTGAGGTTTGAGTGTATATAGTGTTGAAGTATATAGATATACCACATATATACACAAAATATATATGTGGTTAGTTGTGGTTAGTTAGTTATTGATTAGATATTTTGGATATTAGATATTTTGGTTATTAGATATTTTGATTATATTTTAGTGAGATATATATTTTAGATTAGTTGGCTATAAATAGAACCATTGTAATTAGTTTTATCTTGAGCAAATAATAATAGAAAAAGAGTTCTATTTGCTCCCAAATATCTCGACCTCATTTGTTTCCTTCTCCTTGCGTTTCTCTTCTTCAACCACTGTCTTCCCTCTCTGTTTGCTCCTCCATTTTAGAATCTAACATGGTATCAAAGCCAAGTGCTGTATAGATCGATCCAATTGTAGTGAGGAGTTTGAAAATTCAAAAAATGCTGAAAACGAAATCGCGAAGGAACAGAATCGCGTTCTTCTGAAAAATCAAAAATTGTGAAGGAATTGAAAATTGAGGAGTTGCTCGAACATATTGAGGTGAAAATCAGAAGCAATTGAAAACTGAAAACGATTTGAGAACTGAAAAAATTGGAATCGTGATTTTCGACTGAAAATCAGAAAATCGAAATCGAAGAAACTGAAACTGTTGTTAATCGATTGATTCAAATCGAAGAGAGAGATCGAGAAAACGAAGGAGTTTCTTCTGAAAATTCTGAAAAATCGAAATTGCGAAGGAGTTGAAGAATTTCTTCTGAAAATCCGAATTGAAATCAAGGAAGATTGAGGTAATCTCTATAGAATATACTTTTCCTCTGAAAAATCAAAAAATGGAAAATCGAAGAACTGAAATTCGAAATTGCGATTGAAAATCGAAATTGCTATTTTTTCTAAAAATCAGAGAATCGAAGATGGATTCATCTTATTTGTTCCGCTATGGAAATGTTATCATTTTCTGCGGATACATTCAGCCTTTGGCTATCATTGCGACGTCGAAGATCGCCGAAAATATTCCTGAAAGTCATTTTCGTATTGTTTTTGTTGTTGGTTTCCATATCTGTATTGGTATTATTGTCGCGCTGCTGCTGTTTCTAGTAGTGAAGCAGCATTAGTTGTTGTTGGAGATGCAAGTTTGTTGATGTGTTGTTCAGTGACTGAAATCGTCTTTGATTTTGTGTTAGTTTCTATTCGAGTGTTGGTGATACTGTTGGTTATATACTAGTGTTAGTGTTTGCTGCTTGATTGCTGGTGTAGCTGCTGCAGGAACTAATATGAAGTTCTGAAAAATGAAAGAAAATATATTGTTGTTGGATCAATGGAATTTCAATTCAAAGAAACTATAGTTCTGTTGCATATTCAATAGATCGATTGAAGGATCGAAGAGTTCTTAGCGACAAACAGACTGAGAACCGAGGGATACTTCGTCGACGACAATATGGATTGAGTTGAAACTTAATTCAAAGAATAGTTTGCGTGATGAGAATCAAGAGATTCTCTAGTCCGAATGACTAGAGAACGAAGAGGTTCTTACCGCTTATTAAAGTTGCTTGCGTAATGAGAATCGGGAGATTCTCTAGTTCAGGAGAGACTAGAGAACGAGGGGGTTCTTGCCGCTTATCAAATTTTGCTGGTGTTGGTTCAGAATTGTAGTCTGCTGGTGCTGGTTCAGAACAAATTCATAGAGAGAATCGAGGATTCTGAGTCAAGTGAGACTAGAGAGCGAGGGTTCTCCGTCAGATGAATCCAGTGGTTTATGCCAAATTAAGAATAGAAACTGAGAGATTCAGTTTATAAAAGCCTGTAGATGCTGATATGATGGTTGCTGGTTCAGAATCGAATTATAGTGTCACTGTTCAGAATCAAAATTATAGTATTCGCGATATTCTTTTTTCATTTGTGCATGTTTGTTCTCGATGTTCTTCTTTGCCTTTGGTGCTATTGCTATTTACGCTAGATGTTCTTGGTCATGGTATTATGTGGTTGGTCATCTTTGAAAAATGCAAGTTCGGGGGTGATTTACGTTAGATGTTGCTAATTGGATCATGATATTCAAGTCATATAACAAGTGCTCGAGGATAAGATTGAATAAGTGTGAAGTGTCTTAGTCTAACAATGTGTGAGGACTTTGCGTATACATACATAGTGTCATTGAAAGGATTGTTATAGTGGAATTTGAACTAAAGAAAATGGTAATGTTCTGTTTGCTTTACTGAGATCAATGTGTTCTTTGCACCATTCTTTGTGGGGCGAGTTTTGTCTTTGGTGGTTTGGTGTCACTGCTTTGCTCATGGTTTAGAAGCTTGCATAATTCGGGATCCTCGTGGGTTGAAACCTGATGGAAAAGCTTCAGATCCGTGGAGTCTCTGGTGGTGTGGATGTGGTGGCTGCATTCATGGATTTGCTAGTAAAAATAATATTGCTTGTTTCCAAGCTAGGACTGAAATCGTTGTTTTCAGTGCCTAGCTTGAGGGGGAATGTTGAAGTATATAGATATACCACATATATACACAAAATATATATGTGGTTAGTTGTGGTTAGTTAGTTGTTGATTAGATATTTTGGATATTAGATATTTTAGTTATTAGATATTTTGATTATATTTTAGTGAGATAGATATTTTAGATTAGTTGGCTATAAATAGAACCATTGTAATTAGTTTTATTTTGAGCAAATAATAATAGAAAAAGAGTTCTATTTGCTCCCAAATATCTCGACCTCATTTGCTCCTTTCTCCCTGTGTTTCTCTCCTTCAACCACTGTCTTCTCTCTCTGTTTGCTCCTCCATTTTAGAATCTAACATGGTATGTTGAAGTATATAAATATACCACATATATACACAAAATATATATGTGGTTAGTTGTGGTTAGTTAGTTGTTGATAGATATTTTGGATATTAGATATTTTGGTTATTAGATATTTTGATTATATTTTAGTGAGATAGATATTTTAGATTAGTTGGCTATAAATAGAACCATTGTAATTAGTTTTATCTTGAGCAAATAATAATAGAAAAAGAGTTCTATTTGCTCCCAAATATCTCGACCTCATTTGCTTCCTTCTCCCTGTGTTTCTCTTCTTCAACCATTGTCTTCCCTCTCTGTTTGCTCTTCCATTTTAGAATCTAACATATAGAAATATAGATATAAATAAATGGACAGTGGAGATTAGGAGTTTAATAAATAAAGGAGAGGTCCGGGTGAATTTTTATGCAACTCAATAGCAGTTGGGAAGAGCAGCTAGGACCTGATATTCTCGTCACCAACTTCTCTCATTTCTTCTCATTCTTTCTTCTTCTGACTATACAAGGATTTCACCATTGAAGTTACTATTTGAGCTGAGCGTAGTAATTGTAGTTACTATTGAAATTCTCTCTATCAATAAAATTCCTAGTTCCTCACAGTTTCTACGTTTACAATCCATTTTTGTGATTTTTCTTTTAGTTGTAATTAGGGTTGGCGATGGAGTCGGGGCGGCGGTCAGTCCCATTCGACCCGATTAAATTAAAAAAAAATAGCGGGTTGGCAGGCAAGGGCGGGACATGGTATGGTCGCCCGACCGGTCCCCGATCCATGACTTGCCAAAAATAACCGTTGCAATAACGGCCATTTACATTTTGGCCGTTAGACAACGGCCATTTTTAGCTTCCCCCACTCCCCCAACCCCCCCCCCCCTACTCTCTTTATATTTATTTTTAACCCCTAAGTTATTATATTTACACTTTAATCCAATTTTCCAACTATAAATACCTCATTTTCTCTTCTTATTTCTCACAAATCTTCCTACAATTTCTAATCTCTCAAATCTCAATCAATCTATTTCTATACAACATTGTCTACTACATATTCACTCTATTTATTAATTTGAGAATTGTGAGTGAAGTTGGCAACTAGCTTGAGGATTAATCTATCGAGTAAAATTTCAATTTTCAACCTCTCTCGATTACACATTGACTCTACGTCGGCGTTTGGTACATTCGTTCTCTCATTAAATTATTATTTTGTTTTTATTTCATTTAGCACATTTAATTTCATTATCTTTAACTTTTTAAGTCTTTAACTATTTATTACCATAATTAAAATGAAAAGAACAAAAAATATTTTGGGCAAGGCCTTGGGTATCAAGGGCAAGGCAAGTATATATACTTCAACCACGCCTCAAAAAAGACATATTGTTTCTGCGGACAGTATTGAAAGCCTCAGAAATATAATGTGTGGTGGTAACACTGCTAACCAAATTAGCGAGTTCGATATTTTTGTTTTGCAGGGCATTTTACCTTACCAAGCAGTTGTCAATGAAAACGGAAAGAAAGACTTGCTGAAATATTGGATGCAAAATGTGAAGACATTTCCGACACTTTCAATGATGGCCCGAGATATTTTGAACATTGGCGTCGTGTCAATCGCACGAAGCGCTTTCTGCGAGCATTTCAAATAGGTGAGCCTGACACTCATTAGCCGAGCGGCAGAAGATGGCGGTACTATTCGAAGATTGAATCGAGTGGAGCGAAGAAGGTCACGATCACCCAGATTAACGAAGAAGGAGGCGAAAACTACGACGTCTTATCGAAGGCATGAGTAGCGGCGTGGAACAATTTGACCAAGATATACCAATTCCAAGAAGAACCACACGAAATTGTAAAGAAACTAGAAAAAGTATTTTCAAATTGGTAATATATTTCATTGCAATTTTAGTATTTTTTTCTATGTCTTTTGCAAAAAAATTCAACAACAATACACTACAATGTTGTAATTCTGAATCTTGTATATTTCAATGAAATAATTAATAATATAAGAGACACAAAAATATTCTTGGGATGTTTTTTTTACACTCTTCTTGTCTTTGTTTAATTATTTAGTTTATAAATATATATGAGTATAATACTATAATACTATAATAGTATAATATGACTATCACTATAATATGACTATATGTTACTTTGTTAGTAATTTAGTATTTTTAATTTAGTGAAAAAAAAATTTAAAAAAAATGTCCCGCCCGTCCCATCCCGACCCGTCACATCCCGTCCGACCAGCCCAGGGCCCAAGTGATGGGGCGGGACACGATATCGTCTCGCTAGTCTGGTCCACTTTGACCGCCCGGCCCGACCCGCCCCTTCTCTCCGTTCCGACCACGTTATCCGCCTATCCGATCTCGGTGGGCCGACCCGGCCTTTGATCTTAGTTGTAATTGCCCTTACCGAATTCAGTAGTCCTTCATTTCTTTTTGCAATTTTAGTACGCATAACAAAGGGATGACACATAATACAAATGAAAACAAGTTTAACACTGCGGGACAAATGAACCGTCACACTTCGTTTGAGTTTTTTTTGGGGAGGGTGGTTGGGTGGGGGGAGGGCAGGTCAGCAGAGGGGGTACTGACGAAAGAAAATAGGCTACGATTAGGGGTGACAGATGATCGTTTGGACGGGTCAAGATGGCTAAATGTCCAATCCGTCCAAAATTTATATGGGCTAAAATGGGCGGGTCAAGATGGATTAAATGATGGTCATAAATTAACTTGCCCAACTTGACTCATTACTTTGACAAATTTCAAACTTACCTTCTATAATATTATTTTATTTTGTATGATATTTAATTTTTTCATATCTTTTTTTTAAATAAGAATAAGTTTTTTTTATATTTTTTATAAAAGCAAAAAAATATGAAATAAAAATTTGAGGATTAAGTAGGGCAATGGGGTGGAGGTGGAGAGGGTAGGTGTGGGTAGGAGAGAGGGAAGGATTCAGATTGGAAATCAAAAATATAGTAATTCAAACTATAAGACATAAGATAGGTGTGTGTAGAGGGAAGATAAGAAGAAAAAAATCATATTTTTTATAAAAGTTAAAAAAAATGAAATAGAAATTTGAGGATGTGGTGGGGTGGAGGGGATAGGGCATGGAGCGGAGGAGGTAAGAAATTTTTTCATATTCTTAATAATTTTTTTATAAAAGTAAAAAAATATAAAATAGAAGACTTATGATAAACAATAGAATATTAGATGGGTTACTTTGAACTAATGTAATGAATTGATTTGAGTTGTTAAGGATGAATGAGTTGAGTTAAATTACTCAAACAGCTTCATTTAATTGTATGTCAACTGCAAACTCATTAAAATCTGGGTGGATTGAGCGAGTCGATTGGACTTGAATCCAATTGTCAGCCCTAGCTACGATCATGATCAATTCACAAATTGGGGAGTGCGAAGAGATAGAAGTAGAAACGAGAAAAAAGGAACTCCGTCGGAAAAGAATGACTAAACATAAGTGATAAACTGACCTTAGTGATTTATATTGTCAAAGTGCAATTAGGACCATTACGCTACGGTCTTAAAAGTACATCAATGTGTATGGCCTGTTGAATTCATTAAGCAAATGGATCAAAACCTACTAGCAAGAGAAAGGATATCACAGAACGAACAGCGTTCACCAAAAGATAACAATCAACCCTATTCATATAAGTGATCTGATTTTCAATGTTGCGTAATAGCACTATTATCTCTTTCGACTCCATCCGCTTCCTCTCATGTTTTTTGACAAGATACCCCATAAGTGTAAAATTCAGGATTTATAGGGTAATACACTAAATTCAGCATAGGAAGCAGTGCCTAAGAAACTGATGCACATCTTTTGAAAATTGTTCAGTTTGCATAAAGTTTATCCAATAAACATACCCCTCCTTTGAAGGGGGTAGGGGTGGGGGAGGGAATAAATAAAATTGGTGAATTTTACTTGAGTAACTTGAAAATAAACTTTATTAGGAGCCACGGAAATGTTACAATACATTATACATGCTCTGCTTACAGGCATGACCTACGTGCCCCTCTACAGGAATGTTGTACCTTTCTATATTTCAAACACATTCTGTTTCCCAGTTGTAGGAACATTGGGTACACACTGCTTACATGCGTGACCTTGAAGCTGAAGGTGTAGAAGCAGGTGCACTCTGCAGCACAAGAAATGATACCAATCAGTAATGATTTTAAGATATGCACACAACAAAACAGCAGGCAATCCGAGTTAAAATGCACGCAATTGCCAGCAGTCAGCTGCAACATTCTGTCCCAGATTGACCACATATCGATGATGTTGACAGATAGTGACAGTGCAATATTACATCGTCATGTCCTTTCCCTAGTTCATTCTTCCTCCAAAACATGTGACTAACACCCTTTATTTTTTGTTTGGTTTGGCAACAGCGGGAGCTCAGAACTGGTAACTACTAACTTGTTATTGACACATGGTAAACTGATATACCAAAATCATCAGTTATTGAAATTTCAACTGTATATGCATATTGATTACTACAATTAATAGACACATCAAAGTTGAAGCTAAGATGCAGTAAATAGATAGAAAGATCTTAAAATGCATAATGGTGATGACATCAAGCTCTTACCAGGGGGATGCCTTTTGTTGCTCTCTCTTCCAAGAACCTTGAAGGCTTGAAAAAATTACCATATAGTTCTGACCACTTCTTAAGACTTCTATAGATATGGCCAGCACCAACAGTGTCAGCCAGAAAACGATACCACCTCTGCCAAAAACAGAATCATTGTGTAAATGTTTGAAATTTTAATAGAGATAATATTACCAAATACGAAATGTTAGCATAGCGGTTAGAAAATCATGTCACGGTTTCTCATCTTTAAGTGTCCGGAGTTGGGAAATATAGTAGTAGCTGTTTTAGTTTTTAAGTAGACTCTGCCCAATCCTTTCATTCTTCCCACTCTACCTCCTTTTCCTATTCTTTTTTTTTTGGGTAATTATCTTCATGTCTTTTGGCTAGCAGTTCTATCTTAAGGATGCACGAGCATGATGAAAGCTTTGAAGATTTCATGTTTAGCTCCTATTGTCCACGCCTCTAAATCAGTAGACAGTAGTAATTAGCCCATGAAAATATGACCTGCCTAACCCGTCATGGCCCACCCATTTATTAATTCAGTCCACTTTGACCTGCTCAATTCAGCTGATCTAAAAGTTGGGCTGAAATTTAGCCCAAATTGACCCAAGAGAGATCTTGTTAAAATATTTTTAAAAAGACACTTTTTTGTTTGATATGTTATATATAGCCATAATAAAGAAAATAATAATTAGATACTTAAACAAATTATAATAAACAAACAAAGAAACTAAAAATATAGTAAGAATTGGGCCGGTTGGGTTATGACCTATTTCTTAGCCCATTTCAGCCCAAATAATTTTTTGGTGGGTTATTGACCAACTCATTTTGAGCACCCAAAAATTAGCCCAACCCGCACATTTGACACACCCTAGTAGTAATCAATTAGTAGAAGTTTCAAGAAGTAATTTGACTTTAATATGGATGGTGACTTTAATATGGAGGGTCACAAATGAGTGTTGATTCCGAAAAGAACTAAGACAAACTAACCGGTAAGATGGGAAACTCATTCCAAGGACAGATGCAACATCAAGGTCAGAGGCTCGGACTACTATCCCTTCATCTAAAACACGGCATGCCTCATTCACAACTGGAAAGAGTATCATCTCAATAATTTCTTGGTCACTGACAGATATTGGCTGCGAGAAAATTCCCAAATAAGAAAACACTGGTTATTTCTCATGAAGTTAGAACTCAACAGGCCCTCTGAACAAATAGTCAATTCCTGCATCTGTAAACCCATTTTACTTCAATAGAGATTTTTCATTGCAAGTGTTTCTTAGATAGAGATACCTTTCCTCCAGGCATTATGTTGGTGAGCCTTCTTGATTCCTCAATAATTGGAAGCACCGTAAAGTCGGGTCTTGGCTTCCTGCCCTTCTCATAAATATAGTAGCCTTTTCCATTGTTTTTACCTGTAAAACCAGTGTCAATGGTGGAAAGCAAGACAATGAAGCAACAACACAAAGGATACAAGCTTGCAAGATTACCATTTCTACCACTTTCTATAAGAAGGTCGATCAACGGAGACTTAAAAGTGCGATCAGAAAAAGCTGAACCAAATTCTTTCCCTACAGCAACAGCCACTCCATATCCTGTTAAATCCTGAAGCCTGCAAGATGCTAAAGCAAGTTAGTTTCATACCAAACAAACTTAACCTTGGAAAAGAGTACAAGGCATGCCATGTGAGCCAACAAACACCTTAATACAGCAACTAACGAAGAAGATGATTGTTTCCCTCTGTGTTCCTTACAAATTTCTAAGTAACAAAAAGCAGTATATTATAGCAATCATCAAAATCCAACTAAACTAAAGGGACAGGAGACATGCATGTATTCAATTTCTCAACCTATAATATATAATAGGGTGCAACTGCCCCACTCACTTATTTTTTGTGTTCTGTGGTAGCATAGGAAGACCTGTTTCCTGACATACCCTTAATATTTTTCTTATAGCTGTGGTTCCCGGACCAGTTTGTGTGCACCTTCAACTAATTCCACTGCTACCTACTATCCCCCATTGCCATAGGTACCGGGTAACTCTATTCACCAAGGCTTTGACGAAAGAAATTACCTAGTGTTTTAGTCTCCACTGGGATTTGAACCTGAGACCTCATGATTCTCAATCCACTTCATTGACCACTAGGCCACACCCTTGGTGCTCTTACATCAATCAGTAAAAGCCTCTTAACAATTCAAACAAACCTGCACTCCCTTTTATTACTTTCATGTATAGAAAATTGGATCTGAACAATATTTTCTGTCATGGATGCACTTAGGAATTTGTATCATTGAGATATAATATTCCCTTCATTCCATTTTATATGCCGGTATTTGATTAAGTACAAAGTTTAAGAAAGAGAAAATACTTTTGATACATAAGCTAAATGTATATTACCTACCAAATATACATCTTAAAACCTTGTGATATTTGTCATGCCATATCATTCTTATAAGAACATAACGTTAAAGGTAAGATGGGAATGTGCAAATTGAAGTGTTTCCAAAGATAGAAAGATGTCAATCTTTTTAAACATCTTTTAAACAAACCAAAAGGATGGAGTGTTACAAGTCTATCTTAAAGCTGTTATAAGCTAAAGAAATGATAAAGAATTGCATCTGCAGATTAGCTGCCCAGCTTGATTTTGATATGCTTTCTCTTGTATGAAACAATTTTGCAGCCACATCTGATAATTTAAAAGGGAAGAGAATTACTGGAAGGGACCCATAGGGAGACCAAAGCTGGCAATTTGTGCATCAATCCTGTAGACATCCACTCCTAGATTTACCAGAATATGCGCACCCTGGGAGTAGGGAAAGAAGGTTCTATTGACAGCAAAACCAGTACAATTTCCCACCACAACAGGCACTTTCTTTATTGCTTTGCCAACAGCCATAAGGTCAAGAATTGCTTGGGCAGATGTCTTCTCTGTTCGTACTATCTCCAGCAAAGGCATAATGTGAGCAGGACTAACCATAGCAAAAACGAAGTTAGCAGTTGGAAAAGACAAAGATGCTACCATAGTAAATAAGTAACTGCCTGCATTTATATCTCAAGGATTTGTTACATAACTTAGAGATTACCCTCTTCTAGAGGGATCATTTACGTTGCTATTTATTTTATCTGTATTCAAACCCTGTAATATGCTTCCTAGGTGTCAGTGTAATTTAGCTTTTACTTCTAGCAATCCCCATCGCCCACATCCGCTAAGCGCCAAAAGATAAAGAGGAAGGGAAGTATAAGATACATGAAAAACAATCTTGTCCTCAAGCTAGTTTCACGAGCAAGTATACAATATCACATTTTGTTTCACATTGTTACATTTTATTTTTGAAATTTTATGTACATCCTTCTCTTTCAGTTGTTTATATTTCCCAGATTAGTCACAACTATACAAAACATTGACATGCATGACTTCATACCTGAAAAAGTGGGCCCCGATAATCCGATCCTTGGATATGGTATTTTCTCCAATAACGTTGAGGTCGATAGTAGATGTGTTAGTTGCCAAAATACAATGTGGAGGGCACACCTTCTCAATCTCGCTGAATATTTTCTGTTTTAGTGGAACATTTTCAATAACAGCCTGCAAACAAGATGAGACCAACACAATTACAACAAATTAAGAACGAAAATTCTGACCATCAGCATTGTTTCATAGTAGATGTTAGATAGTTATAATGAGTGTCCCATTTTGGTAATTATATAATGTATTGTGTAAAGTTTGTATATAAGTAGGGATCAGTGTAAGTCAATTATTTTGCGCATCTGAATAATATTTTCCTGAGACTTTATTTCTCAATTGGTATCAAAGTATAGGTGAGAAAATACCGTTGTGCAATATTCATGTGACATCCGCATAGAAGTACTCAGTTACCGTGCAATTTTCCAGTGAAATAAGTACATGTTTGTGTCAAAGTGCATTTTCTATCAGTATTTGCAAAAACTAACACCGCCACAAGATTCCTCATTCGGCGAGCAAACCCCAGCAGATCCACCGTCACGCACTCTAACGCGCCACCTGAAGCTGTGGCGCCAGCGACACATCAGATCCACGCGCTGGCATGTGAAGTCTTCTCTGACATCCTTCAGAAGCAGATCGGTTCCTTGGCGAGTTTCAGATTTTTTCGGCCAGTCATGTTTTCCATGTTTTCCAGTACCTAGGGTCTATTATCCATTCCCGTCTATTATCCAAGGGAATGGAGAGATTGATGACGATGTCACACATCGTATTGGGGCAGGGTGGATGAAATGGAGGTTCGCATCTGGAGTCTTGTGCAACAAAAAGGTTTCACCAAAACTTAAAGGCAAGTTCTATAGGGTGGCGGTTAGACCGACTATGTTGTATGGGGCGGAGTGTTGGCAGACTTCGCACATACACAAGATGCTGAAATGGATGTGTGGCATACAAAGAGAGATAGGATTAGAAACGATGATATCCGGGATAAAGTGGGAGTGGCCTCCACCGAGGATAAGATGCGGGAAGCGAGGTTGAGATGGTTCGGGCATGTGCAAGAGGAGAGCCACAGATGCCCCAGTGCGGAGGTGTGAGAGGTTGGCTATAGACGGGTTCAAGAGGGGTAGAGGTAGTACAAAAAGTATTGGGGAGAGGTAACTAGACGGGATATGACACAGGTGCAACTTATGCGGACATGACCTTAGATAGGGGGTTGTGAAGGACACGGATTAGGGTAAAAGGATAGTAGGTAGTCGAGTGTAGTCTTACTTACGCAAAATGATAGTTGTAGCGTTATTACTATACGCCCGATTAGCCTACTACACTTATGCACAATATTGTTTTATAGTCCCCTGTAGTTTGATTTCTGCTGCTATATGTTCTTTAGTGTACTTTGTTTATCTTATTTAGTTGTGTTAGCTATTGTTTCATGTTGTTAGAATGCGTTACCATGGCGTATTCAATTTTGTTATCAGCATGTTCATACTGTCCATACTGCTTTAATTCTCTGTCTGAGTCTGACTGTTTCTCTTGCTTTGTTTTGCTTTGTCTTGCTTGTTTTGCTTGTGATTATGCTTTGTCTTGAGCCGAGGGTCTCCCGGAAACAACCGCTCTATCTATCAAGGTGGAGGTAAGGTCTGCGTACACTCTACCCTTCCCAGACCCCACGTTGTGGAATTTCACTGGGTATGTTGTTGTTATAGTCATGTTTTCCAGAAGTCTTCCAGAACACCTATTGCGCATTGGAACTCTGAGCTTTTAGAGCTCTGTCGGCTATTTCATATTATTTAGGTGACTTTCCAAACAACCTCTGTCAGCCAACAACTTTTTTTAGTACTTTATTCTAAGCTATATTTTGTGATTATTTGCTTAGAACTCTCACTAAATACACCCGTGTCTTCCGAAATTGATGTGTTTAGTTCAAAAAATATGAAAGTTGGACATTGAGTCTATGATTACTTCAAAACACTTAATGGGAAGTTCAAACTATTTAGATTGGGTTTCTCGATTGAGTTGTGATACGTAGTCAGGTGTTCAAGATTATCTTTGGTCAGAAATTTAGGAAGTGGGAAAAATGCTATACATAACACGATTGGGAGAAAGATGACACTCAACTATGTAGTCTCTTGTAGCAATCTATCGATTCCATAGTGATGGCCTTGTTTCTCCATTCCAGACATGTCATTCAATTTGGAAAAAGGCTTGCACTTTATACACTAATGACATATCTCGTTTTTATGATGTGATATCTCGAATGAAAACTAAAAGAAATAGGAAGTAGATGTGTCTATCAACTTGGAACAAGTACAGACAGTCACGGAGGAATTTGAGAAGTTGATGCCAGTTATTGGCTTATTGTTAGTGTTGAAAAACAACATGAGAAACAACAAAAGATGTTTACAGTTCTTACATTTGTTGGACTTTCTAATGACCCTAGTTACGGTCGCTGTCGATTTTGGCTAGTCTATTGTTCTGATTGATGAACTATTATCCCGATTTTGCCTTACCTTCGACCTGTGATAATCTCATGCTAACCATTGACTCATCTATTCTCGCGTCTGAGCAATGGAAAATTGAACATCTCAAATTATGGAAAATCGAGAAGGAGATCGTGTTGCGAAGATCTCGATTCAAGTGTAGTTAGAGCGATAAGTGCGGACACGTTAAATTATACTTATGCTATTCTGCATGGTTGATCACTCAAAAAAATGCATGTTACGTCGGACATTCGAAGTAACAAAGGGTTTTATTTATCCCAAGGGGAATATAATGAGTTACTTCGTTATTGAATGAGTAGCGAACATCTCTGCAAGTAACCTCTATTATTCAAATTGGTACCTTTTGCATTTAGTAATGTTGTTGCTTGTGACTAATGATTTAATACTCTTGGACCATGGGTAAATTAGTGACCTTTTGATCATATTTACGGTGATAAATCACTTTTGTCAATGTCATTTATTCAAACTCTTCCCATTGTTACTTTTTAAGTCATTGGGTTCAAACAAAAACAAGATGTTGGACGACTAATCTCGTATCCTCTGTCGTTGTAAATTAAGTGTATTTACTTCTTAGGATGTCCTTTTTAGTCTTGCATTTTACTAGTCGTTTTAGGAACCACGAATTATGCCATAATATTCGCTTGATGTTTCTTTGGTTATGTAGGACCATATTACGGGATAAACAATTGGCATAAAGCGTGAATCCAGAAGACCTTTATTACTTAACTCTCCCAAGTCCCCGCGTCAGCATGTCCTATTACAAGTCCTTGGACACATCCACGACGTTTGGGACATCCGAGTTTATTGAAGCCTCGGATGATGATCCCTAGCTTTTCCTACATTATATTGTGACCAGGCGGATGCACAGCTTGCCTACGTTAGATTGTGAGTCATTTTGACTTGAAAAATATACCTCAAGGCCCTTGGCACTGCATAGTGTTGAAGTGCTGCGAGTGATTTTTCTTTAGTTCGATTCGACGTATGGGGTCTTAGTAGAGTCGATTCAACACTTATGTTTTAGCATGTTATGTTTTTTAGGTGGCATGGAAAAGCAAGAAAGCGGTGTGGTTGCACTCGATCTAGTATTGGCAGTTATCGAGCAATGGCTATGGAAATATGTGAGCTAGTTTGGATCAGCGATTTGCTCGAAAAATTGAAATTTGAAGAAATCGCACTCGGATGGAACTTGTGTGTGATAATCAAGTTGGCGCTTCATATTGCGTCAAATGCGGTGTTCAGCAGAGAACTAAACACCAGAAATTGATTTTCACTTCGTCCGGAGAAAAGATACTCTTGGGGGAGATATTGTTATAAAGTTTTGTGAAGTCAAATGATTGGCTTGAGATATTTCAGTCGAGTGTCTTTCATGGTCTCATATTAGTTACATTTGTAACAAGCTCGTCACGTATGACTTATATGCACCCAGCTTCGGGGACATTGGATAGTTATATGGAGTGTCCCACATTGGTAGATAGGTGTATATGTACTGTGTAAGATCTGTATATAATTAGACTCAACGTAAGACAATTATTTACGTATCCAAATAATATTTTTCCCAAATCTTTAATTCTCACAGTAGTGTTCTAAAGAAATCTAGTAAAGAGAAATGAGAAGAAGAGGAAAAATATGAACATTTAACAACAAAACATAAGTTCAGCAGCTCACCTCTTATGACCATATCCATCCTTAAAATCTGAAAAATCCAATGCACCTTTAACCATTGAAAGGGATCTATCTGCTTTGTCCTGGCAATTTCTTTCCTAACTACCAGTCCCTGACATTTGCTGTAATATAAAATTCATCCCCATAAGTTTCTACATTTCAAGACCACTAAGGGACTGTCAAGAACAAACTGCGCAAGACCATTACGATCTCGCAATCCTCACAGTCATTGATTAAATGACTACAACAACAACAACAATATACCCAGTGAAATCCCACAAAGTGGGAGTGCAGAGAGGTAGAGTGTCACCTTGAGACCTTAAATCTACCTTGGTAGGTAGAGCGGTTGTTTTCGATTGATTAAGTGACTAGAGGTATGTAATTTAACTGTAGTAAAAGAGTATCGGCAACCTTCAATAGCTTTCATCCCCTTCTGAAGATACTCAGAACTAATTTCCTTAAGTACAACAAATGTGTTGCTAAGGGCAAGGGCTGTAGCTATGCCTGAACCCATTAAACCTCCACCTATTACAGCAACTTTCTTGACTGTCCTAGGTTTGAGCCCAATATCAGTGACGTTAGGTACCTGGCCAATTATGCAACCAAAGGTCATCCAGAAAGAATAGATTGACACACAGGGAATGGAGACATCTAAGTACATATTTCAATAAGTCAAAAGTTGGGAGAGTATCAAAAGCGAAATGAATACAAACTTAATTAAAATGGTATAAAATATAAACAACTATACAAGTTCATTACACAAAAGAGATCCACAGAATCTACGTCACTACATGAAATCATACTGATAACAAACTTTACAATTAAGGCACATCCAGAAATTCATTCCAACATCAATCAACCAAAATAAACCAGAAAAAGAAATGGATCGACGAACTATAGCTTAATCACATGGGTAATCATTCTTTATAGAGACTTTTTATGTAAGAAGATAGTTTTGTATGTCACATCTAATGCATTAATCTCTTGAACATTCAACTACTGATAGATATCAATATCTTTTGATAATCTGCAATCAAGAATACAGTTTAAAAATAGTAATTTCAAGAAAATGAGTCAAAGCTAAATCAGTTAACTAGAGGATTCGTAAGACTGAGAGGGTGCATAGGTTGTAGTCATCACAGTAATTTTCCTATTCATGCTTGCAAAGAACTCCAAGCTTTAAGTTAGCATCACAAAATCAGTGTAGATTCATACCCTTCACAGTTCAGGATTTGCAGTAGTACCATACCTTCGATGTTGTTCGTTGGGCAAAAAAACATGAACAAGACCCTTTGATGCTTATCTGACAATACAAGGTCCTTGAATACTTTAGCTTCCTGCAAAACATCAAAAGAGTTGTTATGCCATCTGGACAGAAAGCGTGTTTATGATACAAAGATATTGTTGACTGAGAAATAATGCCTTGAGAACCCCATGATATCACTCCATGGATGATGCCTTCTTCAATTACGCCGTCAATGCATGCCAAGTGCTGAGGCATATTCTTAGCTGTCTGTTTCACTTGCTCCTAGCCACCTTCAGTACTTATGGCGGCTTCTGAGGCGGGACCCAATTTTGTCTGTCTTGTAGAGGAGGCAACGCCCAAGGCACTAAGCCTTTCTGCAATATCAAGTGCCCACTGTCTAGAATACTTTTAACAACTCCGATGAAGAGACAATGGCATCAATGGACCAAGCTTCTTCCCTTCCTCCAAGCGTAATTGGTTTAGATGTCTGCAAGAAATTCGTTTGTAATATATAAAAGGCCATTAGGATGATTCATATGATTGATTACAAAATTTAAGTCGAACAGAAGCAATCCTAATAAATTGAGCACATGTTGGAGGAAACTAAAAGAGGAGGTCATTGCCAGGATATGCAGATAAACTTTAGAACCTAGAGATCAACCAAGCGACCAGAAGTTGAACAATGCTCACATTTGAGGAGAGGACATTACATCATAATTTTTCTCCTCTTTTGTTTTTGAAGTTATGGCTGAAGTACAAAGAACTCCAATCACTATATAATGACAAGAATAACTTTGTAAACCGTTCTCTTTAACACTTATTTAAGCAGGACATACATTCCCCAACAGTTAATTTGGAAATGAATTGATAGATCAAATAAACTAGCCTGGGAA
>CM056718.1:146001988-146216187 GCA_029844215.1 Przewalskia tangutica
ACTAAAATAAATTATAGGAATAAAATAATAATGATAACACACAAAGTTTAATGCATTAATGAAGGAAATTAGGGCTTCGTATTTGTCAGCATCATTCGTTATTAATGCAGACTTGCGATTCTTCTTCTTATTAAGATAACATGTTAGCGAGGTGTTCTATATTACAGTTAGGACATATAAAAACTCAACCTAAGTGCAAATTTTCTATATTTCTATGATAAATTCGATCGCATAGGAGGATTGAGATCAATAACCTCTGGCGCTACACGTGCGATCGCGATACTACCGTTCGAGATTAAACCTACGTCTAATCAGTATAGCATATTCAAATATCACTTTTCGGGTGATCTGGCGTTCTTCGTTGAAATTTGTTTAAAGCTATTTCAAAACTTCTCATGGCTTTTTGACTTATCTCTTGTGACCGGATATATATTTTTGCGCAATAACGCTATTTCCTTTGAATTAGCCTTATTCCTTTTGAATCGCTTAAAATCTAAAAACACACAAAATAACAGCATATCTGCAAAAATAACTAAAAGACAAACAAAGACTCCAAAATACACTCTTAAACAATACTAAAATCTACCTAATAACAAACCAAGTGAGGAAGGAGTGGAAGACACTTGTGACAAATGTAGGATAGGCCATGGCAGGTTTGGTTGGGTCATAAAAGTCAACTTGACATACAGAGGAACCTTGGCTTAGGTTTATCTAGATCACAAAGTTCTAACTAGACTTGCACCAAGGGTTTGATCCACGAGGATGGATGGCGCAAAATGACCAACTAAGATAAGCAACACAAAAGTTGAGTAGCAGCAAATGAAGTAAAACTCAAATATTTTCCATAAATTTTCCACACTTTTACATCAACTTGGGCCCTATTTATACTAATACTTAGACCCTTCTAGAAGACAATTAGAGACACAAACTTGAACCACTCGACCCACATTGAGAAGGGAAAGGGGTTGGCCGACCTTGGAAGGAGGAGGAATGGATCGACCTTTCATGTGTTCTAGACGGCACTTTTGTATTATCCGTGTAGATAAGTGCATGAACTAGTTAGTTCATGAATCTCGTCCAAATGGGAAAGGGGAAAAGGGTTTGTCGAATGGAGAAGGGATAGAACCAACCGCCATGTTTTCTAGGTCACCACTTTTATATTATCTATATAGATAGGTGCGTGAAATAGCTAGTTAAATGAACTATCTCCTTGAGGCATGGTTGAAATCTTCCATTTCTAGATTGTTCTTTGGCCTAGTCACTTATCCTCTTATACAGCTAGTCATCTCCTTCTATTGCAAGTCTATTAATTATGTCTAAGGAGAGCTAGTAGTTAAGCTAGAAAAAAATAAGCTAAAAGAAAGTGGTCTCGGCGGGAGCCAACATAAAGCTAGAAATAAATGTGTCTTTCTTGGATTCTTGAAGTTATGTCTTGACTCCACTCCATTCTATTCCATTTTAAGCATCTACTCGTAGATTGATGGGTAGTCATTGAAACCATAGCAAATCACCTGCGGCTCGCATTGGGAGTTTAAGTTCATGACCTTTCTTTCGTGATCTCGATTCTTTAACAGAATTTGCCCTCAATTCGCCGTCTAGGTATGATGATAAGTCTACACCATGAAATGTGGGACCTCCGTATTAGCAGAAAGTTCTTCCTTGTAGGAGTCTCTTGAACCTAGCCAATATCTTGAAATAACCCATACTTCAAATAGTTTTCCCATTGGATCAAATAGTCGTAGGTAAAAGAATTTGGCGTGCGCCGTCGATTTCTCACTATAGGAAGCAATTGGTTCATTGTCTTGAATTAAGAGCGGTCCGATATCAATTCTTCTAACATCATGTTCAACTTCATATAGTATCAATATTCCGAGAGATGAGGCGGCAAAGGCACCATGATCACTGAAGAAAGATGATAAAAGAAGTCGATTCGTGGATTAACTTTCCGCGCTTACATTTGTGTGCTCGGTCCACCTCCGGATAATCCCGCCTCGGATGGATTGCCGCTGAAGGCTCGAGCGATACTATGTATCCATGGACGTCGTAGCACCTCGTGCATGAAACTTACGGAAGAGCTTGAAATGTCACATACTTGAAATGACATCACAAGCCGCATGCTATATTTGATCTTGAAAGCCGTATTATGCACCTCCTTCCTCGTATCCTCGTTTGTTTGGAACCGCTCCTCAAATTTATCTTGGAGAACTTAGCAACACTCAATTCATCAAACAATCATCCATTCTCGGCATAGAAGACTTGCACTTCAAGGTGATGTTGATAAGCTCGACCGTGATACCACGTGTGCGAGTTCCGTCCTCGCTTTGGTGTCCACAAGGCGAGTGTTGTGTATGGGCTAAGGCTCTTTCGGGCATATCCTTTGCCTAATAACTCTTACTCTTCACCCAAGCCTGTAACATCCCGTATTTTCGGGTCACAGTTTGTGTTACACCCCGTAAGTCGAGGCGTATTAAAGAGAATATGCGTAATGAATCGGGACTTAAAAATTTGAACGAAAGAAAGAGTTGTAATTTCTAAGGAAAATCTTCCGAACCCCGGGAAGGAAAATTGTTAGTATAGGAGAATTGGATTCTCAAATTTGTTATTTAATACTTTTAGAATTTATCGGAATTATGGAATTTTATTTTGGAATTGGAGTCGTGGGGCCACTTTAGAAATTTTTACGTTTTTGTGGGCCATGAGGTTTTGGTATTTTGACCAATTATGGAAATTTGGAAAATGAAATATTTTAGACCAATGGGAGGCGACACGTGTCACCGCTCGCGTGAGCTGTTGGATGAATAAAAAATGGACGAGTCGAAAGATGCAGTGAGCTTGATATAATTGACCACATCTTGACCACAAATTTGTTTTGATCTTGGCCCTTGGTTGTTGTATATATCACCTACTATTTTATAAGTTTCATGTATGTTCCGCTGATTTTCTCTGATGTATACCTGTAAGGGTGCCGGGTAGAGAGGCGATCGCGGGCAGTCGGGTCGTGACAAAAGTGGTATCAGAGGAGTTAGTCCTCGGAAAGTGTCTATAGACCGTGTCTAGTAGAGTCTTGGTTATCTGTGTGTTGTGCACCTAATCTATAACCAGGAGGCTGCAGGACATTTAGGATTGGTTTCTATTCTTCTCTCTCTGAGATCGTGCAGTAGAGCTGTCTTATTAGGTTGAATCCGCTCTGACCTATTCTTATGTATCAGTTATGCCTCCTGAAGCGTCGAGGGCCCGAAGGGCAAGCGCATCGAGGCGCTAGTGGTACCTGAGAGGTTACTAGGACTAAGGCGAGACTATCGTGAGATTGTAGCGAGCGGGGTTGATTACCCGGTATTAGAGGCGAGGAAGCGTGCATGACTCGAGGTTCGATACGAGCCTCGATCCCTTAGCCGGGCGGAGTATAGATTATGGAGAAGCGAGATCATGTTATTGACTAGCGTAGTGGCGAGCGGCAAACGACGATGTATCTAACCACAAAGCGGATTTGAGATTGATTTTACGGGTTGTTGTACACGAGTTCTATGGTTAGAGATCGAGGATGATCCTCGAGGAGTTCGTTCGGCGGTCTGACGGATTATGCAGTGCTTAGGGCCTCGGAGGCAGTCGGTTGTGCTAGCTGCAGGTTACGATATTGCGTTGAAGTGGTTTGAGTCATAGGAGGCGTCTAGGGGTGTGGGTGCTCTTCCGGTGTTTGGGATGAGTTCGAGGCCTTCCTTGATCACTTTTGCCTCACGAGATGAGAGAGCCGCGTGGATAGGTTCTTGTCATTGAGGACAGAATGGGAGGACCGTGAAGTATAACACAGGTTTTACTCGTTGGCAGTATCGCTCGCTGTGTGGTGACATGGCTGATAGAGTTCATCGCTATGTGATGGGGCTAGACCGCTACCTGGTTACTGCATGCACAGGAGTGGCCGCCCGACCCGGTATGAATATTGCCGAGATGCGACATATCTGCAGATGATTGAGGACGAGGAGAGATAGGACCCGGCGGCCGAGGCCGGCCCAGAGGGCCGGGGCAGCGAGGTTTCAAGGTAGTTTTAGGCGGACGGCCTCAGCGGTAAACTAGGTCTACATTTCGGCTAGCAGTGCTCTCCACGATTTTCGGCGGGGTTTTACAACCTCGGGAATGCGAGGCAGTCGAACTCTACAGAGCAGTCTCGGGGAGATGGGGTTCGATCGATCGAGCCACGCTTTGCCTCAATCCACCCGATGTGGTAGGTTCCGTGCAGGGTGTGTCGCTCCGGTGCGGGTGCTTGTTTTTCTTGTGGTCGTCCATGCCATATGATAAGAGAGTGTCCTCATAGAGTGGCGCGGTGGGATAACCGATCTCTTGGATCGATTTTGGGTTCTTCGCCTTGATAACTAGGCGGGATGTTAAATGCCGGCGGTAGTGGTAAGTCGTGGTGGAAGTTCCCAGTTTTAGCGGTCCTTTGAACCGCCTATATGATTTCAGGTATATCTTTGACCCTTTAGAGACTTGTATATGATAAGGTTGTTGTATGTTTAAGTGTCATGTACAGTTAATATTGAGATTATGTACGTATGCTAGAATAAGTTTGGAAGTACGAAAAGATAATCCTTTTAGGCCATGAATGAGAGTAAATAGTGATGATGCACACTTTGATTTGATTCCTCGTTTGGCTTATGATGGATGGATATGCATTTGCGATGTATTAGGGCCATGTGTGGCATATGTGATTATGTTGGAGGAAGTTAAAAGGACTATGCGATATCTGTTTAGATTGAGCCTCGAAAGAACATTCGGGGACAAATGTTTCTAAGGGGGGGAGAATGTTACACCCCGTAAGTCCAGGGCATGTTAAAGAGAATGTACGTAATGAATCAGGACTTAAAAATTTGAACGAAAGAAAGAGTTGTAATTTCTAAGGAAAATCTTTCGAACCCCGTGAAGGAAAATTGTTAGCATAGGAGAATTGGATTCTCAAATTTGTTATTTAATACTTTTAGAATTTATCGGAATTATGGAATTTTATTTTCAGAATTGGGTACGTGGGGCCCACCCGAATTTTTTTACGTTTTTGTGGGCCCACGAGGGTTTTGGTATTTTGACCAATTATGAAAATTTTGGGAAATGAAATATTTTAGACCAATGGGAGGGCGACACGTGTCACCCTCCACATGGGCTTGTTGGATGAATAAAAAATGGACCAAGTCAAAAGGTCAAGTGAGCTTGATATAATTGACCACATCTTGACCACATATTTGTTTTGATCTTGGCCCTTGGTTGTTGTATATATCACCTACTAGTGCAAGATGAATTTCAACACTTGGAAAAAATCAAGAAAACCTTGTGTGCTTCTTGTGAGCTCTCGGCCAAGGCTCTATATTGGAGAGAAAATTTTGCAATCTTGTTTCATAAATCCCAATATTCAAACCCAAGATCCCTAAGGGTATTCTAAGGATATCTCAACACAAAAATCCTGGAAAAACTACATTTTTACGTTAGTCGCAAGATAGAAACCTAAGGTGTTCTTCAACTTTGAAGTTGGAAATTGAAGAGAAGTTGTTTATGAACTTCTAAGGGTTCTTGGAGGCGGATTGGGCGTCGAAGAGGAACTAAAGTTGCTAAGGATCGACTTTGAATCTTTGATAAGATTTGGGCTTATTGAGGTAATAATCTTCATCTTACTATTGTAATTGAAGATTCCATGTTATGATAAGTTAGAAATGATCATGTGATATATATTATGAAGATTGATAAGTGTTATGAAATTTGGAAGCTTAAATCTGAGATTGGCATGTTAGCCATTAAAATTGGAAATCAATTTGGTCGATAGTTATAATCGCCGCATGTTGTATAAGAAAGAGATTTTAGTTGTTATAATTGATTGCGACTATATAACATGTTAGAATAACAACTTGGATTGAAAAGGAAATGGAAAAGAAATAGATGTTGTTGTTGTCCTTGATATTGTCGAGAATTGCCTAAAGATTATGGACTTTTTTATATTAAATTGTGGGGCAGAATTTTACACGTCCTGTTAAGGCGTGTAATCCCCTTTGGTTAGCTGAATTGTTGAGCCTTAAATGTGGCATGTTGGTTATTGATTTCGGGCCTTGAAAAGGGTGGAAAAGTACGTAGAAACAAAAAAAGTGCTGCCCAAATATCTGTAGAATAAGAGACCTAACACTTAGTATTATTCCACGTTGATAAGCTAGGAGTTGATAGACATGTCATGGTTATTATAGGTTGAAGTACTACGTGTAGCGTATTCTACTTGAAGGGTGGAAAAGCTAACAAGGTTGAAGTACTTTGGAGCATTTTGCTACTTGTCGATAGTCGTCGCGAGGTATGTGAACCTCTTCCTTCTTTTTGGCATGATTCTACGTATGAAATATACATGTGGTGTTATTTCATGTTTTTTCTACTCTTAAAAGTTAAGTGGTACGTATGTTGATTTACTATATGTAAAAGGTATGTCTAAGTTATCCTAAGTTCTTACCAAGTCTTATGGGGGATGTTGGTAAGAGTCGTTAGGAAGAATTTGGAGTCGAGTTGACTTTGCTAATTTACTGCACTAATGAGAATAAGTATCGAACAAGCCATTGCAGCGTTAACAAAAAAATGTATCGACAATCAATTATATTAAAATGAGTAGAATTCTCCATCTGCATAGAAACTAAGATAAGACAAAATTGTATTACAGTTTCTAGATCATGAATGCTTTAATAAGATCATTATAAGCGAGTATAACATATTCATGACTCGTAAAAATATATGTTACTTAATTTAAAGAGTTTATGTTATGAAGTTTTAAGACTATGAACCTTGAATTCTTAAAGGTTATGAGACTTTATTTTTCAAGTTATGAGACTTGATTCTTAAAGGAAGGAATGACTTGATTTAAAAGTATGGTTTCCATGATTTATTTCAAAAGTTAAGAGCTTGATTTCAAAGATAATGTAACTTGAGTTTTCAAAGAAGAAGTTTATTACTTTAAAAGAGAAGGTGTGACATGATTCTTTTATAAGTATGCATGTCACGTAGTACTTTTGAGTTTAGTTTTCCTATTGTAATCAGAAATAAAAGTGCCTTAAGTTCTCTAAAGTGAAAGGTTGTTATAATAGCTTTATGGAAAGTTGTTATAACGACTTAAGAAGAAGTGAAAAGATGGTTTAAAATGTTATGTAAGGAAAATCACAGAGCACTGCCAGTTGGGCGGGCGGTATACCTTTATGGCGGACTTATCGACTTTCTGGCGTCCCGAGAATGGCGGGCGGTATCGCTGTATGGGCGGACTTACGTGACTTTCTGCGTCCCAGTTGGGCGAGGCGGTATACCTTTATGGCGGACTTACGTGACTTTACGCGTCGGTGGGTAGGCGGTATACCTTTTGGCGGACTTATATGACTTTACGCGTCCCGAGAATGGGTAGGCGATATACCTTTATGGGCAGACTTATATGACTTTACGCGTCCCGAATGGGCGGAAAGTATACTTTATGGGTAAACTTACGTGACTTTACGCGTCCCAGTTGGTAGGGCAATATACCTTTATGGGCGGACTTACGTGACTTTACGCGTCAGTTGGGCGGGTAGTATACCTGTATGGGCGGACTTATATGACTTTGGCTTTGAGAATGGGCGAGCGATATACCTTTATGAAGCGAACTTACGTGACTTTCGCGTCCCAGTTGGTAGGCGGTATACCTTTATGGGCGAGCTTACGTGACTTTACGGCGTCGGATTAGGCGGGCGGTATACCTTATGAGAAGACTTTTATGAATTCACCGTGTCGCAAATGGGCGGATTACGTTATCGCGTATGGATAATCAAAGTAAACTCCAAAATGAGGCGTCCTCATAAAAAGGCGGATTATGCTATCTGAATCGTAAGTTATATGTTTATGAACTTGATGATTTTTCCTAAGTATGTATGTAAGAATTTGACTATAACTCTTATTGAAAAATGGGAAAAGATAATAATGTGCGATTAAGTTCATGAGTTATAATGGCACGGTAGGATTTGATATTTATTTTATTTTTTATATACTTGCCCCTGTCATTCTTTTGTACAGTTATGATTTGTTTACTGTACCTTATTTCCGTTCCATACTAAATTTTGTTATGCCCCTTGGAAACTGCATTCATGCCCGCATGTGTTAGGTACACAGGTTGGTGATCCTTGCTCTTAGGATATTTGTTCAGTTTTTGGGAAAAAGCTTCATTTAATCCGGAGGCTTATCTTTTGGTACGGATCCTGTGATGTAGATTATGTATATTGAGGTATGGCGGGGCCTGTCCCATTCTGATGGTTATGTCAAAACTCTTAGAAGTGCATGAGTCATATCTTGTGGAGTCGGTTGTAAAAGAAGGGATGTAGCGCTTTTGGGTTATGTATATGTATATATATGTCGAGGAGGTGGCACTTGCTCGGCTAACATATTGTTTATTTCTTGTTGATTTATTTTATAAGTTTCATGTATGTTCGCTGATTTTCTCGATGTATACAGTAAGGAGTGCCCAGGTAGAGCGGCGATCGCGGGCCGAGTCGGGTCGTGACAAAAGTGGTATCAGAGCAGTTAGTCCTCGGAAAGTGTGTACAGACCGTGTCTAGTAGAGTCTTGGTTATCGGTGTGTTGTGCACCACATCTATAACCAGGAGGCTGCAGGACATTTACAATTGGTTTCTATTCTTCTCTCTCTGAGATCGTGAAGTAGAGCTGTCTTATTAGGTTGAATCCTCTTTGACCTATTCTTATGTATCAGTTATGCCTCCACGAAAGCGTCGGGGCCCGAAGGGCAAGCGGCATCAAGAGGCGCTAGTGGTACCTGAGAGGGTTACTAGGACTCGAGTCCGGACTATGCGTGAGGTTGTAGCCCGGCGGCGGTTGATTACCGGCGGTATTAGAGGCGAGGAAGCGGCGACTCGAGGTTCGATACGAGCCTCGATCCTCGGCGGGCGGAGTATAGAATTTTGAGAAGCGGTCATGTTATTGACTAGCATAGTGGCGAGCGGCGCGCGGTAGTAGGTAGCTAACCACTAAGCCGGCAGTTTGAGATTCGAGATTTTAGGTTGTAGTCCACGAGTTCTATGGTTCGAGATGCGAGATGATCCTCGGGGAGTTCGTTCGGCGAATCGCCGGACTATCTGATTTCTTAGGGCCTCGGAGGCAGTCGGTTGTGCTGAAACTTATCGGTTACGATATTGCGTTGAAGCTAGTTTGAGTCATGGGAGGCTGTCAGGGTGTGGGTGCTCTTCCGGTATTTGGGATGAGTTCACGAGGCCTTCCGATCACTTTTGCCTCTTGAGATGAGAGAGCCCGCGTGGATAGGTTCTTGTCATTGAGACAGAATGGGAGGACCGTGAGTATAACACAGGTTTGACTCATTGGCGGTATCGCTCGCTATTATGGTGACATGGTAGAGTTCATCGCTATGTTATGGGGCTAGACGCTACATAGTTCTTGCATGCACAGGAGTAGCCGCCCGGCCGAGTATGGATATTGCGGAGATGCGAGAAATATGCACAAATGATTGAGACGAGGAGAGATAGGACCAGCGGGCCAAGGCGGCCCGAGGCCGGGGCGCGGGGTTTGAGGTAGTTTTAGGCGGGCGGCCTCAACGACTAGGTCTACATTTCCCCGGCCCGAGTGCTCCTCGCGATTTTCCGTGGGGTTTTATAACCCGAGAATCGAGGCGGTCGAAATCTAGAGCGAGTCTCGAGGAGATGGGGTTCGATCGATCGAGGCCACCTGCCTCAATCCACCCGATGTGGTAGGTTCCGTTACGGTGTGGCGCTCGGTGCGGGTGCTTATTTTTCTTGTGGTCGTCCATGCCATATGATAAGAGAGTGTCCTCATAGAGGTGGCACTGGTGGGATAGCATAGTCTCTTTGGATCGATTCGCGGGTTCTTCGCCTTGATAACTAGGCGGGATGTTAAATGCGGCGGTCCGTGGTAGAGGTCGTGGTGGAAGTTCCCGATTTTAGCGGTCCTTTGAACCGCCTATATGATTCGGTATATCTTTGACCGCTTTAGAGACTTGTATATGATAAGGTTGTTGTATGTTTAAGTGTCGTATGCAGTTAATATTGAGATTATGTCATTATCTTTAGAATAAGTTTGGAAGTACGAAAAGATAATCCTTTTAGGCCATGAATGAGAGTAAATAGTGATGATGCACACTTTGATTTGATTCCTCGTTTGGCTTATGATGGATGGATATGCATGTGCGATGTATTAGGGCCATGTGTGGCATATGTGATTATGTTGGAGGAAGTTAAAAGGACTATGCGATATCTGTTTAGATTGAGCCTCGAAAGAACATTCGGGGACAAATGTTTCTAAGGGGGGGAGAATGTTACACCCCGTAAGTCCAGGGCATGTTAAAGAGAATGTACGTAATGAATCAGGACTTAAAAATTTGAACGAAAGAAAGAGTTGTAATTTCTAAGGAAAATCTTCCGAACCCCGGGAAGGAAAATTGTTAGTATAGGAGAATTGGATTCTCAAATTTGTTATTTAATACTTTTAGAATTTATCGGAATTATGGAATTTTATTTTCAGAATTGGGTACGTGGGGCCCACCCGAAAATTTTTACGTTTTTGTGGGCCCACGAGGGTTTTGGTATTTTGACCAATTATAGAAATTTCGGGAAATGAAATATTTTAGACCAATGGGAGGGCGACACGTGTCACCCTACACATGGGCTTGTTGGATGAATAAAAATGGACGAGTCAAAAGGTCAAGTGAGCTTGATATAATTGACCACATCTTGACCACATATTTGTTTTGATCTTGGCCCTTGGTTGTTGTATATATCACCTACTAGTGCAAGATGAATTTCAACACTTAGAAAAAATCAAGAAAACCTTGTGTGCTTCTTGTGAGCTCTCGGCCAAGGCTCTATATTGGAGAGAAAATTTTGCAATCTTGTTTCATAAATCCCAATATTCAAACCCAAGATCCCTAAGGGTATTCTAAGGATATCTCAACACAAAATCACGGAAAAACTACATTTTACGTTAGTATGAGATGGAAACCTAAGGTGTTCTTGACTTTGAAGTTGGAAATTGAAGAGAAGTTGTTTATGAACTTCTAAGGGTTGCTTGGGCGGATTGGAGCGTCGAAGAGGAACTAAAGTTGCTAAGGATCGACTTTGAATCTTGGATTAGATTTGGGCTTATTGAGGTAATAATCTTCGTCTTACTATTGTAATTGAAGATTCCATGTTATGATAAGTTAGAAATGATCATGTGATATATATTATGAAGATTGATAAGTGTTATGGAATTTGGAAGCTTAAATCTGAGATTGGCATGTTAGCCATTAAAATTGGAAATCAATTTGCTCGATAGTTATAATCGCCGCATGTTGTATAAGAAAGGGATTTTAGTTGTTATAATTGATTGCGACTATATAACATGTTAAAATAACAACTTGGATTGAAAAGGAAATGGAAAAGAAATAGATGTTGTTGTTGTTCGTGTCAATAGCAGATAGAGTTCTTAGTTATCACATTAGAAGAGGGTAAGAACATTAGCAAATATTCATCCAGATCAATAACATTCTTGGTTGTTCTTCGTGCATGTAGCCATGCGGCACTAATTGAAGATGACAAAAAGGATTTTCGAAATAATGTAACGCAACTATGCATTGGAGATTTTAAGCAACAACCACCACGATTGTTTCTACATTAAGTAGGAATTGAGGTATGTCATTATTTATTTCTTTTGGTATGTTTTATGTAACAAAACATAACCGTGGCAATATTCCATAATGTAAGATGATATTAATCTTCCTTAGGGAGTCTTCTCATTAATATCAAAGTATATATAAAGTACAATATTCATCCCTTATACAATAGGAATCTAGCCTATACAAAGAGGAATCTCAGTCTTACCATAATTATATTTATACAATATATGGAAATATTCTAATTATGGGTAGAGATACAATTGTTTCTATAATATACATGTTTACACACCCTCGATCGGGCGTGAGAGGCGAATCTTTGAGGCGGATCTGAAGTCAAGAAATAAGCATGCGGTTCCTTTGATAAATATGTCTGCATACAGATAGGATGATGGACATGTAACACTCTGACATGGCCTAGCGCAACTTTCTCACGAACGAAGTGTAGGTCTATCTCAATATGATTGATTCGCTGATGTTGAACCGGATTATGAGAAAGATAGATGGCAGAGATGTTATCACAATACACAATAGATGTTTGACGCAAAGGACACTGAAGTTCTAATAGTAAATTTCTCAGCCAACAAATCTCAGCTACCACATTTGCAACGCCTCTGTACTCAGCCTCGACACTGGATCGAGATAGGGTAGTCTGTCGCTTGGCAGACCAAGAAATCAGATTATCCCCTAAAAACCACAAAAGTCAGAGGTGGAGCGTCGCGTGTCTGGACACCCTGCCCAATCTGCATCCGTATATGAAAGCAACTTGTTTGGTGCAGAGGGGTATAGGTGCAAACCATAATTAAGAGTGCCCTTAATGTATCGAATGATACACTTAAGAGCAGTGAAATGAGACTCCCTAGGGACATGCATGAATAAGCACATCTACTGAACAACATAAGCTATGTCTGGCCTGGTGAAGGTGAGATACTGAAGTGCACCTGCAAGACTCTATCTGAGTAGGATCGGAAGCTGAGCACCGTCCGTGACAGAGCTTATAATTAGAATCAAGCTGGGTAAGCACCTCTTTCTGATTCACCATCTCTTAGCCACGTACACAAATATATGATTGGCGGACACAGTCGCGATATCCCCAATGCTTCGGCTTCCCAATCGATCATTGCAAATTCGGACATAAGCGAAGACAATTATCTCGTTTTCAATGCATCGGAGGCGGTAAGAACAATATCATCCACGTAAAGTAATAGGTAGCGGTGCTACTACCTCGATGAAAAATGAATAGTGATGTATCACTCTTGCTGCATACAAACCCAATCTGTAAGATATATCTGGCAAAGCGATCATACCACGCACGGGGGCCTGTTTCAGGTCATATAGTGACTTACGGAGACATCGCGCATAGTGAGAGCTGGCTGGATGGGTGAACCACGGCGGTGATGCATGTGCGCCTCTCTCGGATCCCGTATGAGAATGCATTCTTACGTCAAGGTGATGGATCGGCGGTGTTTGCCCGTGACAATGCTCAAAGCGTGCGGATGGTAGCGGTTTGACAGCGAGTGAAGTTCTCACCACGATCAATGCCGCCTGGCGATTTGTGCCATTAGTCATAAGTCTTACCTTATACCTCTCAAGATATCTCTGTCTGCGAATTTGTGTGAAATAACCACAGACGAATTATATTCACCCTCGAGTCTAGGTACTAGGTCCCGTATATGTTGTTTAGTTAAAGCGTTGAATTCCTCGATCATGTAGCATTTCAATTAGGGTCTTGTTTGTCCAATATAGGGTTCTTGGGAATTGATGAAATGGTTTGGGCAAACAAGTTAAATTGGACTTTGGGTTTGAAGATTTCATACTTTGCACAAGTTTTCATGTGGTGAGTGAGGATAGTGGGAGGTTCCAAGACGGAGGGATTTGTTGGATACGGAGAATGAGGAAAGCGCGGAGTAGGCACGCGACCTTGGAGGAACCGTCGGCGTAGTGATCAAATGTCGGCTATTTGGAGGGTAGCAGACCTCTCTGATGTTTTGGCGCCTCGGCACTAAGCCGTGAAGCTGTCGACGGTAAATCTGGGACCTGTTCAAAGGAGTTTTGGCGCCGCGGCGTTGATGCTAAAAAAGAACTGCTATGCTCTAATTGACTTAGGATGATGGGAGAGATGGAAGACTCGTCAATAAAAGAGTAATCCGGTTGTTGAAACTTTTTAAGATTCGAAAACGGGAATGTGGTCTCGTCAAATGTGACGTGACGAGAGATGTGGATCTGACGAGTGGACAAGTTATAGCATAGATATCCCTATGGTTGTGGGAAGCCTAGGTAGACACAAGGAGTAGACCGGGAGAGCTAGTTTGTGAGGGGTGGTAGAGGCAAGGTTAGGATAACATAGACATCCGAATATTCGGAGATGATCAAAAGATGAGACTCTGTGAAGGGTGCTAATTGGGAGAATATTTAGAACGTATACTGACATTTTAGCAGCATAGACCCAGAAAGATGGAGGTAGGGAGACATGAATCAAAAGAGTGCGAATCATATTGTTAATGGTGCAGATGATTCTTTCAGCTTTACCGTTTTGTGAGAAGGTGTGGGGGCAGAAGAAGCGAAATATGTTAGCGATAATTCGAATGCCCACGCAAGCGCACGCATCGTTGACAAGTAATATAGTCTGATAAGATCGAATATCATCCTCAGAGACAGGTTTCTAATTACCGTTCATCTATTTTATGTTATCTATTTGGCAATCGATATTTGAGTTGGATTTTTATTTAACTACTAGAATAATTACAAGAATTACAGAACTATTTAAGTTGTAATCAGTTATGAATGAATTAGGGCTTCCAAAATCATCGACTATCCACTCTATTCAACCCTTAATGCAACTAGAATAACTTCTTCTTCTATATTAAGATAGCGGTTAACTAAACTGTCTTATATTCCGATTAGGACATATATCACTCAACCCCAGTGCAGAACCATTTTATATTTCTATGATAGGATTTACCACATAGGAGGATTAAGAAAAGTAACCTATAATGTTACACAAGTATCGGGGTACTGTCGTCTGCGGTTTTAATCTATGTCTAGTAAATTACAACATATGCAAATCTCTCCTCTTGGTTCTTGATTCAAAATCATATATATTAGGATAATTAGTGATCAATTAATTATCAAACATTAAATACAATTATTGACTAAATCTTAATCAAGTGAAGAAGAAATCAAACTACTGCATTAATTCATGAATAGAAGTTTCAAGCGATTAATAAGGAAAACCCTAATAAAGTGTTTAGCTCCTAGCCATAGTCACGCTAAGAACTAACACAAAATCCATACATAAACTGAATTAAAAATGAAAGAAAAGAAATTAATGCGAACTAAGTCTCCAATTGTAGTCTCCCTTGTTGTCTTGTGTTGTGTTATGTTGTAGAATGACCAACATCCCTAAAATAATAATTCCTAGGGCTTTTGTATCTATCAAATTTCGTGCCCTATGGATCAATTTGTCATTTGCCAATTAAAACTCAAAACTGAATTTTCGTCTGCACGTGCGATCTTCTTGTGGCGCGCGGCTGATCTTCTATGGGTGATACTGCGATTCGTCAGCGCCTGTATTGGCGCGTGGTGCTTCACAGCTTTGTCAGGTCTTCATTTTCTGTCCTTTCCTGCCTCAGATTCCTCATTTTATGCCCCTTTTTCATTTCTTTTCGCCAATTTACCATTTTTGACCGTTGTGACTCAAAAGAAAGAAAAACAAGCCTAATATTATACTAAACACAACAAAAATGACTAAAATACTAATTAAAAATGACTCAAAAAAGGGTATATAAAATATGCCTAACAAACCCCCAAACTTGAACTTTGCTCGCCCTCGAGCAAAGAACAAAACAAAACAAAGAAACAAAAATTAAAAGACTCAAAGACTCAGGTCAAAAAGCTGCACAATGTCACTTAGAAACACATGAACATTAGTTAGGATAATACTGTGAATAGATGTAGCATGCATTTAACAATGTAGAATTTCAAGTTAGATATTTGGCAGATTCATTTCAATAACAATCCCTGGAAGCATGAATACCTAACCTATGCATGTCAGTTTCATTTCATTTTTCTCAAAGTAATATAGCCTGTTCACTTGTTATTCTCCACTAATCATGAACATACATACTAGGGATCATGACTTTTTAGGCAATCACTGTAAGCATAAGTGAATCTGGGGTGTCAAAGAAATAACTTTTTATT
Source organism: Przewalskia tangutica (assembly GCA_029844215.1). Taxonomy (NCBI): domain Eukaryota; kingdom Viridiplantae; phylum Streptophyta; class Magnoliopsida; order Solanales; family Solanaceae; genus Przewalskia; species Przewalskia tangutica. Next base: position 146,017,851 of record CM056718.1, read on the forward strand.
TTAGGCTCAACGGGGCAGACTAGTGATACATTTAAGTGCAAGGTGGAAATGATTGGTAAGAAGAGCTATCAAAGAAATGCCTGAATCCTCCCCCTAGCATGTACATCCTAATTATTTCGCCACAAATAATAAGCACGCGGAACATTTTTCGCAATTGACATACACATACTAAGCACAAAAAATTCGAACTAATCAGATTTTCATGAATCTTTGACATATTTAACTTAAGCACACATATTTTTGCATATCATTTCATTACATTATCCTACTTAATTAACTAGGCGTTTCAAGAAACTACATCATGCATGATTATAAAAAAAATTAAAAAAAATTAACTCATATAAATACAAAAACATAATAAAAAAGACTCAAAAATACAAATAGAATAAAAACTCCCCCCAAACTTAAACTACACATTATCTCAAATGTGTAAGACTCAATAAATAAAAGGGCCGACTTACAGACATTAGCGGTTCAAAATGGCGGTGATGGCGGCGGAAAATGCGTTCAGGGGAAATTTCTCATTGGCGCCGCGACCCTGCTTTACGGCGCCGCGGCGCCCAATTTCCTGCACTCCCTCTGATTAATTGGCGTCGCGGCCCTGTATTTTGGTGCCGCTGCCAAACTGCACGTATGCGGACTTTCGGCAAGCGACCACGATTTTGGGAATCGCGGTATGCGCTATTTTCTTCCTTACATATTTTACGTAGCCGTGTCCCGTTCCTTCATGTCATCACAACACCACAAAAATACCACAAGTGAGGCTGTTCAAACAAAACTAAATTGCATAAATTAAACCTTGGGTTACCTCCCAAATGTGTCTTTAACGTCTTGTATGGCGGACCTTGAGTTCATATAAAAAATCATTGGGGTAATTTAACCTGACCTATCCATTTCAAAATTATCCTCCTCTTTCATTACTCTGTTTTCTTTTTCACAGAGGGGCTCGAAGACTTACATTGCGGCTTCCATGACATCAATTTTTATTTGGCGTTCTTGGCGACTGTGGGTTCACCGCTGTAGGAATGATCTCCTTAGCTTTGCTTTGTGTTGGCGAGCTGCGGTGTCGGTATCTTGTGGCCTGCAAACTTGTTGATGTCTTGGGGTTCAATGGTGGATTTGAACACCTTGAAGACCATCTCCTCTTTCTGGACCCTTAGTCTCAGTTCTCCCTTTTCTACATTTATTAGGGCTCGAATGGTCTCCCCAAAATGATGGGTATTTCATCATATTCCATGTCAAGGATGATGAAGTCTGCTGGGAAGAAGAACTTTCCCACTTTGACAAACACATCTTCAATTATGCCTCTGGGGTGCACCACGGTTTGATCGGTCAACTGCAAATTTACTGTGGTTCGTTTGACTTCCCCTAAACCCAATCTCTTAAATACAGACAGAGGCATGAGATTGATACTAGCCCCTAAGTCACACAGGACCCTGTTGCATGTTACCTTGCCAATAGTGCAGGGCAAGGTGAAGCTTCCTGGATCCTTCAGCTTAGGAGGCAATTTCTTTTCTGAGAATGGTATTGCACTCCTGTCGAATCTTGTCTCGTAATCCATGACCTTCTTTTTTTCCAATTATCTCCTTCATGAATTTAAAATATGATGACATACATTTCTAGTGTTTCAATGAAGAGGATATTTATGTGAAGTTTTTAAATACCTCGAGAACTTGGAGAACTGCTTGTCTATTGCTTTCTTTTGCAACCTCTGAGGGTAAGGGATTCTATCAACGAATTCCATCAAAGGTGCTGATGGAGCTTTCTCCACTATAGGGCGATTCTCAGTGACCCTCTCCTTCTCTACCTCAACTGCTTTCTCACGCTCCTTCTCACTTATCACTGCGGGCTGGGGAGCACCCTGTTTCAACTGTTTTATACTCCTCAACAACACTGCCTGACATTGCTCTCATTTCAGACATGAACTGATTCTGCGAATTGGTGAGTGTAAGCAATCTGACTCGATTGCTTCTCTGTTGTATAGGTGGTCTAAAGCTTTGGGATGAAGTGGCACGATTTTGTACTGCTGGTTACGGTAACCACCTTGATATGGTTCTTCTTTGGGGTTGATCATTCCTCGCGAAAAGTTAAGGTGATTTCTCCGCCTAGGTTGTATGTATTGGAGTTATCGGCCGTTGAAAATTCCCATTTACTGCGCTGCTCCATTGGCACATTATTGGGATCGGCTGCTTTGTGCATCTGTCAAAGAGTGCGGCCCGCACAAATCTCACAATTAGCGAGCATACGTTTGCGTTCACGGACATAGTGTACATTGCGATTCTTCGTCAAAGGGCCACTGTGCATTCGAGCGATGATGGCATCTAGTTCATGTATTCCCTAGCCTTCTGCTGGTCAGCGACTGTCGTCGCCGCTTGATGATTGTTAGCGACCATATCTTCCGATAACTCATGTGCCTCGTTGACACTTTTTCTCGAAAGCACCCTGCTGCGCATCGATGATGATGCGCGTAGTACCAGCAGCCCGTTATAAAAATGTGGACCGTCGGCTTCTCTATGTCATGATATGGACATTTCCTTTGCAGATCCTTAAATCGCTCCCACGCATCATAGAGTGACTCACCGTCCACAGTAATAATTGTTTAACTCTCCTTAACTGCGGCTTTTGAAGGAGGAAGAACTTTGCGAAATTTTTGGGCTAGGTCGCGCGGTGGTGTGAGTTTGCGAAGTGAGTTCAACCAGCTCTTGGCCATGTCCCTAAGTGAGAACAAGAAGAGCCTCAGTCTAATTGCATCGTCAGTAACGCCATTGTACTTGAAAGTGGCGCATCTCGAGAAAGTTGGCAATGTGCATGTGGGGTCTTGGATGGAAATCCCCCAAAGCATGCGTGTTGGACCGTATTCGGGATGGTGGCTTGATCTCAAAGTTGTTCACCCATATTGTTGGGAGCACGATGCGTATGCGTGCACGATGGCAGTGGGTAAAACATAATCTCCCGAGCTCGTTCTGCGGTGGTGGGACTTGTCCCGTGGCGGCCGTACCTCGTTATTCAACCGCCGTCGGTACCGTTGTTGTTCTGCTGATTTTCCATGGCTAGTAAATCAACAATTCTTTTCTCACGCCTGTTTTGCTTGCACAATTTTTCGATTTCAGGGTTGAAAGGAACAAGTGTATCTACTCATCTCATTAGCATCTGGCTAAATTCTGAAATAGACCAAAATAAACAAACAAAATCAAGGCAACAGGGTTCTAATAGCAAAAATAAAAATAAGGCCATATTAGAAATAAAAATAGATGGTTTGATATTAGAAGTACGCCAGTCCCCAGCAACGACGTCAAAAAATTGTTAGCGATATTTTGAATGCTCGCATGGCCCCGTGTGCCTTACATGTGCTCTACAGCGCGCGTAGTCTTCTTCCCGATGAAGTCGAGTTCTTCTGTGATTCTCATTTCCACTTTTCTCTATTCTAATTTCTAACGATTACCTCTAGTCGTAGCCATGCTGCCCTTAGGTGAACTCTGCTCTCTCGAGAAGAGGGCTTAAATTTGCCAATTATCTCTGGCTAGTGGAACAAGAAAGACATGGATGGTTTACTCATGTAAACCAATAAAAAAATCAGAAGCGCACGCATCGTTGACAAGTAATATAGTCTGATAAGACCGAATATCGTCCTCAGACACTGGCTTTAATTACCGTACATCTATTTTATGTTATCTATTTGTGCAATCGATATTTGAGTTAGGTTTTTGTTTAACTACTAGAATAATTGCAAAATTACGAACTATTTAAGTTTGTAATCGATTATGAATGAATTAGGGCTTCGAATCCTCGACTATCCACTCTATTCAATCCTTAATGCAACTAGAATAACTTCTTCTTCTACGTTAAGATAACGGTTAACTAAAGCATCTTATATTTCGGTTAGGACATATCACTCGACCAGGCGAGAACCATACATATTTACGTGATAGGATTTACCATATGAGGATTAAAACGGTAACCTATAATGCTCGTAAATCGCGATTTTAACCTATGTCTAATCAATTCTGATATCCAAATCTCTCATACCGATTCTTGATTGAAATCATATATATTATTATAATTAGTGATCAATTAATTATCAAGCATTCATATCAATTATTGACTAAATCTTAATCAAGTGAAGAGGAAATCAAACTACTGCATTAATTCATGAATAAAAGTTTCAAACGATTAATAAGGAAAACCCTAATAAAGTGTTTAGCTCCTAGCCAAAGTCACACTAAGAACTAACTCAAAATCCATACATAAACTGAATTAAAAACGAAAGAAAAGAAATTACTGCGAACTAAGTCTCCAATTGTAGTCTCCCTTGTTGTCTTGTGTTGTGCTATGTTGTAGAATGACCAACCTCCCTTAAAGAATAATCCCTAGGGCTTTTGTATCTATCAAATTTCGTGCCCTATGGACCAATTTGTCCTTTGTCAATTAAAACTCGGAACTGGATTTTTCGTACCGGCGTCGCGACCCTGCTGACGGGCGTCGCGGCGCCCAATCTTCTGTGGGTATTCTGCAGTTCCGGCGCCGCGGCGCTGCCTGACTTTTGTCCGGGTCTTCATTTTCTGTCCCTTCCTGCCTCAGATTCCTTCTTTTATGCCCATTTTTCATTCCTTTTCGCCAATTTGCCATTTTGGACTGTTGTGATTCAAAAGAAAGAAAAACAAGCCTAATACTATACTAAACACAACAAAAGCGAGTAAAATACTAATTAAAAATGACTAAAAAAGGGTATATAAAATATGACAAACGAAAGACCATTCCATTATTGGTACAAAATCGGTGAAACATACAATTATTGAATTCACGACCATTATCGCACTGAAAAGATTTTATGCCTTTTTCAAACTGTGTTTGAATGAATTCTGAAACTCGAAATTTTGCAAACACTTTCGATTTAAATTTGAGAGGATACAACCAAGCAGTGAGAAAAATCATCTAGTAAGATAAGATATTATTTATGGCCAGAGAGAACTATGACAGTGATGTCCATAAATCGGCATGTATAATATCAAAAGGTGCAAAAGTAACACTAGTAGATGATTTAAATGGAAGACGAGTATGTTTGCCTAAAGAACAAGAAACACAGTTTTGGGCAAACTTTCCATTACAAGTAATGAAATTATTGCCTCTAAGAAAACTAAAATCTGGAGCTCCTGGATGACCAAGCCTATTATGCCATGTTGAATAAGAAATGACCACTAGAGAGACGAGAGAGCTAGATCTGACAGCGGAGGTGTGAGTGAATGGATAGAGATCCCCCGTGCTATTGCATCTCGTAAGAGGTGTCCCCGTATGAAGATCCTTCACAGTAAAACCATAAGGGTCAAAATCAACAGAGACAGAGTTATTACGAGTAAATTTGCGAATATAGATTAGATTCTTAATCATATGTGGGGCTTATAGGGTATTTTGAAAAGGGAATGAATTAGGAGGTGGTGTGTAGGATGTACCATAACCTTTTACTGGAATGCGGTAGCCACTACCAACTGTCATAAATTGACGATGCTTTAAACCAAACAGTTTGGGAATATTACCCGCAGACCGGGTGAGGTGAGATGTGGCTCCGGAGTCAATATACCAGTTGTTGTCAGGCTGTTGCATGTTGAGACCGTTGAAGGCCTGATCCATCTCAGTGGGTGTCATGCTGGACGAAGGCTGCTGAAACTGGCCGTGCATGAAGTGGGCTTGCTCAGTCTTGGAACTTCAGAAGTGGGCGAGGACCGACAAAGCGTGGTGGGAGAACTGGTAGGGTTGATGGTGCTTTGAGCAGCGTGGCGCGCGGCCGTGTCTGGATCTTGTTGTGGCGCGCGGCCGCTGGGTGGTCTGCAGCCCTGTTGTTCTTCTTGGTCTGCTGTCGCTACGCTACCACGATCGCGGCCTCTGCCGCGACGCTGTCACCACACTTGCCACGCGTCCGTATTGCGGTTGAGAGTTGTCTGGCGGCGTTGGATCTTGAGGCGTGTTTGACGGCAGTGCGCTTACGATTGTGCTCGTCACCTTGCCGCGGCGAGTCTCTTCGAGCAACAACTGCGAGCGAGCTTTGTTAAAATTGGAAAGTGGATCTGCCTGTTGAATTATGGCGGCTATTGTGTCATAGTCGCCTTTGGGAAGACATGCAATCATTTGCAGCACCATTTTAGTGTCCGAGACAGGCGTATCAACGTTGGAGAGTTGATCCTCCAGGAGTTTCAAGCATCTGCGATGCTCGATCATGTTGGTGAAATTTTGGCGTGTATTATTAAAGCGTTCCTCGAATACACGCCTGAAGTGTGCTTGTTATCTTGAAAGATTTCCTCAGCGGTTCCATAACTTTCGAGGTTGTGGCGCGATTTCATGATAGTAAGAAGAAGATCACGAGAAATATTACCATAAATCCATTGTTTGGCCATGCGTCTAGGCGGCGCCAGTAGACTCATCAACCTCGGAGGCGCGAGAATAGTGTCATCGATATGATCGAGCGCGTTGTAAAGACATGCGTGATTCTGAAACAATTGACCCGATCACGAATCTTGTTGTTTTCTTGATCAAGAAGAATGAGAATAGAATTATTGATATTGGTAACAGTTAGAGTGGGATGAAAATGGGATGATGATGTGGTGGTGGGATTGGTGGATGAAGCATCAGAAGTATTGAAAGAATCCTCAGTAGCCATTTAGAGAAGAGAAGAAAGAAGAGAAAAACCAAAAATTTTAGGGAGGAGAGAGGAGGAGTGCCGCGGTGAGAAGCCCGCGAGGGGGGGGGGGGGTTCGGCAGCAACTCTTAGAAAAAAATTCTAGGGTTTTTGTGTGAGGCTTTTGATACCATGTAAGATGGTATTAATCTCCCTTAGGGAGTCTTCTCATTAATATCAAAGTATATATAAGTCTGATATTCATCCTTATCTGATAGGAATTCTAAGTCTATACAAAGAGGAATCCTAGTCTTACCATAATTATATTTACCTGATATATGAAAATATTTTAATTATGGGTAGGGATCTGATTGTTTCTATAATATACATGTTTACACATAAATTATTCTACTCCTAGTAGTTAGAAATATTCATGTTATTGATTCATATGCTAAAGACATGTCTAAATATGTTTCCAAGACCCTATTGGAGCATACAAAAAAGATGTTGATGTTCACAGTTTTAAACGAAGGTATAAAGGTTATTATGTCATTTAGGATATTTTATTGTCATTCATGCATTTTCATTTGCATTTGCATTGCATTTCATATTTTACCCAAGACTATATATTGAGGATGGAAAAGGGGGAACGCAGACCACATGATCAGCTGGGATATGATAATGATAAAGCCTGTGTGGCTAAATGAAGGAAGATGCCTGATTAAGGGCCAATATATATATATATATATGATTGGAAAGGAAGATGCCCTTGTGTGACCAATATATATGTATTACCGCATTTTCACCATACATAACATTTAGACACATTATGCCCACAGAGACCGATAATGAAATGATGATATATTATGCCCACAGAGGTCAATAATGAAAAGAAAGATGGTTGTGTAGCCAATATTATACCGTATCATTGCATAACATAGGGTGTTGTCTTAGATTTCGGTTGTATTGACTTCATTACTTATGTTATTTCTCGTAAGACTTTTTCTTTTGAGTTTTGATATAATTATCTATTATTGTTGGTTTGCCTAATGGTTGAGTATTGAATGTCATCGCTACTTAGGTAAATTTGTGACACCCACCTCTCCCCCCTCCTTCGTATTCAGTCCTTGTCATATCTCACCAGTAGCCGACATGATATTGAAATTCTTGTTTGGAACATGAATTATTTATATAAATCACCAAAAGACCAGAGGGAGTAGAAGAAAAGATGCTTCTAATTAAGAGCAGCATAAAAATGAATACTTATCGTAGAGGAATGGCATATACATGAAGTCATGAAATGATCATTGTACTTGCCGATGAAAGGTGAAAAACTAGAGCATAGTTACTGAGTTCTAAGCCAAATTACAAGCTTGACTATATAATATTACAGCATACTGTTGCATGTTCAATTAATTCAGCAGAAAATGTATAGCATCATAAGCAATCAAAATTAGACTTTTATAATATTGATTGATTATGATGTTATATCTATCACTTAATATGATGCAACTTCGTTTTTGTATCGTCTTAAGTGTGATGTACGTGACCAAATTTTTATTTTCCATTCACCGGAAACCTCCTCCGAACGCCGGAGCCCAGTAATCTGCTCCATTGTCACTCCCAACTTGCAGTGTGCATGATTGTGGAACCAGACACAACCCTCTACTCCGCAGATCCTTTTTTTCTTCTTCAGGATAATCCTTTAGATCATTCAAAAGAGAAGAATTAGACAAATAATCTCTAAATCGAAATAATATAGTACATTTATTATGGTCTGCAAAAATTAATAATTCGAAGACATAAAACAACTACCTGCTCACTGGTTGCCTTCCTTTTCAGGCAGTTGTCATTGGATAGCTGCAATAATCCACATTAAATAGAAAATAGTTAAAAACACAATAATTTCTCATGATTTTGAAAGGAAACTACAGATTTCAAATCTACGTTGTTAGTATCTTTTGTTCAGCCGTTTTCATAACCGAGAGAAGGGCTGTTACCTAGCCGAACCCTGATATTCGATTCGGCTAGAAAATATTCGAACCTTGGGTTCGATTCGGCTCGAACTCATCGAACCTTAGAAATTAACGCTCGATTCGGGTTCAACGTCGAAAATATTTGCAAATATTCGAAAATATTTGACAAATCGGATCGGACCGAATATTCGGCTCGATTTGGGCCGAATCAAAATCTAAGGTTTGACCCTATATTTGATGCAACGAATCGAACTCAAATCAAGCTTTTTCGAGCCGAATTTTACGAATCGAATAGTTTGGCTCACTCACCACCCTAACTACCCTAACTGAGACTAAGGTTGTTAAAGTTGCAATTTAAAAACATTGTGTTTCGTGATATATAGTAAATAGGCATTCCCAATCGCAGTTCAATTAAATGGATGCAATAAAGAATACCTGACCAGGGTCTTCCGGAAATAAACTATTCCTCTCATGAACCTGTAAAACAAATATATAGTACATAATAATCATTAATCAATAAATGCAAACTCTGACATGTTAATTCAATTTCACATGTCATATGACACAGCCCTATAGACCACATGCATAACAGTGGTCCGCCCACCACGACCCCACCTATCCCATTACCGTCGGAGACACCTTCTACAACGCAAGGAATGTTATCTGACACCGGTTCATCGGAATAATTAAACTATAGTATGTGTTTTGTTCGTACACTATTACATTTATCCTATATTTATATATAATGAAAATAATAAAAAGTAAAGTTAATTTTAAGACAAAAGTAAAGGTTTAGAACATTTGCAGCCCCACACTAAAAACTTACGTACAAGTTGAATCGTGAGAGCAAGCCGACATCCATTATATATATATATGTATTGTATGTCTACTATTTTGTTAAGAATAAGTATGTATACACCCAGCTTGAAAATATTAATGTATAGGACAAAAAGTAAAGCTTAGGACATCAACAGTTACTCAAACTTACATACAAAATAGGTTGTGATAATAAGTCGACAGTGTACTTTGATTTCTGCTAATTTCGATTATCTTATTTATCTGTGATAGTTATAACTTCTTTTTTCAAATTACTCTCACGATTTATTTACTTTCCTTTTTTTTTTTCATACTGTTTTGAATTTTTTGTCATTATTGACTTCTTATTTTGCTTATGCTTTCTCTTGAACCGAAGATACTACTAAGGTCTGTGTACACTTATTGTTGTAATAAGTCGACACACAACCCTGTCACAATGATGGAGTAGAGGGGCCGGAGAGCTAAGGAACACGCAGGTTTCGAGCTTCGGGAAGTTAAAAAATAGAGTAGTTGAGATTTTTAGAATCGTACAGACTGTTGTTGATGTTGCTGTCTCATGTTTCCTGATCCACTGCCTAGGTACGGCAAGCTAAGGGCCTGCAAATTTCAAGGGCGTTGAAATTAAGAGAACTGGAGTATATTTTTACAACTTCAATAACTGATCATGTCTGAAGACTGAATTCTTAACCTTATATGTACATATAGTCCATTACTGTGTTTCATGGTAGTTTGGGAAAATGAAAGAGAGAGGAAATGTAACCTCAATTTGGCTCTGAAGGAATCTGATGTACCCAATAGCTTCTAACAGGACAGAAGCTGTGTCAGTCTGCACAAAACATAATAATTTTTTAAAATACTGAAAATATAATTTTTTCATGTATGATCTCTTTAATGTGTAAAGAAACTGTAAAGTGAAAACCCTAAAGGATAAAAGGAGAGAGATGAAGACAGTAAAGAGAACTGTCATCTTTATCGGAGTATAAAGATCTTCTTATGGGATTTCTTTTAAAGCTGAAAATACATATTATTGTGTGATAATTCCACACTTAAAAGGTAATTAGTCCTGTTAATTAATTGTCTAAAGCATACCTTCCCAAATGGAAACAAGTTGGTGAAGGGCTGTTATTCTGTCTCCCAATTTTTCCTTTCTCACCTGTTTTCAAACCACAAAAAAATTTACATAGATGGGATTAGATGACATGTTTTTGTGGATGTAAAAGAGATAAGAGATAATTGTAAGGAAAAGAATCACCATGTTTGAAGGTCAAGACAATCAAGAAAGACAACAGTGTTGTGACAAAAATGAGAAAGAGATAGATATATAGATTAGCTCACATTAAAGGTGGTAAAGAAAGGGGTAATTTTATTCAAACACCATGCTTTAAAATGTGATTTTTATTGGTTTACTTATTATTTACCTTGAAGGTGGACTGAGTTGAAGATGGTTGAACCCTAGCCTTCTTATTAGGTGTCCCACTTGCAGCTGCTCTGCTGTTGCACTTCGCAATAAGATAAACACAAGAAAGATCAATTTGTCACTCTTAATCTCGAATCGTCTCAAACTAAAATCCTTGTATATCCCATAAAGCAAAAAATGACAGCTCGGTCCACTAAGTTCTCGCTATGCGCGGAATCTTGAAAAGGACCGGACCACAATGTTCTATCGTACACAGCCTTACCTTACATTTCTGCAAGAGGCTTTTAAACCGATGATCTCTGCAGTCGCACGTCAACTTTATCGATTCTGTGAAAAGCTCATTCTAGAAAGAAAAAATAATAATTGCTAAAATAAAATTAAAGTTGGAAAGACTCCTTAGATTAAACTAATACTGAAACTCTATAAGTATTGCAGCCAAGATGCATATTATGATATAGAAAGAGGCAAATTGCAGCAATTCGTATCACCAGAAACTTTTGCAAGCAGTAAAACTGATCTTCCATTAATTTAATTCTATTTTTGGGAGTGTTTCATACCTCAGACGAATGATCTGGAGGTGGATGTCTTGCATCTGACTTGTTGTTGTAAGAAAAATCGATCATATTGCTGCTCAAAGTTGTAACACATGACTTGGGAGATGAGACTGGCATCATCTGTGACCATGTTGGTTTCCCAGTTAATTCTGGCTGCGGATGGAACTCCACATTATTTCCATGTTCATACATATCAGGCTGGCTCAGGAACGTCTGTTCATCCCAATTGTTCTCCAATTTCTTCACCTGCATATTTCTCAGATGGACTGCCTTGTCTTCTTCCCCCACCAAGCCACCTCTATTCAAATCCAAAGTGCCATTACTTTAGTAGGAGTATTTCATTAACATAATAAGACCATAGATCAAAGACAACGTACAATTAATGAAAACCAACAAGTCAACAACAAACTAAAGCAAGACTTTTACTTAACAAGAAGATGAAAAAGAAAAAGATGACCCAAAGGAATTCCTTCCAACCGCGGAATTGAACACAAGATTGACTTCGGCTAGATTCTTTTACCAATTCATATTTCAGAAAAGAGAAAGTAGGGGCAAGATCTGCGTATATTACACCCTTCATGGACACACTTTGTGAAATTTCACTGGGTATGTTGTTGTTATTGTAGAAAAGAGAGAAACAAGGACTTGTCTTAAATTTGGTTCTCATAGCATGATAAAGAAATAGACCAGTTTCAAAATGCCTGAAAATATGTTGTTGCATGAAATGAAAGTCAGATCATTTTAAGGAGCATGGAAAAAGTTTGTGCTTCTTCAAAAACACACCTTAGCTAAACAAATAATCGTACTAGGGAGACAGAGAGAGGGAGAGAGAGAGAAAGATTTACAGAAGTAATTGGCTCCATGATTCAGGAAGGTGATCTTGGTTGTCATCATTCCATGAAGTAGTAGATGACATGGGGAGTGAAGGAGATGAGAAATGAGGAAGAAGATTATTAGGAGGAAACAAGGAAGGAACATGATGATGATGATGATAAGTAGTAGCAACAGCAGCTTGCTGAGATATGGGAGGCCTCATGTTATTCCACCAGTTAGGGCTTCCACCCATCATTTGCTGCACTGGTGATTTCTGCATAACATGACCTCTATTCATATTCTCTCCAAATTAAACTCTAAACTTCTTACAACTAACTAGCTACCTACCTACCTTTCTCTTTCTTATATTTACTTCATATGTTTTTCTTTCCAATACTCCCTACTTTTCCTTGAGCTCCCAAACAAGTCTTAAGTTTTTGGAGAAACTTTGAGGGTCTTCCTACTCTTGATTAAGTAGAGGAAAGAAAAGGAACATACGTAAACATAGAGAGAGAAGACAGAGAATTTTGAATCATGGGGTTTTGAGAACCTTTGTCTTTGTATTACCTTCTTTTTCTTTATTACTCCTATTAGCTTTTCTTTAATTTATTTTCCTACCCCTTTATGTTTTCCCTTTCCTTCTTTACTTTTCTCTTGCCTTTTGCTTTTTCAAAAGGTGATTGCAATTCTCATCAAGTTAAAAAAGAAAAGCTGATCAAAGAAATTGAGCTCTGCTCCTATGGCTGCTGGTGCACCATAATTAAAATGTTTGGTTATTCAACTCCTAAACTTTATTACTCCCTCGTCTAAGTTTATATAAACATATTTGACTTGACATAATATTTAAGAAATAAAAGAATATTTTTGAAATTTATGATATAAAATAATTCATAAAAAATTGTGTGGCTAGAAATTATTTCATTAAGAATATAAAGATAAATTTAAAATTAAAGTTATTAAATATAAAAATATATTACTCATTTGGAATTGATTAAAAATAAAAGTCATATAAATTGGTATGAATGGATGGAGTATCAAACAACTACATGAGTTTAACCATATACTTATAGGTAAAATCCTCATAATAAACTTAACATGAAAAAAGTTGTTACAAGAATTTAAAATATATTGATTCTGTAAAATATTTTTACATTGTCACTATATATAATTAAGTCTTATAAATGTACGGGATGTTAAATTTTTGGAATTTTCCTTTTCATCATTGTGTTTAGAGGCGGTTATCGGTTGAGATCGGAATCGGTCGATAAGGTTATCAGTCGGGACGAATCATCTGATAAATTGGTCTGAAAAGAGATCAGGATCGAACCGATAAGGTTATCGGTCGGACGGTCAGGTCTGAATCTTGTTTCGATTCAAAGCGGTCAAAATATTAAAATTCATGCTTTACTTAAAAATATCTGCTTTACTTATAATTTTTTTTATAAAAATCTCTGTTTTACTGCCTTTACTGCTTTACATAATTCATATTACCAAACTTAAAACAATATATAATAGCAATATTCCAAGAACTGATAAGATAGTTACCAGGTATCGGACTGGGACTGATAACATATAAGTTATCGAGTAATTAGACCAGTTCTTGGGATGGATCCATATGTCTACTCGTATCGGGTATTAACTTTTCGGTCAAGTATCGATCTGGATATTTCGATCAGATTCTCGGTGTATCGGATGATAAGCCTCTAATGGTGAATAACATGATCTCTGAGTTCTAATCAATTTATCTGATGGTAATTAATTTATGTAATGGTATTTGACTGAGTATGAAATTTAAGAAAGAAAAATATAGTTTAAAACAAAACAAAAATATTTAAAGTTAATTTATTTTTAGACATAAGAATATGCCCCTTTTTTTTAACAAATTAAAAAGGAAATAGCATTGTATATGGGATATACGAGTAATTTTTTGAAAATATTTTAACTATTTAACCTCTTCAGCTTCTCCTAATTCTCCCTCTTAATCCAGATATTTGCTATTATCTTTTAATTAAGTTACTGAAATGATAGATCAGTACTCTCATTCCATACTTGATCTCAAATGAAAGGTTCATAAATTTTTTAATAAAATATCAATGTTACAAAATCTTTCAATTCATCTGGACTTTTTTGTATGTCTAATTTAATTTTTTTCACCTAGTACAATACCATTCTTTTATTTGGAAAATGTTATAAGAAAAGTTTCTCTAAAAATTATCTTGCCCTTTTTAAATTAAATGCATAAAAAGAAAATTATTTATAATTAAATGTAACAACTAACTTCCGGAGGTCCCACCCCACCGAAAAGATGTTCTTGAAAGACATACTATCTCTCGCCAAACAATTGCTGCATCAGCTTACAATATAATTACCTGAAGTGTAAATTATTTATGCAATATGATTACTCCATCCGTCTCAATTTATGCGATTATATTTTTATTTGACACGTACTTTAACAAATAAAGATTTTTTTTTCAAATTTTATGATCTAAAATAAGTCAAAGAAATTTGTGTGATTATAGATTATCTTGTTTTACATACAAAAAAGTTTAAAATTAAATTATAGATTATCTAAATATTCGGTTGATGACCGGAACACTAAAATGGGAAAGTGGCAGAAAATAGGATGGAATCGCGGTACCAGGAACATGTGCCGACCAGCGGTGCCATGGCGTGGCACGATCAATTCATCGATCGATTTTTCTTTAGACCACGTAAATCTAAGCCTCTGTTTAAAACTATAAATAGAGGGCTTACCCTCCCATTTCAACAAAATACAAAACCTAAGAGAGGTCAATCTCTTCTAAAACTCTGTCAGAATCTCTAACATTCCTGCCTTAGAAATTATATCAAAGTTCTATAACTTGCAAATCGAGGGACGTTTGCGTGTACATCCTCGGACTACACAAAGTTCCAGAAGATTCAACTGCTTGGTTGATTGCTTCGATAATAGGGTGGCGATGGCGGGGCAGGGCCAGAGTCGGGTTTGGCGGGGCGGGGCGGGTCGGGGCGGGAAAATGGCGGTCGGTGGGCGGGCACTGGAGAAGTGGTCGGGCGGGACCATACCATGTTAATCCGATCCGATCCCGTGAGTAAGTCGGGGCAGGTGGTCGGGGCAGGTCGGGGCGGGACGGGTTGGCGGAGTTTTGTGTGTTTTTTTTAATTTTTCACTAAATTAAAAATACTAAATTACTAACAAAGTATAATTTATAGACTTATAGTATTATAATTTATAATTATAGTATTATACTCATATATATAATATATTTATAAAGTATAAACTATAAAGTATAAACTATAAACTATAAAGTATAAAGTTATAAACTAAATAATTAAATTAAACAAAAACAAGAATAGTGTAAAAAAAACATCCCAAAAATTTTTGTGCCTTTTATATTATTAATTTCATTGAAATATCAAATATCAAATATACAAGATTCAAAATTACATTGTAGATTATCTTGTATTGTTGTTGAAAAAATTGCAAAAGAGTGCAAGACATAGAAAAATTTAAAAATTGCAATGAAATAAATTACCAATTTGAAAATACTTTTTCTAATTTCTTTATAATTTCTTGTGGCTCTTCGGTTGGAATTGGTATATCTTGATCAAATTGTTCCACGTCGCTAGTCATGCCTTGAGATAAAATGTCGTTGTAGTTGTCGCCATCTTAACCGTTAATCTCTGGTTGTGCGCGCCTCGCTCGCTCATTCGTATCCAATCTCTGAATAATCTGCCATCTCAGTCTCCCGCTAATGAGTGTACGTGCTCTCTATTTGAAATCTGCTGCGAAAAAGCGCTTTCGAAGCGATGGCGCAGAATGTTCAAAATATCTCGGGCCATCATTGAAAGTGTCGGAAATGTCTTCTCATTCGCTCGATATTTGAAAGTCTTCCTTTCATGCCATTGATTCTTTGCTTGGTAAGGTAAAGTACCTGCAAAATAAAAACATCGAACTCGCTAATTTGGTTAGAAGTGCTACCGCACATTACATTTACGAGGCTTTCAATAGAATTAATACTAGGCCTAGCCACGAGAAGAAGAAAGTGCTTGTCTTTTTAGGTTGTGTTGAAGAAGAAGATGGTACAAAAGTCGGTTGGTTACTAGCACTTTCTTGCTTGGTAATGCCGATATACTTTTTGCATTCATCTTCTACGCTATTCAACACTTCTTCTAGCGTTAGTTGATAGGTGGCTCAACATTTAAATTTTTGGGAGTTGGAGGTGGTAGTGCGTCCATACAGGTATAAATATTTTGAATAAGACTTTTACAATAATCTACTTTAATAGTCGGGTTTAAAAGCAGACCAATAATATAAATAGGGAATAGGAATAAAATATTTCTTTAATTTCATAAACATTTTTTAATAAATTGATATAAGCAGGTTTTTCCATATATTCTTTAAGAAGTAAAAATATTATAGCTATATAAAACAACATAGTTGAAATAGTAGGATAATATAAAGTAGAAAATTCTTTTGTTGCTCGTTGAAAATTTTCTAAAAATACAATAAGTTCTCTAATTTTGTCCCAATCATTATCCACAATAATATCATTTGGATTTTGATTATGGACGTTAAAAAATAAAGTAATAGGTTTTCTATACTCATAAGCAACAACTAGTTGGTCATATAAAGAATTCCACCTAGTTGGTACTTCTTGAATTTTCTATAAGATAGTCCATAATCGTGACAAATTTTTTTATAATCTTTTTTCCGTTGGATTCTATTACTTTTAAAAATAAAGTGTATAGCAAATTGTATTTTTTCAAGAATATCTTGAAAAAGTGAAAGACCATCCTTTACAACTAAGTTATAAATATGGAACTCACATTTTATATGAAAATGTTTTGGAAAAGAAGGAGTTAAAACATCTCTTAAAATACTAATAGCTGAATTGTTAGAAGATGCATTATCTAATGTAATACTCATAACTTTATCAGTTATTCCGTAATAATCGGAGACTGAATAAATATTTTCTGAAATAAACTCACCAGTGTGCCTACTATCTATATATCTATATGCTAAAATACGTTTTTGCATAGACCATTTATAGTCTATCCAATGACATGTTACAGTTAAATAATCATGGCCGATTAGTACTACGGCTATATCGGAAGTTAGAAGCGACTTTGCAATTTAAATTATATAATGCATAACTTATATAATTTTGATATTCATGTGGAAATTTAAATACATATATTTTTAGAGTTGATCTATGAAATCCTTTTTAAGCAGTATTATACATATCTATAATTTAATGAATAACACCAGGAGATTCGGGAAATGAAAAAGGCAAACCCTCCACATCATCTAATTTTGCTAGTGCTTCACTATCTTTATGTTTATCGTATTTAGAACTCTGACTCCACGTCATAGGGTTAATTTGACCTTGTACTTTCTCGGACATGGTATGTGAACCTTGTCGATTGAGAGGACGTCTTCTCACTTCTTTTTCAAAAATGTATTGAGCATGCAAGGCTTTGTGTTTTTGCAATAGGTGTCTTCCTAAACCCCGTCCCACCATGACCTTGTCCGATTTTAAAAGAATAAACATTTTACAAGTTTTACATACTACTTGATTAGCTACGTCCATCAAAATATTTCCATACTGGTGATTTTAATGGTCGTTTTGGGACCTCGTCTCATAGTAGGGGATAGGAGGCATTTCACTAGTGGGTGTATCGTCATCTTCATTAGTAGGTGTATCATCAACTAGAGTGTCATCTAAATTAAAATCTTCTTCATTTTCGGGATAATCATTTGTGTCTAGATCATATGGTATTTGAAACATTTCGGGATCTATAAAATCATCTTGTCTAGGAATAGTTGGAGCAGAATACTAGAAGAAGTACCACTTGTCCTTGTTACCCCTACTAGAAGAAGCGGCCACTTACCCTTACCAACATGCCTCTTAGTCCTTTCATTTTAATTATGCTAATAAATAGTTAAAGATAATGAAATTAAATGTGCTAAATGAAATAAAGACAAAATAATAATTTAATGAGAGAGCAGATGTACCAAGCGACGTAAGTCGGCGTGTAATCGAAGGTTGAAAATTGAAACTTTGCTCGATAGATAATCCTCAAACTAGTTGCAACTTCATCCCAATTCTCAAATTAATAAATAGATTGAATATGTAGACAATGTTGTATAGAATTAGAGATTGATTGAGAGATTAGAGTGTAGAAAGATTTGTGAAAATAATAAGAAGAGTAATGAGGTATTTATAGTTGAAAAATTGGGTTAAAGGGGGTAGGGGTTGGGGAGTGGAGGCGAAAATGGGCGTTGTCCAGCGGCCAAAATGTAAAATAGCCGTTGGACAACCTATTTTCTGAGTCGGTCGAAGCGGGGGGCGGGGCGGGGTCGGGGCTCGGGCGGGTCGGGGCGGGATCGGGTCTGGCGGTCGGGCGACCATACTATCGCCCGGTTCGAGCCGATCCGTTTTTTTAAATAACGGTGTCGCTTGTCGGTGTCGGTGTCGGTCGGGGCGGGGCGAGTCGAATCGGCCGGTGGCGACCTGCCTTCCGATAATGTAAGTCTTATGTCGAAGTTTTACATTATTCTTTGTGTTTGTATTTTCCATTACTTATCATACTGCAGTTCGACCATCGTCAGATTTGAAATATACATTTTTAAATTTCGCTGCGGATACGAACCCGACGTAAACACCTAATCACCTACCTGCAGTACCTCGAGAGATAGATATGGATGAATGCGATTTTGGACACGAAAATGAAATTATAGCGACAACTTGCATCCGTTATGTGATCAATCATCCAAAACATATTACATCGAACAACAATTAAAAGCATAAAATTTACAAGTTTTGCTTTGACGTTGAAGTACCCCTTTGTATTCTCGTATATAATTTAAGAATGACGTTAAATTTATTCTTGAATTGACAGTGGGTATATAGTTCGATTATATAGAACTTTGGACAAGTTTAATTGACTAGTATAAGAAGAATATGATCAATGAAAAAATATATATTTTAACTTTTCTAATACAATAAATGTATAATATAAACTTATAAATTTACATTCCTACAATATATGATATGTGAAATATTGATTAAATATTAACTAATATGTTATTATCCACTTGATAATTCATATGGCAAGATGATAGTAAAATGAGAATTAATATTGAAAGAGTAGTATTTTAAAAATTACTTTTTTTTATCCTCGTTAGTATTGTCTTAAAAGACATGTAAAAGGAAAACACAACAAATAATTTGACACTAAAGGAGTACTTATTAAGTGAGCTTTTCTTTTTCTAAACGTCAAATTTTTGGGAAGAAATTCAATTTGTCAAAACGAGTAATATGAGGAAGTGTCATTTAATACATAGCTAATGCCGTTAGGGATAGTAATTACTATAACCAAATCCTTCCGTATTAGAAGGAAAAGGAGTCGTGATTTTGCATAACACAATTAATTTCAAATTGCATGTGCTCCACCTCACCAATTTACCTTGGCCAAAGTAACCATAAATTTTTACCTCGGACAGAAATCTATGATAAGATTGCGGACAATAGATCCGCGCGCGAAGCGAATGGGCGCTGTGCCGTGGGTCAGTTTCGGGGTGGGGAGCGAAGAGAGACCAGAAGAATGATTCATTTGGATCGACGAGCTTTTTCAGCCCAAAAACGAAGAATCAATGGAATGTCTGTCTATCCATGAACATCTATTCTATCTGTATATCTAGGGGATCTCTCTATACATATAGATTTTTTTGTTGGAATGATATGATCGGCTAGCCGTAGCCGCATATCAGCTACGCTCAATGCGGGATTTCTGTTGTAGAGAGAGAAACCTCCACTTTCCATTCCCATCGGGAGTACCAAAACAATAGAATCATGCTTTGACACGTCTTCGCTCGCGATCTTTTTGTTCTTTTCTTATAGAACAATTTTGTTTAATTAGGGATCAATCAGTATTAATGCTTTACGGGGCTATTTTGCCGAGTTCCTTAGAGAGAGTTGTCTCGCGCCCCTAGGTATTCTCTACCTACCCACATGTCGGTTTGTGGTGACCTTTCTCAGAATCCGCGTATAGCGGGAGCAGATGCGTCAGTGCGCTTTTACTGTTTTTTAAGCCTGCTGTAACCGTTAATCCAATTAAAACAATGAAGAAGCCAAGAAACCAGAATCACACAGATTTTCAAGTAGTCAAAATCTAGGGCTTTGAGATGCCTAACCTTGGCCAAAGACAAGGGAATGAATGATCACAATTACCAAGATGCATGTACTATATGTTGTTTGTTCTCTTAAAAAAAAATATTTTCCCTAATTACCTGTCATTCTTATAGCGAAAAAGTCAATATTGGCCTTGATTATGGCTCACTGATGAGGTAGAAAATGGGTAGTGTAGTCTTTTTAAATCTGCCTAATTTAAGGAACAACATTAGGTCATTAGGTAGAAGCTGCAAGTGGAATAAAAATAACATTTTTTACATTCTATTTGATAATTTTAATGAGATTTTGCCATGGAAAACATTCTCTGAGGAACTAATTTTAATGTAGGAAACAAACAAAACCATCCTTAAATCCAGAAAGTGTGTGACGAGGAAATGTATTAAATCTATGGGGGAGAGTGAGAATTAGAGAGTATTATGGGGTGGCTAAAGGAATGGGGATGTCTGGTCCGTACTGCTAAAATCTTTGTCGGAGGCTCCCTGTATTTTATATGGCACACCCTTTTTATTCCTCTCCTCCAAAATCCTTATTTTTTCTCTCTTAAGTAATCTCTATATTCTATCTCATTCCACGAAACAAGACTCTTCTTCCTTGTCTTCTTTTGCCTCTCATATTCCCTTCGGGATATTTTTATTTTCTTTACAATAATGTATATCTATCTCCTCGTAAATCGATTCCATTAATTTCATTTCAATAATACAATATATATATACAATTATAATATATCTGTCTTATGAAATACTAATTTATCTTACCTAAAATATAAGATGCTAATTATAATAATCCTAATTAATGAGATATTACAAAATATTACATTATCAATTATGAATAATAATGGGGTAATTATGCGACTGGGCCATAATTACTCTATGATCCATGATCTTAGCGGGAGGTTCTCGTATCTTGAGATCGTCTCGAAATCATCAAAAGGTACGCGCAAAAGACCTTTTGTGAAGATGTCAGTAATCTGATAACAGAACGATACATGAAGAACACAGACAACCTTTTCGCGGACAAATAAGATCTATTTCAATGTGTTTTGTGCGCTAATGCTGAATAGGATTGTCGGATAAGTATATCACACTCACATTGTCACAGTAGACCACTGTTGCTTTTTCAATCGGACAATGTAGCTCCAGCAGTAGATTACGGAGCCAACATGATTTATCAACCACATTGGCTACTGTTAAGTCCATTCTAGGACTGTTTTAGAGTCTGTTTTAGGATCTCTTTTATGTGTTTTTAGTTGTTTTGTACTGTGTTATGCGTTTTATTTCGTGTTTTCAGGTAATAAGAGATTCAGAATGAATATGGCGAATTTAAGAAGAAATGAGCTGATTTAGAGGATAAAAATGCATGATCAAGGCTCAAGCAATCAACCGAATGAACCCCGAGAAGCATGGAAGAAATCTGGCAAAATCCGAACGAAACACAGAAGAGCGCCGCGGCGCTACAAGGCAAGGATCGCGGCGCTACAGAGCCGCGGCTCGGAAGAAGTAGGTGCCAAACTACTAGAAAGTTGGGAAGAAAATTCGTGACTGGCGCATAACCATCGTGCGCGTCGCTTATTTACGAGAATAAAAATTGTTACGCGATTAAGCGCGCGGTGCACAGCTAAAGGGCCGCGACGCGTATTTTTGGAAAAGTAGAATTTTAAAAGGGAAAAAAGGTCCAAAACGTGATTTGACTGGTTAATAAACCCTAGGGATTATTCTAAGGGGAGATCATACTTTTGGAGGGTAGGAACGGAGACAGAGAACAAGATTAGAGACATTTATTCAAGTTCTTTCCTTTCATTTACTTTATTTTCAATTTATGTTGGATATTTGTAAATTGGTTCTTAGCGGAGTTAATTTTTTTATTAAGGTTTTCCATCGAATCAACTTGAAACTCTTTTCATAAGTTAATGCATTGTTAGTGGTTCCTTCATCATCTATTTAAGATCTATTCAATTTGTTATGATTGTATGATAATTAACTTATCACTAATTGTCATAACTTATATGATTTCGAATCGAGATCTGAAAAGGGAGATTTGAATATGCTATAGTTGAATAGACATAGGTTAAAATCGCGGACGAAATTACCCCAATACTTGTGTAGTGTTTAAGGTTATTGTTCTTAATCATCCTGTGTGATAAAATCTATCATAAAAATATAGAAGATTTCTGCATAAGATTGAGTTTTTATATGTCCTAACCGGAATATAGAACATCTTAGTTAACATGCTATCTTAATAAGAAGAAGGATCATTAGTCTTGCATTAACAAGTGAAAGAGTGGATAGTTGAGGAGATTGTAAACCCTAATTTCCTTCATAACTGTCAAAAACTCAAAGTATCATCATTAGTTATTTCATGCACTTTGTTTAGTCTTAATTCTTAGTTAAAAACCCAAACACATGAACGTTAACCAAATAGAAACCATAGATTAACTATTCGGTAATTGATAAACCAGTCTCTGTGGACGATATTCGGTCTGACTGGGATTATTACTACATAGCGATACATACACTTGCGTAAGCACAAAATTATCGCGAACAAGTTTTTGGTGCCGTTGTCGGGGACTGGCGTATTATCAATATCGAACAATCTAATCTTATTTCTAATTTGGTTTTTTATTTTATTTTTACTTTTATTTTTCATTTTTATTTTTAAAACACATTTTGCCTTGATCTGTTTTTGTTGTTTTTGATCAATTTCAAGGAGCGTTGTTTATGCGAAGCAGAAGAGGATTAGACACACATGTCCCTCTAAAACCTGAGATTGAAAAAACTTGTAAACAAAATAGGAGAAGTAAAAAAATTGCAGATTCACTATCAATGGCAAATCAACAGAACCCGAACGGGTTGAATGAAGAGGTGCCAGAATTCGTGCAGGCACAAAGAGTTTACGAGATTACATATTGCCACTATTACTGGCGTGCAGACATGTATAAGGCTACCAGTTGTGAAATCCAACAACTTCAAAATCAAGCCAGCAATTCTACACATGATTCAGAGCACGATCCAGTTTGGGGGGTTACCGTCTAAAGATCTCCATATGCATTTGGCCAATTTCCTAGAACTGTGTGAAACATTCAAATATAACGGCGTTACTGATGATGTCATTCGATTGCGGCTCTTTCCATTCTCACTCAGGGATAGAGCCATAAGCTGGTTGAACTCTTTGCAGGCTAATTCCATCACCACATGGCAAGACTTGGCTCAGAAGTTTCTTGCTAAATTCTTCCCTCCATCGAAGGCAGCAAAGCTCAGAGGAGAGCTTAATAATTTCTATCAGCTGGAGGGAGAATCGTTGTATGAAGCTTGGGAGAGATTTAAAGAGTTGTAGAGAAAGTGTCCACAGCACGGACTTGAGCAGTGGATGTTGGTCCACAATTTTTACAATGGGTTGTGTGGTACTACTCGTACTATTATTGATGCTGCTGCAGGTTGATCTTTTATGAGCAAGAGTGCCAATGAGGCACATGAGTTGCTAGAGGACATGGCAACGAATAATCACCAGTTGTCCGATGAAAGATCGACCAATAACATAAAAGTGGCTGGCATAGATGAGTTGGATGCTATCACTGCGTTGACTGCTCAGGTGGCTTCTTTGCCGAAGCAATTGCATCAGAGTACTATGACGGAAAATGTTGTTCAGACGCATGTTGTGAAATTTATGGGGGACCACATACTTTTGATAAGTGCACAACAGTGGATCCGAACAATATACCTATGGAGCATGCACAATGTCAAACAATTGGGAATTTTCAAAGGCCTCAAAATAATCGTTCTCCAACACTTATAATCCGGGTGGAGAAATCACCCCAACTTTTCATGAAGAAATGACCAAGGGCAACAATCACAGTTTCAAGGCCAATATCAGAACTAGCAGCCGCAGAATCAGGCCTCATCTTCTCAGCGATTGACCATGACTCACAAGAAAGCGATGAGTTGAGAGTCTGACTATTAACCCGACCAACTCCCAAACCCAATTTATGGCGAGAGACAAGGCCTATATTAGGAACTTGGAACCTGAAGTGTGACGATTGGCAAGCGTGATGAACAATAGACCTCGAGAATCGCTGCTAGCGGAGGTGAACCCGAGGGCGATGTCAGACAATCACCTTGAGGAGTGGTAAACAAATGGAGCAGGTTGCACCCCAACCACAGGTTGAGAAGGAGAAAGGGTTGGAGAAGATAAGTGGTTCAGATAAAGAGGGGGTCACTAAAGACCACCCTATCACAGAGAAGGCACCACCAGCATCTGTGGAGAATATCAAGAGAGAATTTCGTTCCCCCAAAGATTTCAAAAGAAATCCCTCGATAAATAATTTTCGAAGTTCTTAGAGGTGTTCAAAAAGTTGCACATAAATCTCCCTTGCATTGAAGCTTTGGAGCAGATGCCGACTTACGTCAAGTTTATGAAAGATATCCTATTTAAAAAGAGTAATCTAGCGGAATATGAGATGACATTGTGAGGAGTGCAGTGCAATCTTACAAAAGAAATTTCCCCAGAAGTTGAGAGATCCAAGGAGTTTCACTATACCCTGCACTATAAGAAATGTGAAATGTAATCGGGCCCTGTGTGATTTGGGGGCAAGTATCAATCTGTTGCCCTTATCGGTGTTTCGCAGACTTGGGTTGGGGGAAGCAAAGCTGACAACAATCAATTTGTAGCTGGCAGATCGTTCAATCATACATCCCCGATGTATTATTGAATATGTATTGGTAAAGGTAGACATATTCATCTTTCCTGCTGACTTCATCATCTTAGACATGGAAGAAGATGAGAATATGCCCATTATCCTTGGGAGACCCTTCCTAGCCACAGGGAGATCCCTCATTGATGTGGAAATAGGAGAGTTAAAGCTCAGAGTCCAAGATAAGGAAGTGATCTTCATCGTCTTGAGCCACCGGTGAACCACAAACAGTGAGATGTTTCTTTGTTGGGATAGTTGAAAGGTTGTTTCTCAGAAAGCTCCAAGTGCGACGCCTTAGGGTAACATTAAAGCAGTGTGCAAAATAGGATGGTAAGGATACTGAACCAATGAATGATGAAAATGGGGTGAACCCCTATGAACATGGCCCTGTGAAGAAGAAAAGGAAAAGGAGAAATAGAAAGAGAACAATCCTGAAGTGGATATACTGCGGGGGTAATCTACCCCCTTGAATGAATAAGAGAATTGCGTCCGGCTAAATGACGTTAAAAACGATCTTCTTGGGAGGTAACCTAATATTTAAATTTATGTTACTTCATTTTTGCTTTATTTTGCTTTATTTTGTTCTTGAACAGTCTCATTGTCTTGTGCTTTTTGGTGTGTTTTGATGGCAGGTGTGTCACGACCCGACCCCGGGGCCGCGACTAGTACCCTTCCGGGGTACCCTGTCAGGTATATGTCAGAGAATAGCAGCGGAACATACATAAAACAAATCTGTATAAGGTAAACATCACTATGAAGCCGATAAGGCGCGCTTTCACAAAATAACTTAACCGATGGTGAAACAAGATAACTTTATTCTTACACCAAACCACAAACGTGACTACGCACTCAGGAATAACAACTGTGGCGGGACGGGGCCGCCATACCCTGAATGTACAAAAGTCTATAACCTCGGGAATCATACCAAAGACAAAGCCTCGGAGGATGGAGCTTTCGAAGTGAACGGTGATCCTAAGTGCGGACTGGTATTTCGTATCTCGACTGCGGCGTGACGCAGCCGAAGGAGGTCGATAACAGTACCAAGTATGTGAAACCGAAAATCGTAATGAAAACATAAGTCGAAAACAAAATGGGATCGGATGAAATCAAATTACCTTTTCGTGCCTTACCATGATAAGAACATCAATCATATACTCTACGGCATGAAAAATAGGAAGCTCATAAATCAAATACAATGGAAGCGTGCGTGGAATCCTTCATCACCGCGGTACATCCGAGTAAACTCATAATCAACAATGGAAACATACCGTGGAATCCTTCATCAAAGCGACGCGTCAAGTAACTCATGGCGAACAATGGAAGCATACCTGGAATCGCCCATCGCTGGCGATGCGTCAAGTAACTCATAATCGAGCGATGGAAGCATACGTGGAATCCCTTCATCGCTGGCGATGCGTCAAGTAACTCATAATCAACAATGGAAGCATACGTGGAATCGCTTCATCGCTGGCGATGCGTCGAGTAACTCATAATCGAACGATGGAAGATACGTGGAATCGCCGTCATCGGCGACGCGTCAAGTAACTCATAATCAACAATGGAAGCATACGTGGAATCGCTTCATCAAGCGACGCGTCAAGTAACTCATAATCAACAATGGAAGCGTACGTGGAATCGCCCATCGCGGCGATGCGTCAAGTAACTCATGGCGAGCGATGAAGCATACGTGGAATCCTTCATCGGCGGCGTGCGCCCACGGGCAGTGGTATAACGATCTTGGGATTTTCCTCGGATATACTCTTACCGCAAGCGGATGGTATAACGATCTTGGGTACCTCGGATATACTCTTACCTGGAGCGGATGGTATAACGATCTTGGGGCTTGCCCGCCGGATATACTCTTATCATGTGCGGATGGTATAACGATCTTGGATCCGCCGGATATACTCTTGCTGAAGCGGATGGTATGGCGATCTTGGGGTGGCCGCCGGACATACTCTTGCTGAAGGAGGTGGTATGGCGATCTTGGGGCTTGCCCGCCGGACATACTCTTTACATCTCAAATTGTCATCATATCATAAATAAGTTAAGCAAACTTATAACTTCTTTTAGTCTTGTTCATGTACTCTCTCATTTTAGTTTATTTAAGGCACTTCATCATATCTTTAAATAAAAGAAAAGCGGGAATTTAACCCAGTACTACACACCTCATCTCTTTCAAAAGTGACTCTTCTTTATACATAAAGCCTTTGGGCAATTGATGTCTTTAAATCAAATTGCCTCTTCATATAATTATCTTACTTAGAGTAAATCCTCTCATTAACCTTTTATGAAGCTAATAAACCAACTTCCCATAAAGTTGTTATATTAACTCTATACTTTAGTAAAATCATACTTTTCCCTTAACGAGGACTTATACATTCTTAAAAGCGAAACAAGTCATTTTATACTCAAAACAAGTAAGAATACTAAATGGATTTACTTCATTTAAAACTAAATCGCCTACCGTACTATATAGTTCAAACTACTCATGCTCAAGAGATAAGAAAGCTCCACATACCTCTTTGGTCAATCCACTTGCTAAGCTCAACTACCATGAGTAATATTTCAACCTATAATAACCATGATATGTTCATTAACCTCTAATTCCAATGTAGAATAATCTAACTCAAAGCCACTAAAATTCTATAGAAAATTGGGCAGCATTTCCTTTGTTTCTACTCACTTTGCCACCTTTCTTAAGGCCGAATTTACCATCAAAACACCACATTGTAAGGCTCAATCAATCCAACAATTTAAAGGGGATTACACCCAAAATTCTGTCCCATAAGTTTACAATAATTCACTTAACAATTCTAGGGTAGTTTTAGGCTACAACATGCTCGTAATCTCTTCTTAACCCATTCTTCATAACCAAACCACATTTCTAGCATGCAATGACTCTAGAGCATTATTTACTACCACAAGTTCTTTCTTAACATGCAACACTATAAACTAAATCTAAAGGAAGAATCATTACCTTAAAGTTTTAGCCAAAACTTATTCCAAGTATTGCTAGCGTCCTTGCCAAGAACACCACAACAATGCCAACAAGCTAGCTACAAGCTTCCTTTTGGTTCTTAACTATTCAGATTTTTCTAAGGGTTTTTAGAGAGAAGGGGCAATTTGAGAGAGAGAGAGAAGATGAAAGATAGAAAATGTCCAAGTCTTGGTCAATATATTGCATGCAAGAAAATCAGATGGGGGGACACTTGTCACCTCCCATGGTCTCTTTAAAACAAAAATCGACTTTTCTAAGTTTTTCGCCCAAAAATCCGCCTCGGCGCGCACACGCCATGGCCAGCTGAACTCCGCAGCTCTCGATCTTTCGCGCGCCACGCTGTTCGGCCATGGCTGCAACTTCAGCGACCCTTGAACTTTAGGCGCGGCGTGCGCATCCGGCCGCGGCCGCGCCGCGCCGAAACATTTCGCCATTCGATCATTGCGCCGAACTTGTAACCCTCATAACTTTCTACGGTCCATCGACGAGCGGTTGGTTGCGTTGGAATCTAGACTCAACGAACTACGCCCCGTGCCTTTGAAACACTTATGAACTCTCAATGTACCGGGTCATAACCCGCCTTAAAGTTGACTAAAACCCATCCGAACAATCCATCAACCTATCTTACGAAAATTTTAAGTCTTACTCCCTTTAGACGCCTCATGCGCATGACCTGAACTACGGGTGTAACATTCTCCCCTTAGAAACATTCGTCCCGAATGTTCTTTTAGAAACAATCTACTATTCCTCGGTACATCCTCGTACTATATACTAATGGAACTTCATTATGCCACCATGACCACTAAGATATCGCACGCATACCCATTCGTAAGTCAAACAGAAAATGAACCCAAAATATGAACCATTACTACTTACCTCGCTCGGCCTAACAGATTGCCCGTTCGTATCTACCAACTTATTCTAACACATGTACATAGTCTCATATCCCTCGTTGATACTAAATCTTACAACAATCCCATCACTTACTCCGCATGAATCTCATCTCAGACTATACTCTTAAGCATACCACGTAGCTTAATTTACAAACATAGTTTCCGTTAGGTCCTTAATTAAACTTCTTAAGTCTATTACCTTCTCGCATGTACTCATCATCTCCTAATTATCTCAAATTAGTACGCATGACCTTGATGAGAGTTCATCAAACCACTCCCTACCTTCCCAGTATCTAATTAGTCCTTATCAATCCTTGTATTCCAATATCATTCTAGGCAACACGTGTCTGACCCTTATACATAAATCTGTATAGCTGAAAGTCACTATACCCACTATACTACCATCATAACTAACGGATACATGATCCACATAATCTTTCTGGTCATCGTTGCCTTCTCGTGAATGCAAACAACATAACTCGTTAGGGAGAGCGACCCTAACCACACACTCATCGCACGATCTTAGAGTGAGAAGAATGGAAACCAATCCTAAATGTCCTGCGACCTCACGATTATAGATGTGGTGCACAACACACCGATAATCAAGACTACTGCTGACACGCGATGCAGACACTTTCAGAGGACTAATCGCTCGATACCACTTTTGTCACGACCGACCGGGTCGCGACTAGTACCCTTCGGTACCACCGGTATATGTCGAGAGAATAGCGGTGAACATACATAAAACAAATCGTATAAGGTAAACATCACTATGGCCGATAAGGCGCTTTTCACAAAATAACTTAACCAGATGGTGAAACAAGATAACTTTATTCTTACACCAAACCACAAACGTGACTACGCACCTGCAGGAATAACAATCGTGGCGGGACGGGGCCCGCCATACCCGAATGTACAAAAGTCTATAACCTCGTGGAATCATACCAAAAGACAAAGCCTCGGAGGATGGAGCTTTCGAAGTGAACGGTGATCCCTGAGTGCGGACGGCCAAGCTACGATCTCGACTGCGGCGTAACGCAGGCCGAAGGAGGTCGATCTGCAATTGCAGTATGTGAAACCGAAAATCGTAATGAAAACATAAGTCGAAAACAAGGGGATCGGGGATGAAATCAAATTACCTTTTCAGTGCCTTACCATCAATAAGAACATCAATCATATACTACACGGCATGAAAAATAGGAAGCTCATAAATCAAATACAATGAAGCGTGCGTGGAATCCTTCATCATCAGCGGTACATCCAAGTAAACTCATAATCGAACAATGGAAACATACGTGGAATCGCCGTCATCGGCGGATGCGTCCAAGTAACTCATAATCAACAATGGAAGCATACCTGGAATCGCTTCCATCGCGGCGACGCGTCAAGTAACTCATAATCGAACGATGGAAGCATACGTGGAATCCGTCATCGGCAGACGCGTCCAAGTAACTCATAATCGAACAATGGAAGCATACGTGGAATCGCTTCATCAAGGCGACGCGTCGGTAACTTCATAATCGAACGATGGAAGATACGTGGAATCGCCGTCATCAAGCGACGCGTCAGTAACTCATAATCGAACAATGGAAGCATACGTGGAATCGCATCATCTGGCGATGCGTCAAGTAACTCATGGCGAACAATGGAAGCATACCCGTGGAATCGCCATCGCGGCGATGCGTCAAGTAACTCATAACGAGCGATGGAAGCATGCGTGGAATCCTTCATCAAGGCGATGCGTCCACTAACAGTGGTATAACGATCTTGGGATTTTCCTCGGATATACTCTTACCACAGGCGGATGGTATAACGATCTTGGGCCGTACCTCGGATATACTCTACCGGAAGCGGATGGTATAACGATCTTGGGGCTTGCCCGCCGGATATACTCTTATCGTGCGGATGGTATAACGATCTTGGATCGCCCGCCGGATATACTCTTTGCTGGCGGATGGTATGACGATCTTGGGGTGGCCCGCCGGACATACTCTTTACTGAAGGAGGTGGTATGACGATCTTGGGGCTTGCCCGCCGATATACTCTTACCCTATCTCAAATTGTCATCATATCATAAATAAGTTAAGCAAACTTATAACTTCTTTTAGTCTTGTTCATGTACTCTCTCATTTTAGTTTATTTAAGGCACTTCATCATATCTTTAAATAAAGAAAACCAGAATTTAACCCAAGTACTACACACCTCATCTCTTTCAAAAGTGACTCTTCTTTATACATAAAAGCCTTTGGGCAATTGATGTCTTTAAATCAAATTGCCTCTTCATGTAATTATCTTACTTAGAGTAAATCCCTTCTCATTAACCTTTTATGAAGCTAATAAACCAACTTCCCATAAAGTTGTTATATTAACTCTATACTTTAGTAAAATCATACTTTTCCTTAACGAGGACTTATACATTCTTAAAACGAAACAAGTCATTTTATACTCAAAACAAGTAAGCATACTAAATGGATTTACTTCATTTAAAACTCGTACGTCTACCGTACTATATAGTTCAAACTACTCATGCTCAAGAGATAAAGCTCCACATACCTCTTTGGTCAATCCACTTGCTAAGCTCAACTACCGAGTAATATTTCAACCTATAATAACCATGATATGTTCATTAACCTCTAATTCCAATGTAGAATAATCTAACTCAAAGCCACTAAAATTCTATAGAAAATTGGGCAGATTTCCTTTGTTTCTACTCACTTTGCCACCTTTCTTAAGGCCGAATTTACCATCAAAACACCACATTGTAAGGCTCAATCAATCCAACAATTTAAAGGGGATTACACCCAAAATTCTGTCCCATAAGTTTACAATAATTCACTTAACAATTCTAGGGTAGTTTTTAGGCTACAACATGCTCGTAATCTCTTCTTAACCCATTCTTCATAACAAACCACATTTCTAGCATGCAATGACTCTAAGAGCATTATTTACTACCACAAGTTCTTTCTTAACATGCAACACTATAAACTAAATCTAAAGGAAGAATCATTACCTTAAAGTTTTAGCCAAAACTTATTCCAAGTATTGCTAGCTTCCTGCCAAGAACACCACAACAATGCCAACAAGCTAGCTACAAGCTTCCTTTTGGTTCTTAACTATTCAGATTTTTCTAAGGGTTTTTAGAGAAGGGAAGCGATTTGAGAGAGAGAAGATGAAAGATAGAAAATGTCCAAGTCTTGGTCAATATATTGCATGCAACAGAAAATCAGATGGGGACACTTGTCACCTCCCATGGTCTCTTTAAAACAAAAATCGGACTTTTCTAAGTTTTTCCGCCCAAAAATCCGCCTCGGCGCGCAGCCACGCGCTGTGGCGTGAAACCTCCGAGCTCTCGATCTTTGGCGCGCGGCCTGCTATTCGGCGCGCGGCTACGCTTCAGCGACCGCCAGAACTTTAGGCGCGCGGCCTGCATCCGGCCGCGGCAGCCGCCTTCGCCGGCACATTTACGTCATTGCGCGAACTTGTAACCTCATAACTTTCTACTCCGACGTCCTATCGACGAACGGTTGGTTGCGTTGGAATCTAGACTCAACGAACTACGCCCCAGGCCTTTGAAACACTTATGAACTCTCAATGTACCGGGTCATAACCCGCCTTAAAGTTGACTAAAACCCATCCGGAACAATCCATCAACCTATCTTCTGAAAATTTTAAGTCTTACTCCCTTTCGTACGCCCTCATGCGCATGACCTGAACTACGGGGTGTAACAAGGTGAAATGGGGAAAAACTCCGAGAGGAAAAGGGTGAAAAAGGCTAAAAATTGGAAGAAGCTGAATTTTTAAGGTGAAGCGTCGCGGCGCCTGAGGCAAGGGCCGCGGCTCATAATTTACAGTGAGTAAGAAAGAATTTCAAGGAAATTAGAGTCGTGGAGCCAAGTGGAAGATCCACGGCGCATGAAGACCCAAAGCCACAGTGATGTTTTTATGGCATAATTTCCAGAGAGCACAGTCATATTTTAAGGAAATTAGGGTCGCGACTCCTAGATGATAAGCGACGGCACTTGTGATTTTTCGGGTCATGCCTCGGCGCTATAAGGCAAGGGCCGCAGCGCTTACACGATTTCAATACAAAACCCTAGCCTCTTGTCCGATTTTCCCCATTCTAATTTCACCCCAAACTCTCAAATCCTCTCCTCCTCTCCAAAAAATTCAAAAGCTCTCCCAAAACAAACTTCCCATACCCCCATTACACCACAAATCTAATCTTCTCCCATACACCACCACATTCCATCACTTGGGTCAAGATATTTGCAAGAGAACTCATCCAAAAGGTAATATTCATTACTTTTCTTGCAAATTTTGTGCCTTATTGTGAAAGTAGCTTCAAGTCTGGGTTGAAATTGGGTGTTGGTGTTGGGTGTTGTTGTGGATTGTGGTTGTTGTTGTGCTATGTGTGCTGATTTTCGTGGTACTTGTTGTTGGGTATCAGGCGGTTGTTTTATTTGCTTATTGTTGTTGGTTGTGGTGGTGATTGTTGTTGTGAGCTGTTGGTGTGTTTGTTGTTGGTATTGTTGGCTAGAGCGAAGAAATACAAAGAAAACTCTGCCAAATTTTTCTCAACCATATCTCCAAAAATGGGTCCAAAGAGAGTGGGTAACAGGGCATCTTCTTCTACAGCACCCGCACCAGATTATGACACTGAAAGGTTTGCCAATAAGGTAGCCCATGAAAGATATGGAAGATTAAACACCCGCTCCCTAATCTTAGAAAGGGGCATGAAATTCAGTCAAGAACCCTATGATGATCCTGTATACGAACCAATTAGGGAAATGATTGCCAACAGGGGTTGGGAAGAGTTTGTTAATACTCGTCTTGGTGTATGAGTTCTATGCTAACTTCTCGGAGCTCCATTGGTGTATGAGTTCTATGCTAACTTCTCGGAGCTAGTAGAGAATAAATGCTTTGTCCGCGGTATATGGGTGCCTGTGGGGGCGGATATTATAAATGCACTATGTGGAGTCCCCAATGTGATGATGGAAGATGATGATGAGGACGAGGGGGACCAGTATCAAACTTGGAGCCGATCCAGCAATATTGATTGAGTAAATGTGGCCAAAACAGTGGGTGTTCGCATGTCAAGAGTCACGTATAATGCATTTAATGAGCCAAGATATATGCATCGTGGCCAATTCAACAAGGTGGATCATGCGTGGTTATACTTTGTGAATGCATGATTAATACCCTTCACACACTTCTCACACATACCAACGGATCGTATCACGTTGGTATATGCCATAATGAACAGGTTCATTGTCGATGTAGGTCGGCAATCCTAGAAAGCATCATGTTTACATGCCGACTGTCGACCACAGCTGGGTTGGGACATGGGTCATTCATCACCATGCTATGTGCTCAACATAAAGTACCCGTTAGCACATGTGATACGATGGGGAGGATACAGAGTGATATCACCCGAGTGATAGTAAATAGCTACCCAGATCCGTGTCGGTGGCTCACTGCACCTCACTGAAAAAGACATCCAACGCCCACCCTGACGCCGCCAGAGAGTTAAGGAGGAGTCTGAGGCTGCTGATATGAACGAGCCTGGTGATAGCAATCAGCCATCCCTTGGAGATTGAGCCACTAGTATCAAGAATGGAACAGCTGCTCCAAAATCAGCAATATCTTATTCAGCAGAACCAGTACCTTGTCCACAATCAGCAGTATATGAACACATACATGCAACATCGACTAACTAAACTCCTTCATGCAACACTGGTATATGGATGATTCCCCCAATGACCCATATCTGGGATACCCTCCAATGTACCAGTCACCTCATCAACTACCGCCACCGCCACCGCCACCGTCGCAACCATTTTGAGTCACTTCGTTGTGTTTGTAAGTCTTCCTACCTTTGATTTACTTCTCACATTTGGGACAATGTGTTATATAAGTTTGGGGGAATTTTATTATTTTGTGTCAATTTTTGTTTTTGTGTTGAGTTAGTAGTCTTTTAAATTGTTTATGTTCAATTGTTTATTTACTGTTGTGTCTTTTGTTTCAATATCTTCTGTCTGAATGAAATTAAAAACTTTGTGCCAATGAGATTGAGTGGATGCCTGTAATTAAATTGAAGGAACTTGATAGTCATGAAATGCATAATATGTGTGCTTAAGTTAGATCGATGTTGAGTTTGCCTTCTGTTATTAGTAAAAATGAAAACCCGTTCATGACTATTGACTCTATTGTACTAAATTAATTAGTTTATTCATAAGTGAACTTGGGATGAGGAAAGAAGGTGGATAATTTTAGAGCTTGCATTCTTGCTTCTTGAGATAAATCCTAGACAATGCATGCTTAGGAAAATGATTTAGACTATCTTTAGACCGTTTGAGCCTTTCAAGCCACCCTTGATTATATTAATCCCCAGTCACCCCTTTTGAGCCTAAATAATTCATTCTTTGTTGATCAACACCTATCTCTGAACCTATTTGAAACACTTCACTAATATTCCATTCCCGTGAATTATCATAAGTATAGAAGCATACAAATTTGGGGGGGGGGGGTTGAATTTTAGTGAATGATATTCTGATTGGTTGTTATCAATAAGAAAGTGTAACAGATTGAGAAAAGCATTGAGAAGAAAAGAAAGAAAATATATATAAACTACACACCCCTTGTACATACAATAAAGAAAAAAACAAGTTTGGGGGTGTTGTAGTTCAAAAAAAAAGTATGAAATTTCAAAGTCTAGAAAACAAAAGAAGAAAATGGGGGATTATAGTACATGTAATGTAAAAAATGAAGTTTCGTTTGGTTGGTTCTATGCTTTTGATAATTGTGAGCCTAAATGACATTTTATCTGCCCATGCATAAGCCTAACAATACAACCAAATAAAGTCCTAATGATTTTTAAGTATGCATGTCTATATTAGTGGAGAGTTAGCCAGTAAGCAAACTTATAGAATTTTGAACTGATGGACTGTTGGAAAGAGTTCATTGATGCATAAACTGATATTGAATGCATGTTGAGTCAGTGGTCATGTGTGAGTAATCATATGCCCTAATAACCTTAAGCAAGCTTAATGATTATCTAACTTGAAATTCTAGATAGCAAATTAATGACTAGAATGCTCTGAAAATGATATTACATGTGTTCATGATCTTCGAGGCAGATAAATTGTGGCTGACTTGATTCATTCTTTGTATTTGTTGTGTCCTTTTATTTTTAGAATGTTTAGAGTTCTTTACTCGAGGGCGAGTAAAATTTAAATTTGGGGTATTTGTTAAGTCCAATCTACGACTGTTTTAGAGTCTGTTTTAGGATCTCTTTTATGTGTTTTTAGTTATTTTGTACTGTATTATGCATTTTGTTTCATGTTTTCAGGTCATAAGAGCTTCAGAATGAATATGGTGAATTTAAGAAGAAATGAGCTGATTTGGAGGATAAAAATGCATGATCAAGGCCCAAGCAATCATCCGAAGGAACCCCGAGAAGCATGGAAGAAATTTGGCAAAGTCCAGATGAAACACAGAAGAGTGTCGCGACGCTACAAGGCGTACAGCCCATGAGCTTGAGCCGCGGCTCGTAGGAAGCGGCGGCGCCAAACGACCAGAAAGTTGGGAAGAAAATCACCGTCGAAGGCGCCGCGACACCTATTTACCCGAGAGCAAAAATTGTT
The DNA here is from genome assembly GCA_029844215.1 of Przewalskia tangutica. Taxonomy (NCBI): domain Eukaryota; kingdom Viridiplantae; phylum Streptophyta; class Magnoliopsida; order Solanales; family Solanaceae; genus Przewalskia; species Przewalskia tangutica. The sequence goes on from CM056718.1 coordinate 146,054,450, forward strand.
TCTACCAGATTAGCACCATGGCGCCTGGATGAAGGGCCGCGGCGCCGACGCATATTTTTGTGGAAAAAGGCAGAATTTTAAAAGGGCAAAAAGGTCCAAAAACGGGATTTGACTGGTTAATAAGCCCTAGGGATTATTCTAAGGGGAGATCATACTTTTGGAGGCTAGGAACGGAGACAAAGAACAAGATTAGAGACATTTATTCAAGTTCTTTCCTTTCCTTTACTTTATTTCAGTTTATGTTGGATATTTATAAATTGGTTCTTAGCAAGACAATGTCTAGGAGCTAATTTCTTTATTAGGGTTTTCTATCGAATCAACTTGAAACTCTTTTCATAAGTTAATGCATTGTTAGTGATTCCTTATTCATCTATTTAAGATATATTCAATTTGTTATGATTGTATGATAATTAATTGATCACTAATTGTCTAACTTATATAATTTCGAATCGAGATCTGAAAAGGGAGATTTTAATATGATATAGTTGAATAGACATAGTTTAAAATCGCGGACGAAAGTACCCCGATACTTGTGTAGTATTTAATGTTATTGTTCTTAATCCTCATGTGTGGTAAAATCTATCATAGAAATATAAAAATTACTGCATAAGGTTGAGTTTTTATATGTCCTAACCGGAATATATAACATCTTAGTTAACATGCTATCTTAATAAGAAGAAGGATCATTAGTTTTACATTAACAAGTGAAAGAGTGGATAGTTGAGGAGATTGAAAACCCTAATTTCCTTCATAACTGTCAAAAACCCAAAGTATCATCATTAGTTATTTCCTTCACTTTGTTTAGCCTTAGTTCTTAGTTAAAAACCCCAAAAACATGAACTTTAACCAAATAGAAACCATAGATTAGTTATTCGGTAATTGATAAACCAATCTTTGTGGACGATACTCGGTCTGACCGGGATTATTACTACACAGCGATACGTATACTTTCGTAAGCACAAAATTATCACGAACAACTACCCCTTGGTTTTCTGTCTCAACTCTTGACCGAGACAGTGTGGATTGTCGTTTGGACGACTAGGAGATGAGATTGTCCTCGAAGAACACACAATAACCGGAAGTGGAACGACGTGTGTCCGGACAGTCACCCCAATCTGCATCTGTGTAGGCTGAAAGATCATAGATGGAGGACTTATATAGATGTAGACCCAAATGAAGAGTACCCTTAACATACCGCAATATCCTTTCGATAGCCCATATATGATCGTCATTCGGATCATGCATGTGTAAACAAACTTGCTGAACCGCATAGGAAATATCTGGTCTCGTAAAAGTTTGCAAGACTCCTGCGAGGTTGCGGTAATGTGTATGATCATTGTATAGAGTTCCGGCAGCGTTACTCCATTTCGCATTTATGTCAACTGGAGTGTGTGATGGTTTGCAGGAAGACATCTCTGCTTTATCAATTATTTCTTCGGCATATTTCTTTTGACTAAGAAATAGACCACCTGCATATTGGGTGACGACAATGCCATGAAAGATCGAGACAGGGATCACATACCTCAGTATCTCAGAGACAGAGTGGTGCAGATCGAGTGGGCCATCTTGATGATGTTATAATCAGTATGGTAGAGCGCATATCGGACCTTCCGTAAGAGAATAAGAGGTTGTTATTGGTGTGACAGTAAGAATCATAAGATTCTGGAGTATTCCAGGTTGAGCCAGAAGAGCGTTGACAAGGTTGGGGATGGAGCCTCGAGCTCCGCTGATGTTTAGGGTGCACTATTGATTGCATGTATGTTATTGTTTCTGTTGTCGACTTATTTAATTCCTATATAGTCCATATTGACCTATTTTATATTAAGAATATTGACCCATTTCAGTGATCGGTTTAACGATATCACTTGCGATATAAGATATTCCAATGATGGTGAGTTATGGATGTAAGGTACAAAATCCAAAAAGGGCTTTCAGCCCGAGCAATAGCTAGAACCCCATACATATATACATTAGCTGACTAAAAGGATACATAGACCGCATCTAATACAACAATAAAGTATGTAATATGTAGCCTCTTTTCATATGATTTCACTAGAAAATCCCAAACCTATTATATTACGTTACCCCAAAAGATGTATGGGAGCCTAAGTCGTGTGGTAGAATGGTAAGATGAAGATAAGTTGTAAAGTTGGGATGTAGGAAGTGTCATTAGAATATTCAGTAGTCCATGAGAATCTACCCTTCTTACGATGACCTCAGTCGATTAGAATAAAGGAAAGTATGTTATACATGCGCAACCCGGGATATCATTAATGAGAATATGTTACCACAATTTAGTCGTATGAGGATGGACTGTTGATGTGTTTAGGAATAAAAAAGAAGTGTTCATAAAGATCATATAGTGAAACAACCTCAGAGTGGTAGTCCTAAGACGTCTATAAGGAATTGTATTATCCGCAGTAGGATTGGTGACATAAATCCCTCATCAATTCATAAAAGAAGCCATACCGCTTACGGTTGAGAGTAATATGAATTGATGCTAGTAATCTAGAACATGTTATAGGCAATGGACTGGTAAGGTCTTCAGACTCATTCTGCGACATGTTATAATTCCAAGTACATTCTGGATTAGAATATCTTATCGGAGAGAAACGATGATGAGAACTCTGGGATGATAAAAAATGGTTGTAAGAAACATGAGATTGTTATTAAGAATGACTGGAGTGGTATGATGAGGTATCGAGGCAGAGATGTGTTTCAATTGATAACGGGAAAACATAAGGTTTATTATAAGGAAGGATAGAAGTGAATGAGATTTCAATTAGGTTAGTTCCGCAAAGTTGTGATTATTCTACAGTGGTGTAAAGATCAATGATAAAGAAGGGAAAATAAGAACTCTTCGGCTAGGAGTGCCAGACCTCTAACATCCAAATTTAGTACGAGGAGTACATTGAGACCCCTAAAGGTAAAGTTATTGAGCAATCGGTTGATGGAAGATCTAACGATGACTAAAGCAAGGAGATTCAGATGAATCACAAGTTCAGATCAACATACGAGTTGGATATAGACATTCAAAACATTGTTTCTGCAACAAATGCCATCACGACTCTCAAAAGTATGTAAGCGAAAGTAATGACAAGTAAAACTCGATACAAGCATATAAATAAGTGAAAAGGACTAAGGATACAAGGTAGAAACTAAAGAAATATGCTAAAAGATAATGATGTTAGGACGAAAATGAGGGCATGTAAATAATGATGATTTTAAGTATGTTAAATCAACTACAGGCTCCATGGGGTCGATGATGTAAAGTAATGTAAAAGAAGAAAAAGGTTTATATTTCTTTCTTTTCTTTCAAAAGCAAAATTGTCATTCCAAAAGGATTACACTCTTTTTCTAAAAGATTTTCAAAGTGTGTGTAAAGTAAAGGTTGACAATTTATTTGACTAATTGTATAGTTATACTCAAGTTAACTCTTGAGTGTTCTTATTCTGAAAGTAAATTGGCTAAATCACCCTTACGCGAATATTTTTTATGTAGAATTTAACTCTTGATTTTCAAAAAGTTTTTGAGTTTGAAATATAATGAATGACATGAATTTTGTGAGAATTTAAACACCTTAAGCAATTTATAAAGTTTGAACATATTATAGAACCCGAAGGTCAATCGTATTCTACGGATCCTTAATACCGAAGTGTCTAAAACCTTCCCCGGTGGATCGACAAAACCCTTACCTCGACTCTGGTTTAGAAATAATTTTTTATTGTTTTGAATAAACCCTCTCAACTTGGTTTTTCTAATTTACTTATAAATTAGGTGCCAACTCAAAAATATTATTTGACTTAGAGCATGACCAACCTCTTAGTAACTTTTATGCCTCCACGTAAAAGTGAATTGTAACATACATCATTTCAGATAGTCGATGATGCCAAACAACGGTGAATAGATTTTATTAGCAGTAAGCCACTCAGGTCACCTCCACTCACTTGGGTTCAGTCTTCTCAGAGGTTTCTGGGCAAGTATGTCCTTCGCAATATCAGAGAGCTCAAGAGGGATCAGTTTGAGGGTTTGAGACATAATGGCATAGTAGTTACTGAGTTGAGATGAGATTTCATGCCTTGGATCGACATACAATGATGATACTTCCCACCGAGACTGAGAGAGTGAGGAGTTTTGTCAGATGGTTGTCTATTCCGATTCATTTGGGTGTTTCTTAGGTTGCCCTCATGGGAGTATCATTTCAAGATTTGGTGGATGCTGCCAAGGATATAAAGATAATTTGGCAATAGAGTTTTGAGCAGCGTAAGAAAGAGGGTACATTATGTTTATAGCTACAGTAGTGCTCTACCCATGACCCGCGGTTATTCAGGGAAGGACTATTACCATCCCCAACTCAGCAAGCTTGTCTATGCAGTTATCTCAATTTCAGAGGGTAGTTATTCAGAGCATGGTATGACCAGTTCGGGATGGAGCTCTCAGAGTTTGTATTTTAGGCCCTCGAGTCATGGAGGATAATATATTTGTTTGGGTTCTTCCCAGCAACCCATGGTCTATAGGGGATATTATGAGTGTGGTGACCCTGGGCATTTCAAGAGGAGCTGCCCCAAACTTAGACGTAGTGGTCCATTCCAGAGTTTTAGTCTTAGATCATCTCAGGCACCGGCTAGAGGAGGCGCTCAAAGTGGCAAAAATGATTTGGCTTATCATAAGAGTGGTTCACATATCAGCCAAGGTGGTGGTCATAGGGGTAGTCTGAGAGTGGTCGTGCTCATTGTTATGCATTTTCTAGCAGGCTAAAGGTAGAGGCTTTAGAGGTCGTCATCAACAGGTACTATTTTGTTTTGTCATCGGTTGGCTATGTTATGTTTTGACCCAAGATCTACTTAGTCTTATATACTTGCATACTCTACTTCGAGCCTGGATTTGTCACGTGAGTCGTTTGAATTTCATGTTCATGCTTCTACTTCTGTTGAGGATTCTATAGTTGTAGATCGGTTTATCATTCTTGCTTTGTTACATTGATGAGATATGATACTCGTGTAGATTTAAAAGTTTTAGATAGAGTAGATTTTAATGCTATTATGGGTATGAATTGATTATCTCCATATCACGTGATATTGATTTATAACTTGGTTGAGAATTGATCAACTTTAAGGATTTGAGTTGACCACGGTTAACAGAGGGTCAAGAAGATCCCACTTTGATATTTTAAGTGTGCGAGCGGGTTCATAGCACGTTTTATGACTAAAATGCATATTTGGTTTGTATCGGAGGAGACCGAATTAGTTTCGAATATCAAAACCAAATTTATAGCATTACTAATTTTTAGCTGCTAGTGTTGGCTGAATTGCTCTTCGCAATTGCATGTCTGGTGTCGGATCGCGTTGCTGGTGTCGCGATCGCTTAGGGGGGTGGACGGGTAGGAATCACGATCGTGTAGTTAGTCTGTGACCGCGTAATAGGTCTTCAAGGCCGGATTTATAGTTCTTCTTCAGTGTCCGCGTGGTGGGCTTCATGTTCATAAAATGTGTCGGTGGATTGGGTCACGAGTACTCATCACGATCCTGATGGCTCTCTCGCGGTTGAGATGATGGATCGCTACCTGGACAGAATTAAATTCCCAAACTAAAAAATATTTGCCTATTTTCATATTTCAAGTTCTTGAGCTCGGATTAAGGTGATTTCGAGGGCCTTTTGCAATGTTTAGCTTGGGGGTAAGATTATAACTCTCATTTTGATGTTTCTTCTTAATTCCTTCTATTAATTTAGGATTTAATTCATGATTTCGGGTGGGAATTAGGGGGTTTTCCCTAAGATTAAGATTTATGAGTTTCTTGAAATTGAAAGTTGACTTGTGGTTAGATTTGGATGATTTATTTTATTTACGACTAATTTAGTCATGGGTAAGTAAATGTTAAAATATAATTCTAGTTTTGCCTTTAGTGGTCCCTCAAGAGTCACATCTTCTATGTAATTTCAAAAGCTTTATTGTGTACGAAGCATATTGCATTGCATTATATTTCTTATTCCTTAATTGATTTTTGGGTTTGCTTTTATCTTATTCTCTAACTATCTGATTATATGTTAACTGAGTGAGTTGGCTTGTTTGGCACTTATTTTGTACTTGGTTAATGGTTCAGAAATGAGGTAAGGTAATTGATAAGGTAAAAGAGGACTTTTCTACTTACTTCGGAACTACTTCTTCCATTGTTGATCTATGAAATTTACTAAGTACACGTGCTTTTTGTACTCGGACTACACTTTCTGCACTTTTGTTGTGCAGATTCAGCTCCGAGTACTGGCGGAGTGAGTTCGAATTGATTCCATTAAGGATATCATGGTGAGCTGCCTAGTTGTCCAGCAACACCCTTGTCCCTCTGTCCTTTATTTTCCCAACTTTTCTTTGTATTCAGGTAGTGTATTAGTAGATTCAGCCTTTTACTTTTATGTTATTAGAGGCTCTTGTACTTTGACACCAATATTGGGTCGATTTTCGTTGTTTGTGGTGCTCTTTATATTATGACTTAATATTATGGATATTTAATTTTTCTCCTCACTTTTCGGCTTTCGCTTATTACTTTTATCGTATTGTAAAGTGTTCGGGGTTGGCTTACCTATGGGTTGAGAATAAGTGCCATCATGACTCTTGAATTTTTGGTTCATGACAGTTTACCTCCCTTCTCTTGATTTTTCTGTAACAAAAGTAGATTTCGAGATTATTGGGATTGATTTTTTAAAAATAGCTTATAAGCTAAAAGCTATAAGTTGGGAATATCCAATTTTTTACTTTTAGCTTATTTTTTTACTTTTTAGCCTAAAAGTAAGTGTTTAAAAACATTTTTTATCGTTGTCAAACACCACAAAAATTAGCAATGAACTTAAAAGCTAAAAAATATTTAAATAAGCCAATTCAAACAACCTCTTAATGAATTATTCTTATAATATTTCAAAACTATAACGTCTCGTAATTTTGGACAATGATTTGAGCATGTAAACGAAAAAAAAGATCCGAGTGTTGGGAATTTTTTTGTTATATTTGCATATGCTAATAAGGAAATTAGTATGCAAAATGATGTGATCCCGAAATAATTTAGACGTGTCAAGTGTGACGATGGAGATTAATAATAATAGTTGTATATCCCCAAAAGAGGTGATGGACTAATGTTATATTACAAATTATGACATCAAGTATACGAAGGTCTTATGAGTTTTTAAAATTTTAAATGAAGTGAGATTTAAAATTAATTATGTGTGTGATTGATAAATTACACGAAGACAAATCACTTAATTTAATCAAGTGACACGTTAGGTGGCATGTGGCAATGTAACAAGGCCTCCCACCGCCAATTGGCTAAGTGGGAGGCAACATTAAGATTGAGAATTGCTGGCCAACAAAGGGCCATTCATTTTCTCCACTCTTTTATCGTCCAAACTTGAAGAAAAGAAAGAACAACAACAAAGACAACCCTTATTTCATTCACGTTAAAGGAAACCAATTTTGCTCCCTTTATTTTCTGCAGTCCAGTGTTGTGCCCGACTAATTTTATTTGGTTAAGGTTTCTCCACTTAGTAAAGGTATGTTAAGAAAAAATATTTCTTCCTTTTGGCATGTTCCATATTATGAAATATAACTGTGGTATCGTTTCATAATTTATTCTACTCCTAGAAGTTAAGAATAATCATGTTATTGATTCCTATGCTGAAAGCATGTCTAAATTGTTTCTAAGTCCTTAATAAGACATATGAAAAAGATAATAATGATATTCACAGTATCGTAAAAGGTACAAAGATAATATCACCCGTTGGGATTGGAACATGGTGTTATCATTCATGCATTTTCATTTGCATCATACTAATATATTATCGTGACCATTTGTGCTACACACCCTACTACATTGTAAATATTGTATATATGTAGGGGATAAGGGGAAAGGGTAGGCGTTATATACGCACACCACCTGCAAATTTCTGACTATCATCAAAAGAGTTCAAGAGGCCAACATGAATCGATGCCCATGTGTGACCGATATAACCAGATGCCCACAGAGGAGGTTATGGATAAGAATAACCCTTGTGTGGCCAATATATATGTATACCTCATCTGTATCATACATGCATTTATTGACCATTACATGACATGATGCCCACAGAGTCTACCATGGTAAGGAAGACGCCCAAAGAGGATGACGTATATCACGATGTTACATTGTATAATATATGTGCATACGTATTAGACCTCGATGTGTTTACTGCTAGTATATTGTTTCTGTTTCAGATATTATTATAACTCTGTTATTTATGCATGACATACTCAGTCGTACTGACGTACCTTTTGTTGGTGACGTTGCGTTTCATGCCCACATGTTCACACAGGCAAGACGACAGTCCACGTAAATAGGTTGCAGATTTCAACGGACTTTTGGAAGCAATCCTCTCTCTCCGGAGTGTCAGTGTAACTTTGGTATGTTACATTTTTGCGTGTCTATATGGGTATGGCGAGGCCTTGTCCCGACCTGTTGTTGTTCTACACTCTTTAGTGGTTTGTAGACATGTGTCTTGTATATAGTAGTTTTGTATGGCCCTGTCAGCCATGTCATGGGTATGTAAACATGTATAAGTTCAATTTCTAGTTAAAAGCTTTCATAACCTTTTCGGCTTAGTCCGTGCCTATTTGTGGTTAGGTGTTGATTATGTGATTAGCGATACCAAGCGGGTGGGTTACGAGTGCCCATCGCGGCCCTCCGGTTTTGGTCGTGACAAACTTGGTATCAGAGTATGTCTGTCCTAGGAGTCTACAAGTCGTGTCTAGTAGAGTCTTGTGTATGGATATGTTGTGCACCACACTTATACGCAGAAGGCTGCTTGACAATTAGAAATGGTTTCCATTCTTTCATTTCATAAATCGTGCAATAGAACTGAGTTATAAGTATTTTTACTCCTAATCCATTTCGTATTTATAATTCCAGCAATGTCTATAACAAAGAAGAAATTCAAGAGTATTAGAACATTGGATACAACTGCGGGTGAAGGTACCAACCGACTACCACCTGCTAGCGAGGGACAAAGTGAGACCCTCGGTACGACCCCTTCGTACGATGCTCCTAGTTTTCCGCCATCAGATGAGAGTAGTGGATCTACAGTACCCCCAGTACCTCCACTTGATACTCCAGTTGTAGATCTTGAGAGCAAAGTGTGGTCCAGTTATTGACACGATTGGTAGCCGCTCAGGCCCAACATCAGGTCCACAGTCCTTCAGATAGAGTCTCTAGTGCAAGAGCTTGAGATATCATTAATCTAGACCCTCCGTTATTTACGGGGTCAGACTTGTACGCGGACCCGCAAAATTTTCTAGATCAGGTATAACGTACTCTGCAGGTGATGGACGCTATCGATACCGAGTCGTTAAAATTAACTTCTTATAGACTGCGGGATGTCGCAGTAACCTGGTATGAAACATGAGAGCAGTCCATGGGACCTCGTGCTACACGAGCAGGATGGGAAGAGTTTTCAGACGCCTTCTTATGGAATTTTCTGCCAGTCAAGCTTCGACGGGCCAAGCAGATGATTCTACGCCTTGGCGAAGCGGCGAGCGTCCGAGAATATAGCTTGCAGTTTAACTCATTATCTTGATATGCTTCCATGATTGTAGCAGAAATGAGTGACCGGGTACACAGGTTCGTTACTGGCTTGGGGCCACACTTGATCAATGAGTGTACTACAACTTCTTTGAGTCCGGATATGAATATTTCTCGCATCCATAATTATGCACAGAACCTGGAGGATCGCAAAAGGCAACAACGAGTTGATCGAGAACGTGACAGGGGCTAACATAAGATAGCTCAATCCATCGGTAATGGGAGAGATTTTGGAGGTGGACCCAGGCCACAGCTGTTTGGGCGACCAACTTACCTAGCAGCCAGCGCATCATTGCCATTTTCAGGATCGAGGGCTAATAGGTATGTTCAGTTGGGACCAGGGCAGAGTTCACGAGCATCAGGACCTTATTATAGAATAGATTCTACTCAGATGAGGATGGCATTGGCTCAATGCGGGCGATGTGGTAGGATCCATACCGGTCCATGCCAACAAGGATCAAATGTATGTTATTTTTGTGGAGAATCTGGTCATTTTGCGCGAGACTATCCTACAGGAGGTAAAGGTGTTAGGGCTCAGCCAATCGGATTTGCAGTAGCTTCATCGCGATTAGTACGACCGTCAGGGCAAGGTCAGCATACATTAGCCGGTCGAGGAAGAGGTAGGGGCCAGAACCGCACGTATGCATTGGTGGGGCGACATGATCAAAAGTCCTCACCTTATGTCATTACATGTACATTATCAGTCTTTTCCCACAATGTGTATGCACCGTTAGATCCAGGCTCAAATTTATCATATATTACTCCTTTCGTTGCAGAAATTTGGTATGGATCTTGAGTTGATAAGGGATCCATTTGCGGTATCCACATCGGTTGGTGAATAAGTAGTTGCTAAACGGGTCTATCAAAATTGTGCGATAATATCTTATAGTCACCAGACCCTAGCAGATTTGGTGGAATTAGAAATGGTTGACTTCGATGTTATCATGAGTACGGATTCGCTGGCCATGCTATGCTAATGTTGATTGCCGAAGGAAGATTGTTAGATTCCAGTTCCCAGGCTAGCCAGTCCTGGAATGAGAGGGTAATACGACAACGCCAAAATGTAGGTTTATTTCATACCTTAAGGCAAGAAAGATGATATCCAAAGGTTGTATGTACCATCTTGTTCGAGCGAGGGATATCGATGTCGAACCACCTACATCTCAGTCAATTCTGGTGGTCAATGAATTTCCTGACGAACTTCCAGGTCTTCCTCCTGAAAGGGAAATTGAGTTCGGTATAGATATGTTGCTAGACACTCAGCCAATAACTATTCCTCCTTATCGAATGATACCAGCCAAATTGAAAGAATCAAGGACCAAAGGATCCGCTGAGAAATGCTTTATTAGACCTAGTATATCTCCCCGATGCGCTGATATTATTCGTAAAGAAAGATGGCTCGTCATGACGTATCGACTATCGACAGTTAAACAAAGTTACTATCAAAAACAAGTATCCTCTTCCCCGAATTGACGATTTATTTGATCAATTACAAGGTGCGAGATGTTTCTAAAAAATCGACCTAAGGTCAGGTTACCAACAGCTAAAGGTTAAGGAAAAAGATATTTTCCAAAGATGGCTTTCAGGACAAGGTATGGGCATTTCGAGTTCTTAGTAATATCATTTCGACTCACAAACGCACCAAAGAACATTTATGGATTTAATGAACAATATGTTCGCCCATTCTGGACGATTTGTGGTAGTATTTATAGATGATATTCTGATTTATTCTCACTCGGAAGCAGAACATGTTGAACATTTGCGATTAATACTACAGATGCTCCGGGATCACAAGTTGTATGCAAAGCTCTCCAAGTGTGAGTTTTGGTCAAGTCGTAGCTTTCCTCGTCATATAGTGTCGACGGCGTATAAGAGTCGACACTCGTAAGATCAAGAGTGAAGAATTGTCCAAGTCCTATGACTCCAACAGAGGTTCGCAGCTTTCTAGGCCTAGCTGGCTATTATAGAAGGTTCGTGGAAGGATTTTCTACCATATCAGCGCCATTGATGAAATTGACACAAAAGTCTATAAAATTTAAGCGGTCTGATGCTTGTGAGCGGAGTTTCCAAGAGTTGAAGGATATATTAACATCAGAACCAATCCTTACTCTTCTGTAGGACCGTAAGGTTATGTTTTGTATTGTGATGCCTCGGGAGAAGGTTTGGGATGCGTGTTAATGCAGCATGGTAAAGTGATTGCCTATGCTTCAAGACAATTGAGGAAACATGAGAAGAACTATCCAACACATGATTTAGAGTTGGCCGCAGTAGTCTAAGCACTAAAGATTTGGCGGCACTATTTATATGGTGTTCACATCGATATTTTCACGATCATAAAAGTCCATGCATATATTTAAACAGAAGGAGATGAACTTGAGATAGAGAATGTGGCTAGAACTATTGAAGGATTATGATATGAACATCTTATATCACCCTGGTAAAGCTAATGGTGTAGCAGACATACTCAACCGTAAGTCAATGGTCAGCTCGATGCTAGCGCAAGTCAAAAGGAAGAAATTGGTGAGAGAGCTTCATCAATTAGCTAGTTTAGGAGTCCGACTAAATGATTCGGAGGATGGTGGTTTTGTGATTCAGAACATGTCAGAATCACCCCTCATATCAGAAATTAAGGAACGTCAATGGGAAGACCCTAGTTTGAAGAAGATAAGAGAAGGCATTCCGCAGAAGAAAACTACGACTTTTGATATTGATGAACATGGAACTCTCAGGAACCAAGGTCATCTATGTGTTCCAAATATAGAAGGATTATGGAATAGAATTATGACAGAGATTCATTGTTTACGATATTCTATTCATCCAGGATCAACTAAAATGTATCATCATCTCAAGAATATTTATTGATGGAACGACATGAAGAAGAGCGTGGATGAGTTCATAGCTCAGTATCCCAATTGTCAACAGGTGAAAATAGAGCACCAAAAGCCCGACGACTTGACTCAGAACATCTAAATTCCAATAAGAAAGTGGGAAATGATTAACATGAATTTCATTACGGGATTACCTCGTTCTTTCCGTAAATTCGATTCCATTTGGGTGATAGTTGACAGACTGACCAAATCAGCTCATTTCTTACCAGTGAAAGTTACCTACACAACCGAGGACTACGCAAAGTTATATATTAAGAAGATTGTTGGACTTCATGGTGTGCCTATTTCTATTATATCTGACCGAGGTACTCAGTTTACAGCTAACTTCTGGAAGTCATTTCAGAAAGGGTTCAGACGGTCAAGTCGAGCGAATGATTCAGACGCTCGAGGACATGTTACGAGCCTGTGTGTTGGACTTCAAGGGAAGTTGGGATGATCACTTACCCCTTATTGAGTTCGCGTACATTAACAACTATCATGCCATCATTAAAATGGCTCCATATGAGGCCTTGTACGGACGAAGATGTAGATATCCTATTGGATGGTTCGAGGTAGGCGAATCCGTGTTATTTGGACCTAACTTAGTGCATCAAGCCATAGAAAAGGTAAAGCTTATCCAGGAACGATTGTTAATGGCTCATATTCGTTAGAAGTCATATTTTGATGTGCGATGATGAGACTTAGAGTTCCAGGTAGATGATTGGGTATTCTTGAAGATTTAGCCTATAAAGGGAGTAATGAGATTCGGAAAGAAGGGAAAGCTCAGTCCAAGGTATATTGGGCCATATCGCATAATTCAACGAATTGGTCAAGTAGCTTACGAATTGGACTAACCTTCAGAATTGGAATTTGTTCATCCGGTTTTCCATGTTAAGAACATGTGTTGGAAATCCTTCTCGGATTGTACCGATTGAGGATGTGCAGATTACAGAGAATCTGTCATATGAAGAAATTCTTGTTGCTATCTTAGATCGACAAATCCACAAGTTGAGGACTAAAGAGATAGCTTCTGTGAAGGTCTTGTGGCGAAATAGGAATGTGGAAGAGATGACGTGAGAGGCGGAAGAAGAAATGATGCAAAAATATCCGCACTTATTCCAGACCAACGCTGAGGTTCCAGGGGAAGCATGAGGTAAATTCTAATTCCTAAGATTGTATCAATACTTGAAGACCATGAGAGGTTTGATGTAGTGGTGTTTTTTATATATCACCCCAACATTCGAGGACGAATATTTCTAAGGGGAAAGATGTAATGTCTCGTAATTTTGGGCAACAATTTGAGCATGTAAACGAAGAAAATAGATCCGAGTATTGGGAAATGTTTTATTATATTTGCATATGCTAATAAGGAAATTAGTATGCAAAATGATGTGATACCAAAATAATTTGGACGTGTCAAGTGTGACGATGGAGATTAATAATAATAGTTGTATATCCCCAAAAGAGGTGATGGACTAATGTCATATTACAAAATTATGACATCAAGTATACGAAGGTCTTATGAGTTTTATGATTTTAAATGAAATGAGATTTAGAATTAATTATGTGTGTGATTGATAAGTTACACGGAGACAAGTCACTTAATTTAATTAAGTGACACATTAGGTGGCATGTGGCAATGTAACAAAGCCTCCCACCGCCAATTGGCTGAGTGGGAGGCAACATTAAGATTGAGAATTGCTGGCCAACAAAGGGCCATTCACTTTCTCCACTCTTTTATCGTCCAAACTTGAAAAAAAGAATAGAAAGAACAACAACAAAGACAACCCTTATTTCATTCACGTTAAAGGAAACCAATTTTGCTCCCTTTCTTTTCTGCAGTCCAGTGTTGTGTCCGACTAATTTTTATTTGGTTAAGGTTTCTCCGCTTAGTAAAGGTATGTTAAGACAATTTATTTCTTCCTTTTGGAATATTCCATGTTATGAAATATAACTGTGGTATGGTTCCATAATTTATTCTACTCCTAGAAGTTAAGAATAATCATGTTATTGATTCTTATGCTGAAAACATGTCTAAATTGTTTCTAAGTCCTTAATAAGACATATGAAAAAGATAATAATGATATTCACAGTATCGTCAAAGGTACAAAGGTAATGTGTCACCCGTTGAGATTGGAACATGGTGTTACCATTCATGCATTTTCATTTACATCATACTCATATATTACCGTGACCGTTTGTGTTACGCACCCTACTACATTTTAAATATTGTATATATGTAGGGGATAAGGTGAAAGGGAAGGCGTTATATACGCACACCACCTGCAGTCGGTACAGACTATCACAAAAGAGCCCGAGGAGGCCAACATGCATCGATGCCCATGCGTGGCCGATATAACCAGATGCCCACAGAGGCGGTTATGGACAGGAAGAGCCCTTGTGTGGTCAATATATATGTATACCTCATCTCAGAGGTGGGGCAACGGTTGCCAAACTAGGTACAGGTGATGCCACTTTCAATTTTTTTATCATCTTGTAAAACGACGTCGTTTTACAAGGTGACCCACATATCATTTTCAACGTGACCAACCAATCATTTTCATTAGCAACGTATGTGACCCAACTTCAATTTTCTAAGTCGCTAAGAGCCTAAACGAAAGAGAGAGAGGGAGACTGACGGGACCTTAGAGCCTTGCGCAACTGCGTTGTGACTTGTGCCGCAGTGCCACTGACCGTCGCCGTCGAACTGAGGGATTGAGGAGTCGCGGAAGTCTCCACTTGCCGAGTCTCCGAGTCGGGGAGGAAAAATTGGGAATTGGGGATCTAAGAAAGAGAAACTCAAAACACTACATTCAAAGTCTCAAAGAGAGAGAGAGAGAGAAACCAAGAGGAAGAGGATGAGAGGCGCTGTTGGAGTCTGGAGATCAGGAGAGAGGCTTTCGTTTTTGTCTTCAAATCTTCAATCAATATTCACAATTACAAATCAGAAAAGGAGTAAAGGACAAAACACTTTGTGTTGTTTTCACAATTCACTTTTCAAAATCAAGGTTTGTCTGATTGTCACTATTTCTAATATATTTAATATTTACATGTTACATGTTTAGTTGTTTAAATTATAATCTTTAAATTGTGAATTTTGATTTTTGTCTCTTCAACAGGGTTAGATGTTTTTTTACTATTAAGGGAATATGAAGAGATTTTTTAAATGAAAATTGACAGAAATTGGAATTAGTGGTTCTAGTGGTGCATCTCCTAGTACTCAACCGTCTGTTCCCATAACTTCAACTAGGAAAGATTTTGTTGATTTGAATAGTCTTCCTTCAGATCCTGCAGAAAGGACAAAGATATCTGAATTTCACTCAAACCAGGTTGACGAAATTAGTAGAACTTATCTATTAAAGGGGCATTGTCAACCCCGTGGCCATGATTTCCCTCAGAAAATTATGGAAAATAAAATGCGTCATTTTAATCCTGATTGGTTTGATCAGTATGCTAATTGGTTAGAGTATAACATGAAAGAAGATAAAGCATATTGCTTGAAGAGGGACGTAGCAGAGTTTGTTGCTTAGAGTCCGAATTAGTAACAGGTCAAGGTTGAGCACCAGAAGCCCAGTGGGCTATTGCAGGCGATTGAGATTCTGACATGGAAGTGGGAGGTGATCAACATGAATTTTGTTACAGGGTTACCTCTTACTCGTATGAAGTGTGATTCCATCCGGTTATCAGGAAGGTCGACGAAATCACCACTTTCTTCCACCAGACTACGATTCTACCGGGATATGCTAGACTATATATCAGGGAGATTGTGAGACTGCACGGAGTTCCTATATCTATTATATCAGACAGAGGAGCCCAGATAACGCCTAAATACTGGAGGACTTTCCAGAAGGGGTTAGGGACATAGGTGAGTCTCGCATCGCTTTCCATTCTCGCACCGACGACGGGCGGCGCATTATCCGCACATTCGGCGATAGGATCGGGCATGTGTTATTGATTTCGCGGTATCTAGAGGATCTTTTGCCTCTCGTTGAGTTGCGTATAATACCTGTTACCATTCAAGTATTCAGATGGCCCTAAGACTTTGTATGACAGGAAGTGTAGACCCGTTACTATCCAGTATTCACTAGTCCTTCAAGTGTATTAATCTTGGCCCTTAGATGTGTTATATATTATACTAGTAGCAAGGATGAACTTCACATTTAGAAAAATTAGAGAAAACTTGTGTGCCACATTGAGAGCTCTCGGCTAGCTCTTGAGAAAAAATAAGAAAATTCTTCAATCTTGTTCCATAATTCACACTACTCCAACCCAAGGTTCCTAGGGGTATTATAAGGATATCTCAATACAAAGATTCCGGAAAAGTTACGCTTTTAGATTAGTCGCAAGATGAAAACCTAAGTCGTTCTTCAACTTTGAAGTTGGAAATTGAAGAGAAGTTGGTTATGAACTTCTAAGGGTTGCTTGGAGTGGATTGGAACGTCAAGAAGAGGAACTAAAGTTGCTAAGGATCGACTTTGAATCTTGGATTAGATTTGGGCTTATTGAGGTAATAATTCGCCTTACTATCAGAATTGAAGATTACATGTTTTATTAGTTGATAGATGAGCATGTGATATATAGAATGAAGTTTGAAAAGATTTGGATTATGTAGACATGTTAAAACCGAATACGGGCAGTTAGCCAATTATGTCAGAATCAATTCGTCGATAGTTTAGTCGCCGATGTTATCTAAAGAGAAGATTGTAGTTATTATAATCGATCGCGCTATATAACATGTTAGACTAAACAACTTGGATTAAAAAGGAATTGGAAAAGACTTTACATTGTTGTCGCATTGTAGCCGATAATGGCATTGAAATGTCGGACTATTTGATATCTATCATGCGCGTAATTTTACACGCTCGCGCGGTAATCCCCTTTGTTAACTACATTGTTGAGCCTTAAATGTGGCATGTTTGGTTATTGAATTCGGGTCTTGAAAAATGTGGAAAAGTACGTAGAAACAAAGGAAGTGCTGTCCGATTTTCCGTAGAATTAAGAGTCCTTATACTTAGAAATATTCTACGTTGAAAGCTAGTAGTTGATGGACGACATGGTCATTATAGGTTGACATTCTACGCATGCGATTCAACTTCGCAAGTGGTTTAAGTCGAAGAGGTATGTGGAACTTTTCTTATCTCTTGAGCATGAGTAGCTATAAATGTATAGTACGGTAGACGTCCGAGATTTAAATGAATTTAATTTCATTTGGTATCCTTGACTTGTTTAAGAATGTCCAAGTTGGTTGAGTTAGAGAATTAACTCACTTGTTTTAAAGGTTAAAGATGTCTTAGTTTCTAAAGCATAAAGTTAGTATAACGACTTTACGGGAAGTCAAGTTATAACAACTTTATGGGAAGTTAAAAGAATGGTTTATTCTAATAAGGTAAACAAAGATTTCTTGACTTGAAAATGTATAGAATACTTGATTTGGAAAGTATTGATTACTTGCACTATTCTAAAGTTAAGAAACTTGATTTCTAAAGTTAAGAGACTCAAGATTCTCAAAGTTATGTAACTTGATTTGAAAGTATATGATACTTTATTTTAAAAGTATAAGTCTCTTGGTTATAAAAAGAATGAATTTGTCTAAACATAAAAGAGTTATAACGCTTTACGGGAAGTTAGTTATAACGGCTTTATGGAAGGTTAAGAGAGTGGTCTATTTGATTTATAGGCACGAGTTGTCTAGGTTGTTAAAGTATAAGTTACTTGGTTTTAAAGCCTTGAAATGAATTTTTAAAGGTGTAGTAACTTGATTTGAAAATAGGTACGCCTTGATACTACGTGTTAGTATCTTGGGGTTTTTATATAAAAGGGTTCTTTTTAAAGGAACTAAGACGTAGTACTTTGGGTTAAATTCTCGATTTTTAATGACACGTTAGTGCTTTAAGTTAAATAAAATGAGTGCATGATAATTAAGGCTAATAAGAAGTTATGATTTCTTAACTTGCTTATGATAATTATGATAAGACGGTGGTGCTTATGGTATGTATGATAAGCCGTGGTGCTTATATTATGTATGATAGTCATTGTTAGTGTTATGTTATTCTTATGCAGGCAAACCCCGTTACTACTTATTCCATGGATTTGCTACCCATGACGCGAGCGCGCGCTTGTACTCATCATGGCCCACCGGCCTAAGCGGTGAAATAGTTCTGCGGCGGGTGAAATAGTCCCACGCGAGGCTGATGACCTCATCATGTCCACATGACTTATGCGGGTGAAATAGTCCCAGGAGTAGGATTGCTTAATGATACTACGGGCGGGTGACCCTAATTTGATCATGAGCCTCCTATTTTTATGCAGTAAAGTATACTCTTATTTACTCTCATTATTAGTAAGGCACAGTGTACTGTTATTTTGGTCATCATACATGTCTCTAGCTTTATTTTAGACTATATGATTTCATTTCAGTACTTTCAGTTTTACATACTTGGTACATAGTTTGTACTGACCCCCTTGTCACGACCCGACCTCGGGCCCGCGACTGGTGCCTTACCCCGGACACCCTAGTGATAAAACATCAGGAAAAAAAATCAGCGAAAAATAAAAATATAACTCATGAACGATAAACAGTGATCCAAAAATGGCCTGACCCAAAAGTCGCCTCACTGCATATATATACGAATGAAAACTCAATGCTTATCTTTACAAACCCCGCCCACAAACAAGACTACTGCACTTAAGAGTGTAAAAATAACTATGACGGGACAGGGCCCCGCCATACCCCTGGATGTACAAGTAACTACAATGACAGGGGACTATACCAAGATAAGCCTCCGGAGAAATGGAGCTTTCCAAACGCAGAACTGTGTCCCTAGGAGCGAGGATCAACAACAGGTGTACCTCAACCTGCGGCATGAACGCATTTCTGGGCGAGGTCAAGACAGTACCAAGTATGTGAAACTAAGAAAATACTGTAATGAAAGCATAACAGTCTATATAAAACAGGAGACATGTATGATAACCAAAATACAGTACACAAAGCCTGGTTAACAACCAGAGTAACGAAAATCAACATCGTCTTTTAAAAAGCCCATTTCACAATCTATAAACAATCATGTCAGGTCAGGGACGCATGCCCTCAAAGTCATTACTCAAATATAACCACGGGTCTCATGCCCAACAATATCAAACGTGCTCGTGGAATTTCTTCTTCACTACCGGCAGTCTATGATATAACAACACCAAGCAGTACACAAGAACACCAGGTCCCACCTGTGTCATAAGAACCGTACGGGGCAAGTACGGGCGTCGACTACCGATACCTCCCGCCACATCGCTGACCGGCAAGTACGAAGCCAACTACCGATACCTACCGCACTAATAATACCGTGATAATCGTATCACGGTCGACGGGCAAGTGAAGGCCGACTACCGATACTCCTGCCACATCACGACGGCAAGTACGAAGCCAACTACCGTGATACCTCTCAGATCACGAGGTTTCGCCATAACATCGACCGGTAAGCACGAAGCCAACTACCGATACCGCTGATCGCTACGACCGGGGCAAGTACGAAAGCTAACTACCAGATACCTCCTGCATCAGGAAACCTCATGGGGAGCTAGTCCATGGAATAACACTATCAACAGGGAACGGGCCCTCATCGTGGCCGCATACCCGTGGACCTTCCATCGAGTCAGTATGCCCAACATGATCGAGAATAACATGACCGGTTTTCCATCGAGAGGCGCGGTAGCATAAGGATACAACACTTGTACACCAAGACTATCACAAGAAAACATAGGCAAGTTATTACACTCAAGGTACTTTCATCCTATGCCAATAATTCGTGTTTTAACCCCAAGGTACTACTTTATTTCTTTAAAAAGTCCATTTCTTTTTCATAAAAGTCACATGATATTAACACCCGTGATATCAAAGTAGAGTAACTATTATTTTAAGTAAACCAAAAACAATTTCCATACTTCCTTTTCAAATAACCCAAGACAATACCATGTCTTCCTTTTAAACCAAATCAAGACAATGTCATGCCTATTTTTTTATATCAAATCACTTCTCGAACTAGTATAGATTTCGAAACTTAAAATTCACAAGTCTCTTACTTTTAAACCAAATCCCATAACGGGGAAATCAAGTCTCATATCTTTTTAAAACAAATGTCAAGTTACCATTTTGAAGCCAATAATAAAACCATTCTTTCGTTTTCATAAAGTCGTTATAACTAACTTCCCATAAAGCTATTATAACACTTTATGTTTAAAACCAACCAAATACAACTATAAGCATTTATGAGACCAAAAGGGCTTATTCTTTAACAACCAAGTACCCATTACTAACGAATAAGGTTTTACCACTTTTCAACACAATCAAATCCTTTACACTTCATGTCAAGTCAATGGCACAAAAAGGAAATCAAACTCCTTTAACACACGTGCGTCTACCGCACTATATATTTCACAAATAATCATGCTCAATAGAATAGGAAGAATCACATACCTCATCGGCTAAATCCACTTGCCAAGTTGAATATGTCGCGCGTAGAGTATCAACCTATAATAATCAAATACTTCTATTAACGTCTAACTTCTTCGTCGAATATTCTAGCATAAAGTTCCTTATTCTATGGAAAATCGACAAGACTTCCTCTGCTTTCTACGCATTTTTCCACCTTTCAAGGCTCGAATTCAATATCCAAACGCCACTTAAGGCCCAATAATCCAACAATACAGCGGATTACACGCCTAATTCATGCAAAATTCTGCCCCACAATGCATATTAACTAATTCAATAAATTTAAGGTAGTATCTTGGCTACAACATGCTCACATATCATCCTTATCTAATCCTTTCAAATCCAAATCGTTATTCTTACATGCAATATTTCTAAAAGCAATATTGTCCACTACAAGTCTTTTCTTCCTCACATGCAACACAATTTACTCAAGAATAAAGAAGAGATTGTTACCTTAGAGCTTACCCAAATTAATCCAACAACTTTCACTTGTCTTCTTTTCACAATCACCTTCACAAAACCCCTACAAGCTTGCCAACAAGTTTCCTTTTTGCCACTTTTCTGAAATTTTCCTCTAGGCTTTGGTTTCTTCTTGAATTTCTAGAGGCGGAGAGCTTTTAATTTTGAGAGAAGGAAGAACTTTTAGAGAGAAGAAGGAGCTTTGAAGAATGACCAAGTCTTCAAGACTTGATCAATAAACAGACATGCAAAATCGACGGGACACTTGTCACCCTCCCATGGCCTTTTAAAAGAAAATATCTGATTTTTCCTCGCTCGCTAAAAACTCCGCCGCCGCTGCTCAGCCGGCCATGCTGAAATCTCCGCAAAGTCTCGGCACTTCTGGCGCGGCGGCCCTGCTTTCCGGCACCGCGGTGCTACAACTTCAGCGATTCTCCAGATTATCCGGCGCCGCGGCCCTGCATCCGGCGCCGCGGCGCTGTGGCCCCTGACCGATGTTGCTTTTCTGCTCGACTACGCACTAAACTTGTAACCTCCATAACTTTCTACTCCGATGTCCTATCGACGAACGGTTGGTTGCGTTGGAAACTAGACTCAACGAACTACGTACTAGGCCTTTGAAACACCTAGGAACTCTCAATGTAATGGGACATAAACCGCCTCAACGTTGATCAACAACCCGTCCGAACATTCCGTCAACCCATCATTCCAAAATTTAAAACTTAATCCCTTTCGTACGTCCCCCTAAGCATGACCCGAACTACGGGGTGTAATATCCCTTCCTCGGGGGGCTGCGTTCATGCCGCAGGTAGAGTTATACAGGTTGTTGATCCTCACTCTTAGGATCACTGTTCAGCTGTTGAGAAGCTTCATTACTCCGGAGGCTTATCTTTGGTTCGCATCTCCGGTATTGTCTGTTGTACATTCGTGGGTATGGCGGAGCCCGTCTCCGCCACAATGTTATGTCAAAATTCTTAGAGGTATGTAGTCATGTATGTATCGGTTGGTAAAGAATAAATAAGGATGTAATCGCTGACTATTTATATACGATATCCAGGGCGCAAATTACCCGCCAGCTTGTTGTTTACTTCTACCGATTTAAGTTTTGTGTTTTATGTATGTTCACCGACTTTCTCTCGATGGTTACTGTAGCGTGCCTGTGTAGGGCACTCGCGCCCGGTCGGGTCGTGACAAAAGTGGTATCGAGCGCTTAGTCCTCTGAAAGTGTCTACAAACCGTGTCTAGTAGAGTCTCGTTATCGCTGTTGTGTACCACATCTATAACCGTGAGGTCGCAGGACATTTAAGATTGGTTTCCATTCTTTTCACTCGAGATCGTAATGAGTCAGGTTGTTGTGGTCGCCTCTCCCTAATAAGTTATGTTGATTGCAGCATGAAAAAGGCATCGCCGACCCGAAGGATTATGGATCGCGATCCGTGTTGGTAATAATTGTCAGATAGTTAGTATTATGACATACATCTATACGGATTTACGATGAGGGTCGACGAGCGTCGCTTAGAATGATTTTAGATTACCAAGAATCGTAAGACTAATAGATACCGAAGGCATGAAATAGTTTAATGAATTCTCATCAAGGTTTTACGTGCTAATTTGAATTAATCGAGACGATGAGTCATTCAAAGCGGTAATGAACCCTTAAGAAGTCATGATTAAAGGACTTAATGGAATGCCATGTTAATAGATTGCTACGCCAGATGCTTGAGAGAATTGTACTGATGAAACTGTATGGATTAATTGTGGTTGTTATGATTAAAACAACACGATTGAGAGCTTATGAGAAGTTATTTTACCCGTTTAGGGGGGATTGATAAGGTAGGCTTGAAGCATGGAAAATGCGGGCCTAAGAATATTGATAACCGCCGAGACCTTAGGTATATAAGGCCTTCTCGGGAAATAAGATTTATTTCAGACTAAAGGTAAGAGTTAAGTGCGACGGTAGGTCGGGATGAGGACCTATTACGGGTCGCCCCATAGCTTGATATGGAGTGTGATCAGTTGGTAGTAGTCCCGCTACGTGACAGGGTCACGAGGGTGCAAGGACCAAGTCTAGTTAATTATTTTACGGGTTCGTGGACACGTTCCACCGGAACCGGGTCGTGAGAGCTGGAAATGGCCTTAAAAATTGTTTGATATAGTAACTCCAAAGATTGGAGGCCAGAATTAGTATGGAAGTTATGTACGTATAATAGTATAAGTTTGGAAGTACGGGAAGAGTACGACCAGTAAGAAAGAGAGCAACCAAGTGTAAAGGAATAGAGCCTGAATCAATAGGAACCTTTCGAGGTAGCTACACCCGAGAGTGATTGGGTGGTAGCTGAGCAGGTATATAAGAATTGCCCGATGATGATACAGTCGTCAGACCCTAATAAACCTAGGAGGGCTGGATGTGCCAGACTTTGAGGTCATTAGGGGTATGGACTAGTTGACTTCTTGTTATGCCAACGTTGACTACAGAGAGAAATGGGTTCGATTCCAATTTTCCGGTGAGCCGGTTTTAGAGTGGAAAGGAAGGGAAGTGATTGTAACAAGTGAATTATCCTTCCTTCTTTGACTTAGTTAATTAAAAAGTCTATGTGACTCGATTTTAGTAAGTCTGTGTGACTTGTTCCTTTAAAGGTAAATAGATGTAGAAAGTATGTAATACTTGAAATTGAAAGAGTTTATGTTAAGTGCCCTTGGAGGTACTTGGAGTTGATTTAGTGTGGTGGTCAGGGCCACGACCTTCCAAATAATTTCAGGGAAATGCGCAAGCAAGAATAAGATAAGTACGGGTGCTGCCTGCGGAAAACAGAAGACATCGTTGGTAGATTTTGAAGAATCTATACGATTATAAGGTGGCGCTTGATGATTAAGATTATGAAAGGGAGATAAGCTCTCTCCCCCACGTAAAAGGATAGTTTTACGTATTATCGAGGGTTACGCTGCACCATATTATTAGACGATGGATACGACCTGCAAAGTCTTCGCCATACAACAATAGGTTACAATTTTAGATAACCGGAAAAGTATTGTGTCAGTAATCGAGAACGACATTAGGAAACGGTCGAGGATGTGTCTTAAGGATATAAATGTTGGTAATAAGCATAAATGGAAACGTATGACCCAAGAGCGAGGTAGAAATATTTTGGGTTAGTAATTTGTATGACGGGCGGTTATGACGTAATAATAAAGAGAATGCAATTACGGCATGAAGGTTTCCCAAGGCATAATTACCTGCACGGTAAAGCACCATTAAAAATGACGGGCAATTAGGAACACCTCGACGAAAGGTGGCAAACTCAGAATGACGGGCCAGATCGCATACATACTGTAGTAAGAGACCCCTGGGCAACTTGAAATGAAAATAAAGGTAAGACGACTAGACACTCGAACGATAAGAACTCTTGGCAAGCCATTGGATTATGTAATACCATGAATTGATATTGAACACCTGACTATAGGCTTTATGAGCTGGAAGAGAATAATAGGATTACTACTTGACGAGATCAAGGAAATCTCTCTCTAACGTGTGATTGGCAAGGAGTCTTAGCCATGAGACAAGAAAACGAGTCGAATCTAAGTATAGTGACCAAGTTTGGTCATGACAGATAAGTGGAAATAGGAATCATAATCGAGATTATATCCCCGAATATTTCGAAGTATGAGACAAAGCTTCGCTATTGGAAGATAAGCCGACTACGACTACGCTTCTAACCCTTCCCGAGGCCCGGCGGACTAGAGGGTTAGGTTATTATGGTAACACTTTAAGTGTTGGGCCGGGTCAGCGCGGATGCAACACGATAAGGTAATGTACCTATATTTCCCAGCTACGGAGTACGATAATGGAGCTCAGATTCGAGAGGTTGTCCGCCTTCCCTCATTGGCGAGGCGAAGAGGCGACAGATAAGGATCCGCTTCAGGAGAAATTGAGATACTGGATCTCGAGATAAGGACTGCTTGGGTAGCACCTGATAGATTGTTGTGATACGAGGATGATCATGCGCGTCGACGCAGCAGACTTGTCAATGTGTTTTAGTGAGACACGCAGGCTTATTGCTCTATTTGTTCTGGGTCGACTAAGATGTATCATGACCTCGATGTATGTATTGGTAAGATGGCCCGAGGACGAGCGCAGTTTGTTGCTTAGAGTCCGAATTAGTAACAGGTCAAGGTTGAGCACCAGAAGCCCAGTGGGCTATTGCAGGCGATTGAGATTCTGACATGGAAGTGGGAGGTGATCAACATGAATTTTGTTACGCGGTTACCTCGCATCAGAGAAAGTGTGATTCCATCCGGTTATCAGAGATAGGTCGACGAAATCAGCCCACTTTCTTTCAGACTACGATTCTACCGGGATTATGCTAGACTTTATATCGTGAGATTGTGAGATCGCACGAGTTCCTATATCTATTATATCGCATGCATGAGCCCACATTACGCTAAATTCGAGGTCTTTCCGTGCGGGTTAGGGACACAGTGAGTCTCATTACCTTTTTTCATCCTCGACTCGACGGACGTGCACAAGCGCATTATCCGCATACACTTAAGTATAGGATCGCGCCCGTGTTATTGATTTCGTGGTAGCTAGGAGGATATTTTGCCTCTCGCTGTTGCCAGATAATATCCGCTACCATTCAAGTATTCGATGGCCCTATACGAGGCTTTGTATGACACGGCTGCAGATCGCCGATTGGTTGGTTTAACGAGGCGAGGTTCGATAATCGCCCGCATTGATTCACGTCGTGGATAAGTGCTTATCCATGAAAGATTATTAGTAAGCTCGTAGTCGCCAGTAAACTTTACGCAGAGAATCGACGCCGACACTTAGAGTTTCAAATCGACGGTTTGCCTAAGTATTACGACGTGACATACGTGATTATGTAAGGTATGGTTAAAGCGACTATGTCGATATCCGCTAGATTGAGCTCAACTAACATTCGGGGATGAATGTTTCTACGGGGAGAATGTTACACCCCGTAATTCCGTGATACGATATAAGAATGTACGTAAGGAATCGTGATGTTAAAATTTGAACGAAGAAAGAATTGTTTTTCCGAAAGAAAATCTTCGTAACCTGAAAGGATAACGCTTGTTATTCGAGATTTTTAGAATTTATCTAATTATGGAAATGCCGAAACGAAATTTTATGGACGAACGGGAGGTGACACGCCGCCACACCCACACGGGCTTGCTGGGTCGAATTGTTGACAAGTCGCGGTCAAACTTGGCTTGACATTCTTGACTAAATCCTAGCCCTTCAAGTGTATTAATCTTCGCCCTTAGACGTGTTATATATTATACTAGTAGCAAGGATGAACTTCACATTTAGAAAAATTAGAAAACTTGTGTGCTACATCGAGAGCTCGCTAGCTCTTGAGAAAAATAAGAAAATTCTTCAATCTTGTTCCATAATTCACACTACTCCAACCCAAGGTTCCTAGGGTATTATAAGGATATCTCAATACAAAGATTCCTAAAAGTTACGCTTTTAGATTAGTCGCAAGATGAAAACCTAAGGTGTTCTTCAACTTTGAAGTTGGAAATTGAAGAGAAGTTGGTTATGAACTTCTAAGGGTTGCTTGGAGCCGATCGAACGCCAAGAAGAAGAATTAAAGTTGCTAAGGATCGACTTTGAATCTTGGATTAGATTTGGGCTTATTGAGGTAATAATCTTCGCCTTACTATCAGAATCAAGATTACATGTTGTATTAGTTGATAGATGAGCATGTGTTATATAAAATGAAGTTTGAAAAGATTTCGATCATGTCGACATTTTAAAAACCAAAAATAGCAGTTAGCCAATTATGTCAGAATCAATTCGTCGATAGTTTAGTCGCCACATGTTATCTAAAGAGAAAATTGTAGTTGTTATAATCGATCATGCGCTATATAACATGTTAGACTAAACAACTTCGATTAAAAAGGAATTGGAAAAGACTTTACATCATTGTCGCATTGTAGAAATTATAATGACATCAAATGTTGGACTATTTGGATATCGATTGTGGGGCAGAATTTTACACGTCCTATGCGGCGTGTAATCCCCTTTTGTTAACTACATTGTTGAGCCTTAAATGTGGCATGTTTGGTTATTGAATCTGGGCCTTGAAAAAGGTGGAAAAGTACGTAAAAACAAAGGAAGTGTTGCCCGATTTTACGTAGAATTAAGAGTCCTTATACTTAGAAATATTCTACGTCAAACTAGTAGTTGATGGACGATTATGGTCATTATAGGTTGACATTCTACGTGCGCGATTCAACTTGGCAAGTGGTTTAAGTCAAGAGGTATGTGGAACTTTTCTTATCTCTCGAGCATGAGTAGCTATAAATGTATAGTACGGTAGACGCATTTGAGATTTAAATGAATTTAATTTCATTTGGTATCCTCGACTTGTTTAAGAACGTCCAAGTTGGTCGAGTTAGAGAATTAACTCACTTGTTTTAAAGGTTAAAGATGTCTTAGTTTCTAAAGCATAAATTTAGTATAACGACTTTATGGGAAGTCAAGTTATAACAACTTTATGGGAAGTTAAAAGAATGATTTATTCTAATAAGGTAAACAAATATTTCTTGACTTAAAATGTATAGAATACTTGATTTGGAAAGTATTGATTACTTGAATTATTCTAAAGTTAAGAGACTTGATTTCTAAAGTTAAGAGACTCAAGATTCAAAGTTATGTAACTTGATTTGAAAGTATATGATACTTGGTTTTAAAAGTATAAGTCTCTCGTTATAAAAAGAATGAATTTGTCTAAAACATAAAAGAGTTATAACGCTTTATGGGAAGTTAGTTATAACGACTTTATGGAAGGTTAAGAGAGTGGTCTATTTGATTTATAGGCACGAGTTGCCTAGGTTGTGAAAGTAGGTTACTTGGTTTTAAAGCCTGAAATGAATTTCTAAAGGTGTAGTAACTTGATTTGAAAAATAGACATGCCTTGATACTATGGGTGTTAGTATCTTGGGGTTATTATATAAAAGGTTTTTTTTTAAAGAAACGGAAGTACGTGGTACTTTGGGTTAAATTCCCGGATTTTTAATGACATGTTAGTGTCTTAAGTTAAATAAAATGAGAGCATGATAATTAAGGCTAATAAGAAGTTGTGGATTTCTTAACTTGCTTATGATAATTATGATAAGCGTGGTGCTTATGTTATGTATGTATGATAAGTCGCGTGCTTATGTTATGTATGATAAATTACTGTGCTAGTGTTATGTTATTCTCGGGTAAATCCTCGTTACTACTTATTCCATGGATTTGCTACCCATGACGCGAAAAGACGCTTGTACTCATGGGCCCACCGCCTAAGCGGTGAAATAGTCCCGCACGGTGAAATAGTCTCACGCGAGGCGATGACCTCATCATGTCCACAGACCTACGCGGTGAAATAGTTCCGAGTAGGATTGCTTAATGATACTACGCGTGGCCCTAATTTGATCACGAGCCTCCTATTTTTACGCAAAGAAAGTATACTCTTGTTTACTCTCATTATTAGTAAGACACGCAGATCGCTATTTTGGTCATCATACATGTCTCCAAATTTATTTTAGACTATATGATTTCATTTCGCATTTCGCCACATACTTGGTACATAGTTTGTACCGACCCCCTTCCTGGCCATGCTCATGCCGCAGGTAGAGTTATACAGGTTGCTGATCCTCACTCTTAGGATCACTGTTCAGCTGTTGAGAAGATCTATTACTCCAGAGGCTTATCTTTGGTTCAGATCCCTGGTATTGTCGGTTGTTGTACATTCAGGGGTATGACGGGCCCCGTCCACGCTTGTTATGTCAAAATTCTTAGAGGTCCAGAGTCACGATGCTGGTCGGTTTGTAAAGAATAAGGATGTAACTTCTTTTGACTATTTATATATGTATATCCAGGAAGGCAGCTTCATCGGCTAACATGTTGTTTACTTCTTACTGATTTAAGTTTTGTGTTTTATGTATGTTCCGCTGACTTTCTCTGATGGTTACCTGTAAGGGTGCCCAGGTAGGGCACCAGTCGCGGGCCCGAGGTCGGGTCGTGACAGGAATGTTCAAGAGAGGTTTATTTGTGTTGTGCATGTGATAGAGACTTTTGCTTTATCTTTGAAATCTGCTATTGATAATGTGTTTGCTGATATTGATTTGAGTTTGATGAAAATTCAGGATCAAGTTTATGATGGTACAAGTAATATGAATGCTTGTCGAGGGTTCAAGACTTTGATTACGAATGAAAATCGATCCGCATATTATGTTCATTGTTTTTCATCAACTTCAATTAGCTCTTGTTGTCAGTGGCTAAAAATGTTGATATTGCAGACTTTTTAACATGATTTCCACTTTATTAAATGTTGTTGGAGCATTTTGTAAGCGTAAAGACATTATTCGACAAAAACAAGTCGAAAAAGTGGCGGAAGAAATCAAGAGTGGTTTGCTTGAGACATGGAAGAGATTAAATCAAGAATTAAGTCTTAAGAGGGTTGTGGATACACGTTGGGGTCTCATTATAAATCATTATTGAACTTGGTTGCTTTGTTTCTTCTGTTATTGAAGTTCTTAAAGTTGTTTCGTGTAATGCTACAGATTCATCGAAAAAAGTTCAAGCAGTTGGTTTATTAGGATATTTGCAATCATTTGATTTTGTCTTTAATTTGCAATTAATGTTGACTGTACTTTCTTTCGCAAATGAGTTGTCATTATCTTTGCAAAGGAAATATACATATATTTTGAATGCTATGACACTTGTTAAAGTAACTAGGCAGAAATTACAAGCGGCAAGAAATGATGGATGAGAATCTCTTCTAGGTAAGATTGATTGTGTGGATATGAATACTAAATATGTTAATCTTTACCGTCCTCGACGTAAGACAAACATTACTAACGATTTTCATTATCGTGTGGAATGTTTTAATGCCATTATGGATCAGAAAATTTTAGAGATTAATGATCAGTTCAATTAGGTCAATTTGAGTTGCTTTTCGTTGCTTGTTTGAATCCAAGTAATGATTTTGTTGATTTCAATATAGCAAAATTGATAAGAATGACTCGCTTTATCTGGTCGACTTCTCTAGTTGATTGTATGATGCTTGTAAATCAACTAGAGACATATATTATGAATTTGCGATCGGATTTACGATTCAATGATCGGAGTGGCTTGTTGATCTATCTACATTACTTGTGCAAACACGAAAATAATTGTCATACCCATTGGTGTGTCGGCTTTTGAAGTTCGCATTGATTTTGCCGGTAGCAACAACAAGCGTGGAAAGATGCTTCTCTGCAATGAATATTGTCAAGACGGATCTACGAAACCGAATTTGTGATCAATTTTTAAATGATTGTCTTGTATGTTTTATTGAAAAAGATTTGCTTAAGAGTATTACAAATGATGATGTAATTAAACGTTTTCAAAATATGAAAACGCGTAGGGGACAATTATGATTTGTAAACTTTATTAAATTTGGCACCCGCATGATTTGTAAACTTTATTAAATGTGTGACCCGGTTGGAAATTTTTCTGCGTCCGCCACTGCCTCATCTGCATCATACATGCATTCATTGACCATTACATGGCATGATGCCCACAGAGGTTGTCATGGTAAGGAGACACCCGAAGAGACTGAGGTATACAAATGTTGCATTGCGCATAACATCTAGGCATATGTATTAGGACCCTCAGAGGTGTTTATTGTTGGTCTATTGTTTCTATTTAAGATATTATTATAATTCTGTTATGCTATTTTTATGCCTGACATACTTAGTACATCAGTCGTATTGACGTCCCTTTTGCTGGGAACGCTGTGTTTCATGCCCGCATGTTCACACAGGCAGGACGACAATCCACGTGAATAGGTTGCAGATTTCAGCAGACTTTTGGAAGTACTCCTCTCTCTCTGGAGTGTCGGTGTAACTTTGGTATGTTATTTTGCGTGTCTATATGGGTATGGCGGGGTCTTGTCCCGACCTGTTGTTGTTGTACACTCTTTAGAGACATGTAGACATGTGTCATGTGTATAGTAGTTTTGTATGGCCCTGTCGGCCATGACATGGGTATGTATATATGTATAAGTTCAATTTATGGTTAAAAGCTTTCATAACCTTTTCGGCTTAGTCCGTGCCTATTTGTGGTTAGACGTTGATTAAGTGATTAGTGGTACAAGGCGGGTCGGATCCGGGCGCCCATCGCGGCCCTCCGATTTGGATCGTGACAAAAACTACCCTTCATGACTTTATTTTTTAAGTAGATGTACATTTTTATAACAAAAACCTTAAATACTTTGTGCTAGACGTTTGTATAAGCATAGCAATTTCTTTACACTAGTTCTGAACACGTGCGAAGTACGTGTATATTTAGTATCCATTATTACTTAACATGTAGCAAAAGTAATAAATTTATTACCTAAACTGTAGACATGTTTTATGCCAAAGTATTTTCGTTTAAACCCAAATTAAAAGCGTACAAAAAAAGGAGAAATAACACCACTTTGGCCGTAAGTAACTATATGTTAAATCATATATGTTGCCTTTTCATTTAAAAAAAATCTTATCATAATACACTATGAAAATTACTCTCAATTCGGAGAAATCAATCACCTCGCTTCCATAGCTCATGAATCTTCGCTATACCACTACAAAAAGGTTGAATTTGCGGAGGTTTAATTATGTTTTCTTTCATCTTGCATGTAGATTCTCTGCTTATTTCCTTCACTGATTTCGTGTTTTCATCGTCACTGATTTCCTATTTTCATCGTCGACACTTGTACTCAGAACGTTTTAGGAGAGTCCTTTAATGTTTTTCTAGATCCAGTCGAACCCTAACACTCTCACAGCTCCTCCTAGCCGGATCTGAATACCTCGCCGAAGATAGATGAAGAGGAGTATGTGAAACTTTGACGCGAGAAACTGATAATTTACTCTAGCTTACTTCAGTATTTGTTTTGTTAATCGTATGCTTCATTTATAGTTTCAATCTGATTTAGGTATTTGTGTGTGGCAGATGCGGATATGAAGAACTATGAATTTGTCTACTCAGAGGAGAAGCCCGAGATCATACCATAGCTCATCCACTTATAATTCATCCAAGATTCCATGATCATTTTGCTCTAGTTGAGTTTCTCGATGGTCCTTGTGTGTTTGTGTGTGTTAGTAAATAGCCGTTAAGCTTTAGCATGCAGTAGCAAAATCAAAATGGAATACTTTGTCCTGAGAACTAGATGGAGAAGCTGAAAAGCAAGAGTTAAATTTATTTGAAATGTCCAATATTCCTCTGATATAACTTCAATGTACTAGAATTAGAGAAGCAGGACATGCAAATCTAATAGATTTAAGTTGATGTTCTTGCTAAGCAACTTGACATTACCACACAACTTCTAGTTATGCATCAAGTACCAGTAGAATATACAACTGTTTATCCAATTTGTGTTTATGTGTGTATTTTGCAGATACAAATACGAGGACTATGTTTCGCGTACTCAGACGAGGAGCCCGATGAAACAAGACTGTTATATCCAATACTAATACAACTCCAAAGGGTTTCTCTCTAATTTCATGAAGAACCACCTGTGTTAGCAAAACCAAAATTTAATCTTTTGCGTTAAAAAGACTAAAATTAAATGTTTAGGTCTTTATTTCAGACCTACTAACGGTATGTTTAGAGATATTGTTGGAAATATTTATTAAACGTAAAATAAAGTAAATCCTATTAATTATGAATCGAACAATTGGAACCTTGCACGTCGGAAACATGGTTTCCACACACGTGCACATAAAGTATCAAGGATCGGTATTTCCTTAAATGAAAGAGATATTTGTACATAAAAGAATAGGCGGTTATTGGTCAAATTACAAATGGTTTCACGTTGGTAAATGAAAGGAAGAAATGTGTAAGAGATGAAACGAATTAGAAACGCCACGGAAATACGGAGAGGCACCGCGGTGCCACAAGGACAGGATCGCGGTGCTTGGAGGCACCGCGGTGCCTCCACCTAGGACCGCGGTGCTAATTCAGTTTTCGGTTCTAGTGACTTACTAAAATTTAGGCACTGCGGTGCCCTCCCGAGGGCACCGTGATGCGCGGTATATGCACACACTTTTAAACGCAAGTGCACGTTATCGTATCAAGTAGTATAGTCTTAGATAAGACCGAATATCGTCCTCTAGGATTAGGGTTCAAGTACCAACTATCTATTTTCTAGTATCTATTTGGTGAATTAATGATTGATTGTTTTGTTTATAACTAAGGATTATTAAAGACAAGTAAATATAAAGAATTACTTCGATGATTTAAAATAGGGCTTCTATGTATCCTCACTATCCGCTATGCTACTTACTAATGCATTACTTATGGTGTTCTTCTTTTGGAGAAAGCGGGTTTACGAAATCATTTTATACTCCGTTAGGGTTATATAAACACTCAACCCCAGATTGTTCCTTACCTAACTTTCACGATAAGGGTAACTCTATGGAGGATTAAGAACAAAAACCTAGTTGATCGTCACGCACAATGAGCAAAATTAGGGTTGTTAAGCCTCTCATCAACGCTACAAAACTAATTGAGGTATTTTCATCCCCAATTCAAGTTTGTCTACCCAACTTACAGCATATTCACAATCCCCCCTTTTCAAAATCTGATTAGAAATCATATAGTGATAACTAGTTGTCAATTAGCTACCAAGAATTCAACTCAATTATTGGATAGATCTCTCAATAAGAAAAATAACCATAAGCATGCATTAATTTATAACATAGGTTTCAAGAAGTTCAACATAGAAAGCCCTATAAGAGAATTAGTTCCTAGCCATAAAGATGACAAGAACTAATTCCAAGTTCATCATGCAAAACCGAATTAAAGAAAAGAAAAAGGAAAGAAATTACTAAGTTTAGGTCTCCAATCTCCTAGCAAGAAAATCTTGTGTTGTCAAGAAAGGAACCTCAAAACTACCTAGGGTTCTCTTTATATAGGTTTAAAACGCCTCCTTCTTTCTCGCAGTTCGCCCAAAATCCAAAAGACCTAATTTTTTCAGCGCCGCCGCGCTGCAGATAGCCATGCGCCGGAAAGTTCTCGTCCCGGGTGTTTTGGCGCCGCGCCCGATATTCGCTGCTCGGTGGCGCCGCGCGCCAATCTTCTGTAGCTCTCCGGATGTTTAGCGCCGCGCTCGCTTCGTCTTCGAGGCGTCGCGCGCTGAAGTCCGCTCTTCGATAGTGGCGCCAGCCATTTTGCAGCCGCGCTGGATCTTCGCGCTTCTCTCGATGATGGGCGCCGCGCTCGCTTCGATCGCAGGAAGCGCCGCGACGCTGGTCTGGATTTCTGCCTTGTTCGCCACTTTCTCTGTTTTCATCTCTGGCATCTCCTCTTTTGCCTTCTTTTTGCTCCTTTTCCGCCATTTGGCTATTTTAACCACTTTGACTCAAAAGAAAGAAAAACTATCCTAATACGACACTTATATGTGCAAAATGGGACAAAAGACTAACTAAAACTGACTCAAAAGGTGTATATAAAATACACCGATCAAATACTTAACTTAACCTTTGCTCGCCCTCGAGCAAAGATTGAAAGAAATAAAATAAAAGACTCAAAGAATGAAAAATAAAAGACTCCCTGTCATTAATCACTTTTGCTGCATAAATGTTAACTAGAAAAACATGAAGGTTAGCAGAATAATATGCAGGAACATATAGCATGAAATTTTTAGCACACTAAACACATGAAGCTAAATATTTCGCAAACTCATATTCATCATGCTTAATGGAAGTCAATATACTAAATCATGCATATAAATTCAAGAATTCCTATGGCATGCTTACTTGCTACTCTCCACTAATTCTGGCTATGCATAAAAGAGATCTTCAGACTTTGAGGTTGTAATGTAGGCTTAGGTAGGGGTTGGTAAAGATAGGCATTTAGGCTCATTTTTCTGCACTATAAGCTCTTTGGTTTTTCAATTTTCCCTTTTCTTTTGATTCTTTCCTTCACTTCAATTCTATCCTTCCCTCTTTGTTTTGGGAGAGTGAAGTGTATTATACAAATAGGCACTCCCAAACTTAGGCTTTTGCCTCTTTCTTAGTACTTTTCCATTAGGGTGCATCAAACTTGTTCACTCTTTTTGTTTCTTCTTTTTAACACAATGTACTCCACTATTTCATATTTTCACTTATGGCACAATTTTGTGGGAATATGGGGTGTCAAAGAAGAAGTTTCAAATTTAGGCTCAATGGGGCTGACTAGGGATATTTTTAAAGTACGGGATAGAAAAGAATGGTAGGAATTGGCTATCAAAGAAATGCCTGAGTCATCTCCCTAACATGCATATCCTAACTATTTCGCCTCAAATAGCAAGAACTCATAACACATAAGCATTTATCATTTAGCATGCATAACTCAAGCAAGAAACTCCAAATAGACAGATTCTGTGAGCTTTTGGCATATCTAACCTAAGTGTTTAGATAGTTGCTTCAATTCCTTTACATTATTCCACCTTACTTCACTAGGTGTTTCTAGCAACTACAGCATACATGATCTTTGACAGGCAATTATGGCTCAAGAAAGAAAAAATTTTGGTGACTCAAAATAAACATAAGACAAATAAAAAAAAAAATTAAATAAAACATAACATGACACACAAATAACAACTAAAACATAAAAACACACCCCCAAACTTAAATCACACATTGTCCCCAATGTGTGTAGACTCAAAGACAGTAAAGAAAATAAGACACTTACAAACTTTGGTTAAAATGGTGGTGGTGGCGGTGGATAATGACGACCATGGTTGAACAAGGCACTCACCGCCGATTTGTTGCCTTGTTTCTTGCCGCCCTTGTACTACTGCTTGCAAGGTCCGCATCATCTCCTTCGGTGTTGGTACAATTGCCCCATTGTGGGCTCAAGGTTCTCGCTTGTGGTTGGCCGGCCGGGTCTCGCTCATATCGAGCCCCTATTTCGTGCTCATCTTCATCCATGGCGGCCTTCGCTGCTGCTGCCGCCACGGTGGTGCTCTCCGTCCGGCCGCTGGGCTGGGTCCGGAAAGAGTGCACTATCTCATAGGACACGGCAGTTGGTTTCTTTCATGAGTATCTGGGTAGTTGTGGGACCGCACTCACGTGGGCTAGATCGTAATAAGTGAACCATGTCCCAATCCACCGCCGTTACCAACTCGCTGATTTCTTCCATGCTCGCACTATCTCTTTCCCACATCAATCGTCGCCTCATAATTCCATAAATCAACTTAATCCTATCCTCCGCACTCGGTGAAGCGTGGATGGAATCACGCGCACCGACGGTATAGCCAAGCCTTGGTCGCTTTGTTGAATTGGCACCGCCAAATGCTCTAGATCAATTTCTTCCATCTCAAAAGCGGCTCGGGGTAGCTTTGCGTATCGCGACGGCATTCCATTGATGTTGTTGGTACTCCTAGCCCATGTTCTAAAATGGTTCCAATCACTACTTTCTTCAACATCAACTGCTTTTAGAGTCGTGATTTATTGCTTCCGCCACACAGCATATAATTTCCCTTACAAAGCACCCTTCTCGCCCTCCGAAAGTTTTCATAAAATTCCGCACTATCATTGTATTCACCGTTTTATCTTCTCCTGATTGACAAATCTCTTCCACCCCTTAGCTCTATCATAGCCCTGGATGGGCTCATAAATGTCTTCTCCCCATATGATCCCCTTTGGTAGTCCATTCCCTTTCGAATTACGGCCCTGTATCAAGCCTTTTGTATCTTTGGAAGGCCCGTAACTCACAAATCTATTTTCATCGTATTGGGTCAGTGGATGTGGATCCTCTTCTCTTCTCGTGGCCATTTATAAACAAAAATCTGCAGCTTCTAATTTTTGTGGCACAATGTCTCCTACACACTCAACAACTAGCAGCGACAACACCCCAAAACTTCAACAATGCCCACAACCTCTTTTTCTACTCTTTTCTCCAACTTCACAACCAACTTTTCAAGACTCCAAACTACTCCAACTACAATACTCTTCCCAACTACTACCTCCTATGACTTCAAATGAAAGGATTCAAGAACAAGGATAGGATTACCTTTTGATGAGAAGACTCAAGCTTGTTCTTGTTTCAATCAGTGGTTGAGGCTATGGAATGGAGCTTTGTTGTTTGAGATAGTTGAGGGTTTTGGGAATTTAAGAGTTTAGGTTGTGGTTGGGTTGGATTTGTGGAGGTTTTGGGCAAATTTCTCGAATTTCGTGGGTTTTGGAGAGGAAGGTTAGGTTTTAGAAGTTGGAATTGGGAAAATCTGATTTTGGGCGTTTAAATTTCTCGATTCCCGCTTGGCCCTCGCTTTAGCCGCGCGCCAAACATCTCAAGGCCTTCGACTTTCAGCATGGCCTCGTTGATAAGCGCGGCGCTAAATCTGCAAACTTTCGAATTCTACCGCGCCGCTCTCCAGCCATGGCGCTTAAACTTCAGACCTCTTCAGATATTTTGCGCCGCGCCGCTTCAGCCATGGCGCTTACCCGCTCGAAATCCTTGCTTTTCTTTCGCTTTATTCTGCACTACGATACAAATCAAACACAAGACCCCAAGACCGTGAGATCGTTTAGGCAAAATAAAATAAACTAATGACATAAATTAAAATAACATAATTGAAAACGCTGGTTGCCTCCCAAGTAGCTGTTTTTAACGCCTTTTAGCCGGACGCAAGTTCCTTAGTTTTAATAACTCGGGTGGATTAAGCCCCAACCTATCCACTTCCTCCACATTTGGCGCTTCCTTTTCTCCTTTTCTTTTAGCATTATCGGTAATAGGAGTTCAGAACGATTACTCCAAGTGGCATTTCGGCAAACCATGTCTGCTTTCTTGGGCTCATCACTCTTTGGTTGACTTGTAATGGCTCGCACGGGGGTTTGATGGTGCTGATTGCAAAGCACCTATTCATTGGTGGTGGTTCGATGACATGAATAAACACTTTAAACACCATTTCTTCACTTTCCACCCTGAATGTCAACTCCCCTTTTTCAACATCAATCAAAGCTCTTCCCGCTGCTAGAACGACCTCTAATATGATAGGGATTTCCGTGATCTTCTTCCATATCAAGAATGAGGAAATCTGCAGAAAGAAAAAATTCCTACCTTCACAATCACGCCCTCAATCTTGCCTCGTGGATGAATCCATCGCCCCGCTTGGCCAGTCATGCACTCACAGCCGTTGGTTTAGCCTCCCCAACTCCAATCTTTTGAAAACCGATAGGCATCGATTTATACTTGCCCCTAAATCGCATAGCTCATTGCACGCCACCCCGCCCATCGTACGGTAGTGTAAAGCTTCCAGGTCCTTTAGCTTTGGTGGCAATTTCTTTTGTAAGATAGCACTACACTCTTCATAGTGCTACTATCTCATATTCGCTAGTTTCCTCTTTTTCCCAAGATTTCTTTCATGAACTTGAAATAAGACAGATTCTGCTCCAAAGCCTCTATAAACGGTATGTTGACGTGCAACTTCCCGAATACCTCCAAGAATTTGGAAAATTGTTTATCGACCGCCTTCCTTTGTAATCTGGGGAAAGGAATCTTTCTATACTCCTTCTCCTGAGTTTTCTATCATCGGCCAGTTCACCACCTTCTCTTTTCTAACTCGTTCCTTCTCAACTATCGGGCCGAGGTGGTTGCTCCAATTGTCTTCCACTTCAACCGCACCGCTTACATCGCTCCCTGATTTACCTCGCATTGCTTCGCAACGTCCCACGTGGCGATGTTTACTCGCCATACCGCCCTACTGTGTTTCCAAGTTTCAACGAGGATCTAGCTTCGCCATAAACCGCGTCGGCGCTGCAAGTGCCGCCATACCGCTTTAAGCTCATCTCGTTTTTCTTTGACACGTGCAATCGCTGAGGCCGCGGGCTTGACTAAAAGGTGCTGACTGGTTCACGATGGTTCGCATCGACTTCGTATTGGTTCTGTTGCCTGATATCGATTCTCACGCTTCAAGCATCGTTCCTGCTGCCCCTGATATTGATTCTGCTGCCCCTGATCTCCTTTCCATGAGAAGTTTGGGTGATTCCTCCACCCTGGATTATAAGTGTTTGAGTAGGGGTTGTTATGTTGCCTCTCCGTAATCGCCATCGCTGACACTCTTCCTGCTCCATCGTATATTGTTGGGATCCGCCGGCGGCATCTATCAAATGTATGTGGGCCACCACATATCTCATGCCTTTAGGCATCTGTACTGCGTTCACCGATTAATCGTATGTTCGCAATCGTTTTCGCTGTGGCGGTCACTGGGCATTCAAGGCAAAGAATAAGATCTATCTCGTGGACTCACGCTTCTTCTCCCACTTGTCGCCTCTCTTCGATACATGGTTGTTAGTGGCCATATCTTCTAATAACTCATGAGCATCGCGGGTCGCTTTCTCGCGAATTCTCCCCGCCGCATCTACGATGGTCCCGTTGTCTTTGCTCGGCCGTTGTAGAAAATGTGGACCAAGTTCCACAACTCAACGAACGGTGTGGGCACTTTCTTTGTAGATCCTTGAACCTTTCCCACGCTCATATAAAGACTCTCCATCACTTGGTAGAAGTTGTTCAACTCCCTCTCGCTTTCGCTTCTGACAGGAAAGAACTTGGCTAGGAATTTATGTGCCACTCGTGCCATGTGAATATCGACCTACCGGTGGAATTCAACCATACTTTTGCTCTGTCCCGACGGTGAGAAGGAAAGAGTTTCAACCTCGACGACGCCATCGCGAACGCCGTTATATCCGAAAGCGCACATAGCTCCAAGAAATTAGCTACGCGTGTGTGGATCCTCCGACGATCCTCCGACTGCACTGTGTGCTGTACCATGCTCAGAATTGCCGGTTTTATCTCAAAGTTGTTAGCTCCTATTTCAGGAGCCTAATGCATGTTGTGCTCCATTCACTCTTGCAAGACATAATCTCCCAAACTTCTTTCTCGGCCGGATTCGCACTCATCCTCCACATCTATCGCACTTGATGAGGATCTTCCGGTTAGGTTGATTTTCACCTAACCCTTCTCTCATCCTGTTATTGTTTAGATTACCATCCATCTCTATCAAAGTTGCAACCCGCTGATTCTTTCTCGCTCGCTTTGCGTTTTCTCGATCTGGATTGAATGGAACAAGAGTGTTCGCTCTCTTCTCCTTCGCATAAACCGATTGCACAAATGGATCAAAAACAGAAGACAAATCACGGCAACCTGATTTTCCGAAAAATAGCGAAAAACTAAAAAAATTTAAAATAAAAATTAAAGACCAAATTAGAAATTAAAAATAGATAATTTTGATATTGAACTATGCCTAATTCCCCGGCAACGGCGCCAAAAACTTGATGCGCGGTATATGCACACACTTTTATACGCAAGTGCACGTTATCGTATCAAGTAGTATAGTCTTAGATAAGACCGAATATCGTCCTCTAGGATTAGGGTTCAAGTACCAACTATCTATTTTCTAGTATCTATTTGGTGAATTAATGATTGATTGTTTTGTTTATAACTAAGGATTATTAAAGACAAGTAAATATAAAGAATTACTTCAGATGTGATGAAAATAGGGCTTCTATGTATCCTCACTATCCGCTTATGCTACTTACTAATGCATTACTTATGGTGTTCTTCTTTTGGAGAAAGCAGGTTTACGAAATCGTTTTATACTCCCGTTAGGGTTATATAAACACTCAACCCCAGTATTGTTCCTTACCTAACTTTCGCTGATAAGGGTAACTCTATAGGAGGATTAAGAACAAAAACCTAGTTGATCGTCACGCACAATGAGCAAAATTAGGGTTGTTAAGCCTCTCATCAACGCTACAAAACTAATTGAGGTATTTTCATCCCCAATTCAAGTTTGTCTACCCAACTTACAAAGATATTCACAATCCCCTTTTCGTAACTCGATTAGAAATCATATAGTGATAACTAGTTGTCAATTAGCTACCAAGAATTCAACTCAATTATTGGATAGATCTCTCAATAAGAAAAATAACCATAAACATGCATTAATTTATAACATAGGTTTCAAGAAGTTCAACATAGAAAGCCCTATAAGAGAATTAGTTCCTAGCCATAAAGATGACAAGAACTAATTCCAAGTTCATCATGCAAAAACTGAATTAAAGAAAAGAAAAAGGAAAGAAATTACTAAGTTTAGGTCTCCAATCTCCTAGCAAGAAAATCTTGTGTTGTAAGAAAGGGAACCCTAAAAACTACCTAGGGTTCTCCTTATATAGGTTTAAAAACGCCTTCTTTTTCTGTGACAGTTCGCCCAAAATCCACAAAAGACCTAATTTTTCCGCGTCGGCCCGCGCCCTGCGAGATAGGCGCGCCGAAAGTTCTCGCGATCCGTCGGGTGTTTTGCGCCGCGCGCTCGCCGGCTGTAGGCATACCAATCTTCTCCTCGGATGTTTTTGCGCGCCGCGCCCGCTCGTCTTCGGTAGCGCGCTGAAGCCGCCTTCTTCGATAGCTGGCGCCGCGTCGTTAAGCCGCGGCTGGATCTTTCGCGCTTCTTCGAATGATGGGCGCCACCGCTTCGATCGCAGGAAGCGTCGCGGCGCTGATTTACGCTTGTTCGCCACTTTCTGCTTTCATCTCGCATCTCTCTTTGCCCTCTTTTTGCTCCTTTTCCGCCATTTAGCTATTTTAACCACTTTGACTCAAAAGAAAGAAAAACTATCCTAATACGACACTTATATGTGCAAAATGGGACAAAAGACTAACTAAAACTGACTCAAAAGGTGTATATAAAATACACCGATCACATCATGTGCTTCGATCGCTTTTCAGATCTGAGGCGAATTAAGGCTGATTCTTGAGCTGACTTTGGAGCAATTAATCTCCATTATTTGGCTATTGATTTCAACCATTACTAGGCTGAATTAACCTCAATATCAATGGTCATTACTTGACATTGATGGTCATTCATTTGGTTAATTGAGAAGACAAATTCATCTACCTATAAATTGATGCCTTTGGCACAATTGCAAAACACATTCACTAAGCAACTCTCTAAAGTTGTCTTCCTCTCTTGCAATCACAAAACACTCAAAGATCTTTCTTCCTAAGCAAACACTTGAGTTCTCTTTGCTCATTTGTTTGATTGCTGTTTTATCTTGGGAGATTAGTTGTCATTACAACTGTTGAAAGGATATACAGGGCAATATTATCCTAAGGATAGATCAAGAATTTGGTCGACTCAACAAACTCTCTTATTTGATCATTTAGATTTCTTACAAGTTATTGTTGTTGTTGTTATATTCCTATTTCCTTTATTTCTACACTTTGTTCCCACAAGCTTAAGATAATATTCGTTATTTCAAAAATAACATGACTGGACAAGATCAATTCAACCAATTCAACACTGAAAATTCCACCGATGCTCAAGGCAATCCCACTACTCAAGGCACTAATGTTGCCTTCAACGCCACTGTTCTTGGCACTACTAGTGTCACCACTGATCATGGCATTCCTAATGTCTTTCAAACCACTGCTTTTGGCACTTCTAGTGCTACCACTGCATTTGGTACTTCAAGTGCCATCACTGTTTTTGGCACAACGAGTGTCAACACTGGTTTTGGTCCAACCAACGCCTCCACTGCTGCTCCGAAGGCGTCAACAACATCTATGATCATGTTAGAGGCATTCCCAAAGCCTTTTCAACTATTCAAGGGGGAGCCACTGCCCTGACACCCGCTGATTTTCACTACGAACGTCCTGAAAAGTTCATGGGTGCTCACTTTAAGAGATGGCAGCAAAAGATGTTATTTTTATGACGGTTATGGGAATGTCACGTTTTATAATCGAAGACCCTCCACTAGTTGGAGAAGACGTGTACCCTCAGCCAAATGATTTGGCGGGAGGGGGCCAAGGTAACCATGTCGCTGACGACATGATGATGGTTCACAAAGCATGGAAATATAGTGATTTCATGTGTAGGAACTATATTCTAAACAGTTTGTCCGATCCACTCTACATGGTGTACTGCACCGTTGAAACTGCCAAGCAGTTATGGAAAAAACTTCAGAAGAAATACAATACCCAAGATGCGGGTAGCAAGAAGTTCATCATTGGAAAATTCCTGAAATTTCAAATGGTGGA
Organism: Przewalskia tangutica; assembly: GCA_029844215.1. NCBI lineage: Eukaryota > Viridiplantae > Streptophyta > Magnoliopsida > Solanales > Solanaceae > Przewalskia > Przewalskia tangutica. The sequence goes on from CM056718.1 coordinate 146,097,908, forward strand.
TAACAAAAGTGTGTCATCTCAAGTCCATGAATTTTAAATAATTCTACATCACCTGGATTTGGAAGGATTGAAGACCAACGAACAATTCTTGGTTGAGGCGTTGATCAGAAAACGGCCTCCCTCGTGGACTGAGTTTATGAACTATCTAAAATCAAAACGAAGAAGATGACCTTAGATGAACTTATTGTCAAACTCCAGATTCAGGAGGACAATAAGAAGGCCATGCCAAATGGGAAATTACCCGCTGAGGCTAAGACGAACCTGACGGAAGTCAAAGGGAACTCAAGCAAGAAGCGGAAGTTCCAGAAGGAAGGCAAAGCCCAAACTACTGAAAAGTACAAGGAAAACTGTAATCATTGTAGTATAGTTGGTCACATGGCCAAAGACTGCCGAAGGCTCAACCGTTAGAATAAAGAGAATGCCAAAGGCAAAGCCAATGCTAACATCTTTGAAGACACGCTCGTCAACGATATGATCGAGGAGTTCTCAGCGGTGGTTCTTGAAGCTAACCTCATTGAGAATCCGGTGCAGTGGTGGCTAGATACGGGTGCTACCCGTCACATATGTTCCAATAAAGATGTCTTTTCCACATATACACCAGTCACAGATAAGAAATTGTTCATGGGAAACAATTCTTCTTCAGAGGTGCGACCCTAAAGATGACGTCCAGAAAGGAGCTAATTCTGAAGGAAGTGATGTATGTCCCAGAAATTCGAAGAAATTTAATTTCTGGACCTTTGTTAGTAAATGATGGTTTTATGCTAGTGTTAGAGGCTAACAAGTTTGTAATCACTAAAAATGGAACTTTTGTAGGAAGGGGCTTCGTCTGTAAAGGCCTCTTTAAGTTCAATGTTGCACCTGTAATGCCTTCTGTTTCAACTATCAATAAAATTGCACCTTCTACCTACTTGATTGAGTCATCTAATTTATTGCATCATAGATTAGGACATGTTAACTATCAATCTATCCAAAGATTGGTAAAGTTGAAATTATTGTCATCTATCGACATAAACCCTCAACGTAAGTGTGAGGTGTGGATAGAGGCAAAACTTTCCAAGAGTCCCTTTAGATCCGTCGAAAGGGAAACCGCTCCTCTAGAACTTATACACACTGATATATGTGATATGAAGTTCGCTCAAACTAGAGGGGGGAACAAATACTTTGTGACTTTCATAGATGATGGCACAAGGTTGTTACCTTTACTTACTAAAGAGTAAAGATGAACCTTTGGAGCGTTCAAACGCTACAAAGAAGAAGTTGAGAACCAATTAAGCGGGCGGATTAAAACAATCCGTAGCGATAGAGGGGGAGAATATGTAGCGCCTTTTGAAGAATTTTGTACCCAGTCGGATATAGTTCATTAAACAACGGCTCCTTACTCACCTCAATCAAACGGTGTGACTGAACGCAAGAACAGAACACTAAAGGAAATTATGAATGTTTTACTCATCAATTCAGGTCTTTCCCAACACATGTGGGGAGAAGTTTTCCTTACCGCAAATAAGATTCTTAGTAGAGTCTCACACAAAGGTAAGGACGAGACTCCATACGAGTTATGTAAAGAAAATAAACCTACCTACAAGTATTTGAAGGTATGGGGTTGTCTGGCCAAGGTAAAAGTACCTATGCCAAAGCAGGTCAAAATTGGATCTAAGACTGTGGATTGCATATTCATCGGATATGCCAATAACAGTAGTGTTTATCACTTCATAGTGCATAAGTCGGAAGTACCAAACATTTATGAAGGTACTATCATGGAATCAAGGAACACATGGTTCTTTGAAGACACGTTTCCATACAAGGAAATCAACATAACCTCTCGCAAATGAAGTTATGATCAAATCTCTGAGGATCAAGGGGTAGATGACTATATATATCCGAACGGTTCAGATCTAGTGAATTCGGAAGTAGTTGATCATCCGAAATTCAGTATTCCAGATTCTCAGGACTTGAAAGATTCATGAATGGAACCAAGGAGAAGCAAAAGGGCCCGGAATGACAAGTCCTTCTGGCCAGACTTTGAAGCTTATTTGGTTCAGGATGAACCAGGGACAATCGCCGAAGCATTGTCAACTCCAGAAGCACCGCTCTGGAAGGAAGCTTTAGAAAGTGAGATAGAATCCATCATGTATAACCACACCTGGGAGTTGAATGAACTTCCCCCGGGACACAAACAGTTGGGTTGTAAGTGGATCCTTAAACGGAAGTTAAAGACAGATGGATCGATAAGTACAAAGCTATGTTAGTAGTAAAGGGCTATCGCCAAAAGGAGGGCCTTGATTACTTCGACACATACGCTCCGGTGTCAAGAATGGCATCCATACGTATGTTTATAGCTATCGTCGCCTTGCGGGATCTTGAAATACATCAAATGGATGTTAAGACTGCATTCCTAAATGGTGATTTGGAAGAAGAAATATTTATGGACCAACCCGAGGGGTATGTGGTTCCAGGACAAGAGACAAAAGTGTGTCGGCTTGTTAAATCATTGTACGGGCTGAAACAGGCCCCTAAACAATGACACGAAAAGTGATAGTACTCTATTATCAAAAGGGTTCGCCATTAATGGAGGTGAAAAATGTGTTTACATGAAAGAAAATGTCGAATCCTTCGTCATGATATGCCTATATGTAGACGACTTGTTGATCACTGAAAGCAGTCCTGGGATAATCCTACAGACTAAAAACATGTTAAAACAGTGCTTTGACATGAAAGATATGGGCATTGCAGATGTCATCTTAGGGATCAAGATCTATAAGACATCTAATGAACTGGTCTTGTCTCAATCTCACTACATCGAGGATGTACTGAAGAAATTTGGGATGTTCTACGCTTCACCGCAGATCGACACCATTGGATATAAGTCAAAAGATTGACAAACATCTTGGTAAGCCCATACGCCAGGAGCGATATGCGCAGGTGATTGGTAGTCTGATGTATATCACAAACTGCACTCGACCTCATATCGCTCATGCAGTCAATAAATTGGCTAGGTTCACTCGAAATCCAAGTGAGGATCACTGGAAAGCGTTGAACAGGGTATTACGGTTCCTAAATTTCACGATAAATTGTGGGTTACACTATTCGAGGTATCCAGCGGTACTAGAAGGGTACAACGATGCAAACTGGATATCTGATAGCGATGACATCAAGTCCACCAGCGGATATATTTTTACAATCGATGGTGGAGTTGTGCCTTGAAAATCCTCTAGGGAAACCCTTATTGCCTGATCCACGATAGAGTCGGAATTTATCGCTTTAGATAAAACGGGAGAGGAAGCTGAGTGGCTTCATGGTTTTCTAGAGGATGTCCCATATTGGGATAAACATGTGTCTTCTGTAATGATCCACTGCGTTAGTCAGACGGCTCTATGAAGGACACGAAGTTCAATATACAACGGTAAATCTCGTCATATTCGACGGAGACATGAGTTTGTTAGGCAGTTGATCACCTCGGGTATTATTTCCATTGATTACATAAAATCTAAGGAAAATACCGCAGATCCTTTGACGAATAGAATACCCAAATATCAATTGTTCCGCCTGTCTAGTGGAATGAGCTTAAAACCCAAATAATAAGAACCGATATAGTGGACACCCAACCTTACAGACTGGAGATCCCAGAAATAAGGTTCAATGGGAAAACTAAACTGTAAAGGTTCTGTGAGCGCTTCGGTGGAAGCAAGAGCACTTCGGATAATGTGTCTTTCTTAAAAAAACATAATCCAAGGCCGTTCTCGTGATAGACAAAAAGTGCTACCTGTAAGAGGGGTAAAAAATAAATTTTCAAAACTTTAGTGATCCTCAATAGTTGATAGTTCCTAACGCTTGTGTAGCGGGGTATTACATGATACCTTGTATGAAACCACCTATTTAAGTGTGAGGACAGGCCGCCTCAAATGAACGCACTTAAGAATTCAAGGGTGTCCACGGCCCACGACGGACAAAACACTAAAAAGATTGAGTAGGAAAGGTGTTGTGCTGGTACCATTGTCTTGACATATACTAAACACTAACGGTTCAAGACATCACGTTCACCGCACAGTAAATATGTCCGATGGTATTTTACTATGGAAGGTTCAAAGATCCGGCTACCTCTCCAGATGCAACATCGATCCGCCGAGTGATTGCTCGAAAGGCACTGTACGCGTGCACCAAAATCTCTTCCAAGAGGGGATTGTTGGAAATATTTATTAAACGTGAAATAAAGTAAATCCTATTGATTATGAATCGAACAATTGGGGCCCATGTTGACACCCAATTTTGACCAATCTTTTAGTCATTTCTTGCAATTTTAAGCATTTTAGGACACCGCATTTTATCACAATTTTTGATATTTTTGTATATTTTTTACCTAACATTCTATGTTGTTTTATTTTTTGTAAATTGACATCATGTTTTTACTTTAATTAGGTATTAAACATTTTCAAATATTATGTTATTATTTTACTAATTTTGCATCTCTTTAAATAATTAATTGACATCCCGTCTTTACTTTTAATCAGGCATTAAATATTTGCTAAATATTGTATTTTATTATTATTGCATCGGCATTTGCATTTTAATAATTTTGTATCTTTTTAAATAATTTTTCTTTTTAATAATTAACCCGTTTTGCATTTCATTAAACCAATCCAGTCCAAGGCACAATCTGGACCAGTCCAATCCGCCAAAAACCGAAGTCCAAACTGAGGCCCAATACACATTTCATCTTTTCCATCCAATACCCAATACCCAATACCCAATACCAATACCCAAAACCCAAACCCTAAACTTAATCTCACACTATAAATAAAAACCTTACCCCCCTTATTAAAAGGTCCCCATCCGTCTACCCCCAGCCCACCATTCTACCCAGCCGCCTACCCCCTAAAGACCAGCCCTCTCCAGCACAAACCCTAAAAAACCCCTCATTCTCACACCCTCAGTCGCTCACATCAGACTCTCCTATTGCCCTCTCTCTCACCCCTCCCCTCTCGCCACAGTTCCCGTCGCCGCCGCTTCAACGAGCTCCGGCGAACCCCCACACAATCACCATCACTCTCCCACAACCTTTACTCTCCATTGCTCATTTCCCGGCATCCACACCCCTTCGCCGACAACCACAATGAGCTACCACCACTGATTTTTCGCCATGTTTGTTAGCTGATTTTTACCATGTTTGTTGGCTGATTCTCGCCATTTTTGTCGGTTGATTCTAGCCACGTTGCCGGACTGGTTTTCGGCCATTGTTGTTGGATTGATTTTCGCTATTTGCTGGATTGATTTTCAGCCATTTTTCGCTACTGATTTTCGCCATTTTAATGGACTGATTTTCAGTCGTTGTTGCTACTAATTTTTGGTTATTTGTTGGGCTGATTTTAGCCATGCTCTTGACTGATTTTTGCTATGTTTTGTTGGCTGATTTTAGCCATGTTCTGAACTGATTTTGGATTGATTTTCGGCTATTTTTGCTACTGATTTTAGGCCATGTTTGCTACTGATTTTGGACTGACTTCTGGCCATTTTGCTACTGATATTCTGGGCCATTTTCGTTGTTGTTTGCTGATTTCCACTGTTTCGTGGACTATCGTTGTTCACTGTTTTGCTGTTATGGCTTCTACTGTCTTGGCTACTGTTTATTCGTCCCGCACTGATTTTTGGACGATTTTACCCTTCCATGTTTTATTAAACTGACTGAAACAGATTTTTGTTCCGAATAAACAGATACACTTTTATTAAACTGATTTTGACCATGATACTACATTGGCCAATGAAAAAGTTATCCGTCGATTTTTGAGGCCTCCACAGTTGCAAAGACGGAAAATAAAATAAATGAAGCTTTCTGGGCAATGATGATTTCTTCCACTTACACCGGATAACCAACATGCGCTGGCAAGGCGAATTCTCGCAGCCGCACTTGTTTAGGCTGTCCTACTTTATTTTTATATATATCTGAGCCCTCCGTGTTTAAAACTATTACTGTTTTGGCGCGGATCCGAAGGTTTTATCTATTTTATTGTTTTCTAGCAATATTGGCCGATGAAGGAATCTCCGTCTGATTTCCAAGGCCTCCCCTGTACTAAATACGGATTTATTTTTGGCTTTACTTATTAATTCTTGTTATTGCTTTTAAAATTGTTTATTCTATTACTAACACTTTTACTAAGTGTTTATGCAGGTACCCGGAGATCATCTTGTGCAGAAGGCCTAAAAAGGGCTAAAAGATGTCCCGGAGTTTCATCTTATGTCGCATTCAATTTTAGTTTTATTATTCTGTATTGTATTTTATTTTAATTGTAAATTATGTAAAAATGCTTAGAATAGGTAGAATAAAAAACAATATATAACTAACCTAGGTTTGAACGGATAACCGCAAGTTAGCGGATCTTAAAGGATGTCTAACCCCTTCCCTTTAGGATAATAAAGAACCCTGATCCAGAATCTCATTAATTTCGCAGATCATTAAATGGAGATCATTTGTAGTATTTTATGCTACATCTTTAGTGTCCTAATTCACTATAATAATTAGGTGGCGACTCCTTTAAATACATTTAGGAATCAACCATACGTAGTACTCCCGTTTCGACTTTGGTTAAAATTGGTGTTACACCGCATCGTCGAAACATAGTTTTCACACACGTGCACATAAAGTACCAATGATCGTTATTTTCTTAAATGGAAGAGATATTGGTATGTATACGAAATGTTTGAGACATAAAAAATAGACAGTTATTGGTCAAATGACAAATGATTTCACGTTGGTAAATGAAAGGAAGAAATGTGTAAGAGATGAAACGAATCAGAAATCGCCACGAATATCGAGAGACCGCGTGCCATAAGGACAGGATCACGGTGCTTGGAGGCATCGCTGCTAATTCGATTTCGGTTCGATGACTTACTAGAATTTAGATCGCTGCTTCGATCGCTTTTCACCGTTGGAGGCTAATTAAGGCCGATTCTTGGTGATGTTGTGATCAATTTTGACCCGTTTTTTGTATATTTCGTGCAATTTTAAGTATTTTAGCACACCACATTTTAATCAGCATTTTTTGCATTTTTACATAATATTCTATGTTTATTTTTTCACAAAACGCATTTCATCTTTTTATTTTAAAATTAAGCATTATGTCTTTGTTAATATTATGTTTTTATTTTAATAATATTTGCATCTCTTTAAATAATTAATCTAAGACCGCTGCTTACTTTTAATCAGGCATTAGACATTTCTTAAATATTGCATTTTAGTATTATTGCATCGGCATTTGCATTTTAATAATTTTGCATCTTTTTAAATAATTTTTCTTTAAATAATTAACCAGCCTTGCATTTTTGTCGAACCAGTCCAGTCCAAGACACGATTTGAATCAGTCCAATCCAACACCATTTTTTTAATTTCACCCAAACTTTCATCTTTTCATTTTCCCCCCAAAACAATACCCCACTTTTCATTTTTTTCCCCAAAATACCAAACCCTAATCTACCCCCTATAAAAACAAAACATCCCCCCCATTTTAAACTACCCCCAGCCGCACAACCCTTAAACCTACCCTCACCTCTCCCGTCACACACCCTAGCCGCACCCCTCTCTCTCTCTCAGCACACCCTCACCCCTAACCTCTCTCTCAGCACACCCTCACCCCTAACCTCTCAACATCATCTCCCTCACCCTCTCATCCCTGCCCTTTCCCGTCGCCGCCGCCTTCGCCGGAACTCCAGGCTCCGACGAACACCCGCACACTTCACACCATCACTGCCAGCCCTAACTCACCATCCCGTCACCCTCTCTCCCTGCGTCGACCATCACTGAACTCCCATCACCGGCGAACCACCGTCACTGTCCCAGCGTTCGTCAGGCGGCGTCGCTCCGGTGCTCGCCGTGGAAGTGACGCCGCCACCATCGCTGCCTGGGTTTGGTTCTATTTTTAGATTTATCGGCATATTTCTTATTTGGACTGATTTCCTTTATTATTGAATCTCGCCGGAGTTTGAGGAACTCCGGCGGTCGTTGGTTACTGTTCCTGTTTGTTGTTTTGATTTGGAATGATTTCTTGTATTTTTTGCCGGAGTTTTAAACTCCGGCGGGCCTCTGGATTTCCGGCGAACTGCTCCTGCTGCTTCTGTTTTGTTGGGCTGATTTTGCGCCATTTTAGTATTTTGGCCGGAGTTTTAGGAACTCCGGCGACGTTTTGAAAACTCCGGCAACACTATGCATTTCACGAGGGATCTCTGTATTTTTCTGGTGATATCGCTTTCCGATGATTCTACCGCTTTCCGATTTTCGACTAATTTGGGAACCAACCGAGTTTAAAAACTCATGACGCTCTGGCTATTTATTTTCGATCCGCTTGTCATTTTGTTTGTTGATGATTTCTCATTATTTTGGAGTAACTGGCCGGAGTTCTAAAAAACTTCGGCGATGATCGGGTTCTCCGGTGAACTATGGCTACGATTTTGCTTTTTATTGTTTGTTGGGCTGATTCTTTGCCGCGTTCCCACTGATTTTTAGGCTATTTGCTACTAATTTTCTGCATCGCTATTGTTTTGGCCATATTATCGACCGGTTTTGGCGTATTGCTATTGATTTTGGACATTTTTTGCTGGTTTACTGATTTAGAACAAATACTATACTGTTGGTATTTTACTGATTTGAACAAGATGCTACACTTGTTTGGCCAATGAAAAAGTTATCCGTCGATTTTTTAGGCCTCCACAGTTTCAAAGACGGAAAATAAAATAAATGAAGCTTTCTGGGCAAGGATGATTTCTTCCACTTACACCGGATAACCAACATGCGCTGGCAGGGCGAATTCTCGCAGCCGCACTTGTTTAGGCTGTCCCACTTTATATATTTTTCATATCTGAGCCCTCCGTGTTTAAAACTATTATTGTTTTGGCACGGATATGAAGGTTTTATTTATTTTATTGCTTTTAATAATATTGGCCGATGAAGGAATCTCCGTCTGATTTCCAAGGCCTCCTCTGTGCAAAAGACGGATTTATTTATTTTTTGCTTTACTTATTAAATTCATGTCATTACTTTAAAATTATTTATTCTGATACTAACACTTTTACTAAGTGTTTATGCAGGTAGCCGGAGATCATCTTGTGCAGAAAGCCTAAAAAGGCTAAAAGATGTCCCGGAATGTTATTTTATATCGCATTTAATTTAGTTTTATTATTGTGTAGTGCACTTTATTTTAATTATAAATGCTTAGAATAGGTAGAATAAAAAGAGCAATAAATAATTAACCTAGGTTTGAACGAACAACCGCAAGTTAGCGGATCTTAAAGGATGCCTAACCCCTTCCCTTTAGGATAATAAAGAACCCTGATCCAGAATCTCACTAATTTCGCAGACCATTAAATGGAAGTCAATTGCAGTATTTTTATTGCAATAAACTAAGTGTCCTAATTCACTATAATAATTAGGTGGCGACTCCTTAAAATACATTTAGGAATCAACCATACGTGGTACTCCCGTTTCGACTCCGGTTTAAAATGGGGTGTTACAGCTGACATTGGAGCAATTAATCTCCATTATTTGGCTATTGATTTCATCCATTACTAGGCTGAATTAACCTCAATATTAATGGTCATTACTTGACATTGATGACATTCATTTGGTTAATTAAGAAGACAAATTCATCTACCTATAAATTGATGTTTTTGACACAATTGCAAAACACATTCACTAAGCAACTCTCTAAAGTTGTTCCTCTCTTTCAATCACAAAACACTCAAAGATCTTTCTTCCTAAGCAAACACTTGAGTTTCCTTTGCTCATTTGTTTGATTGTTGTTTTATATACGTTGTCATTACGTTGAAAGGAAATACGGCGCAATATTATCTTAAGAGTAGATCAAGAATTTGATCGACTCAGCAAACCCTCTTATTTGATCATTTCCATATTTCTTAGAAGTTATTGTTGTTGTTATATGCTTCTTTCCTTAATTTCTACACTTTATTCCCGCAGATACAACACTAGAAACTGCATTTCCTTAATATTATTCCCCTTGTATATCAGTTCTATGTTGTTGTTAAAGTAAACGTTATGATATAAGGATATTATGGTTAAATTCTTGATTATTTGTGAAGAAGAGAGTTTTTGTCCTTGATTCCTCATCCTCCATATCTTCTTTCATAATACTATTGATAAAGTTATACTACATTTATACATCTGTGATTAAAAGAAAAGCGAATATTCGTGAATTTTTCTTTCTGTTTTGGTGATGTTTGTGTTTTTTGTTACAGATTTAGCTCGTTTTCGTGGATCGGTTGATTCTCCACGCTTGTAGGTACACATAATGCACTTTTTGTTTCGTTGGTTATTTTTTGCAGTTTATGTATTAGTTTAGTTCCATTATAATCAAATTCATCAATGTCGTGCCAAAGAAATCCTCTCTAATGAAAAAGAAAACATCTGACTTCGCAATATTCTTCGACTGAAATCCGATTTTATTTCCATTATCTTTTCTTATTGCAGCTGCTTCAACTAAGAATCATTGGTGTTAGGACTTATTTGTGCAATAGTTGTGTGCTCTGTACCTTAACAAGTTGCATCTACTCCCAAGTTATTGCAGACTTATCGGGGGATTCTTGTTGGTACGAGAGATGATGCTATTCTAGAGGAGTAAGTGCCCGTTTGGTACAACTTATTAAAAAGAGCATGTAAGTAGAGTTTGCACTATTCATATAGGAGACATTGTCCCCGATAATTACATCCACAGAGACAATTCGAATTGTATGTTGACGGAAATAATTGAGAATTATCAATATATAGGAGATAATTCGACGTGGAGACAATGTCTCTTCTTTGTGGAAGGTGCAGAGACATTAGTTCCATGCGCTGTCGCGATCGGGATCGCAAGAAATTCATTTTTCACCGGTATTTTAATTGCTATTTTTGACGAAAAATTTAACCGAATTTAAAAATAAAAAAAACACCAAATTTTTTAATTTTTCAAGATCTATAAAAAGAGACTAAGTTTACATTATTTGGACACCAAAATATTTTGGTTATTTTCTCCAAATTTCTATTTTCTTCCAAAGTATTTGCTATTTTTTAAATATGGATCCTAATCAAAATTATAATCTTCCTCCAAATTTTATATTTCCTAACCAACTACAAAATCTCAATATTCACATCCATAAAATTCTCAAAATATGTCATTCAATTTTTAGATGTCTTATATAATGTACTTTTCAATAGCGTTTTTTACAAACGACCAAAAATTATTTTTACTTTTTCAAACGACCAAAAATTATTTACAAAAACTATGATCAAACACAATTCTATTTTCAACTCCTACTTTAAAATTTCAAATAAAGAAAAAAAATTATTTTTTATGGTCAAACAATCAATAATCATTATAGCCAAAGAACATGAAGATTACTGGAGTGACACAAATTGTTGAGCCAGTTGTCTTTTCCAAAAAAACAAAAACGAGTCAATTCTCAGTAGCATCCATCAAAGTTAGAAACAAAATTGCCTAGAAAAGAATGGGATGGAACAAGTAAAAAAAAAAGGTGCACTAAGCTCTCGCTATGCGCAGAGTTTCAGAGAAGGACCAAACTACGAAGATCTATTTTACATAGTCTTATCTTGCATTTGTGCAAGAGGCTATTTCCACGACTTAAACACATGACCTCCTGATCACATAATAATAATTTTACCAGTTACTTCAAGACTCCCGAAAGAATTGACTTTAATAAACCTCCAACAAAGTTGATCCCTTCTAACACGTCAACTAAGCAGGCATGCGTCTTTAGCTTTTCATAATTGTAACTTTGCTGGCATTCCTTTAGTGTATGGGGTCTATCTATCTTTTTTGTCAAAAGTGATTTATTTATGTATTGAAGTTATTCATAAGTAATAGTTAGTTGATGATTAATTAGCTGAATGATGGTTATGTTAGTTAGTAAATGGGCCTCGTTAGTTTCCTTATTTTCCTTTGCAGTTCTTTTCTTTAATTTTAGCTTAAATACAGACTTGTATACATTTTCTTATTTGAGCTTTCATAATTGAAGATCCAGAAAAGCTTTCACAAATTTCTCTTCTCTTCATCACTGATTGATATCACTACAATTAACATGATATCAAAGCTTGTTAATGATTGTTGTTGAAGATCGAAGCAGGCGATTGAACTGATCGAAGATCGATTCTGGAAAATTGAAGATTGAGAATTGTTCGCGATTCTATTCGAGAACAATCCGACACAGTTTATAGCATAAATATTACAATTGATAGGTGAAGATCTTCTGGTCCAGTTCATATGCAATATTATATATATTTTTTGAAATTGAAATCTGATGATCGATTTGTGGAAATTGAGATTCTGAAGATCGACGGCCAATCAGAATCATTACTAGTATCAATTGGTTGCCTATATAGCTATTGATTGATGTTTGAGTTTTGTTGATAATTGCTTACAATGGAGAATACTTCACAAAATATACCAGCCGTCACTGAGGAGATTTCGAACCTATGTTCAAACATAGTGGATCACAATAATTCATTATTTTTGAGCTCGTCTGATACTCCCGGAGTTGTGCATGTCGAGATACAGCTGACGGAAATGGAAAATTATACCTTATGGAGTCGTGCGATGAAGCTAAACTTGTTGACGAAGAATAAGATCAGATTCATTGATGGTACAATGAGACGAGATATGTATGAAGGGAACTTGATGAAGCAGTGAGATCGTTGTAATGCAATAGTGATGTCGTGGATCATGAAAAATGTTAGTCGAGATTTACTGAATCGATTCCATTATCCCTCCACCTACTTGTGAGTGTGATAGTCCTCCGGCTTATGTTGATCACCTTTCTAATCAGATATTATTAGAATTTTTGATGGGATTAAATGATGGCTATAATCAAGCACGAAGTCATATTTTGTTGATATCACCTACACCTAGTGTCAATCAAGCATATGCTATGATTGCACAAGATGAAAGTCGAAAATCCATTATTGGAAGATTTGGAGGCATCAACTCAACTGAATCTGTGGCTATGTATAGCAAGGCCACACAGTACCAACAAAGGAAACCAAATCAATCTAACTTCTATGATTATTGTAAGATGAAAGGGCACACTAGAGAGAATTGTCGCAGATTGTTGTTGTTCTATGATTACTGCAAGAAACAAGGACATATTGCAGAAAAGTGTTATAGGCTGGTTGGATATTCAGCAGATTTTAAGGAGAAAAAGAAGGTGAATGATGCAGTGATATGAACTCAAGCTGATACAGCTGTTGATCATGCACACAGCAAGGACATGAGGCAACTGTCTACAGAGCAACACGACCTTCTCCAAAGCAGGTTGTCTCAGTGTACTCCAGACAGATATGAACTGGTGCTGCAGGTGCTAGATCAGCAGGAAGGAGGCAATGGCAAGGCAGTAGCCAAGGCTCACATGGCAGGTAACCTTATGTCTCATGAACACAGGGATACCATCAACTCAGACTGGATAGTTGATACATGTGCAACTAACCATATGGTTAGTGATAAAAACATGATTGAAAGAAAAGATAAGGATAATGAAGGGCGTGTACAACTCCCTACAGGTGCTGTGGCTTAAATTACACAAGCTGACAGTTGTAGATTAAAGAATGTTGACATTATTGAGCATGTGTTATGTGTCCCTACCTTTAGGTTTAACTCTCAGTATCGAAGTTAACCAGGGAATTGAATTGTTGTGCAAGGTTCTTCCCTAATTTCTTTGTCCTGCAGGATCTGTTTACTAGGAAGGTCAAAGAAACTGGTAAAAAAGTCGATGGACTGTACATACTAGAATCATGTAGAAACTACAAAGAAGCAATAAAGACACATGTTCATGTGTCGACTGTGATCTCTAAGGATGAGCTGGAAGATGAACTCTGGCACAAAAGAATGGGGTATGTCCCATTAAGTATGATTAGGAAAATTACGGTTTTTGGACTTAAGTCGAATTTCTCAATAAGGAATTGTGATGTTTGTCCATTAGCTAGGCAAACAAGAAAGTCCTTCCCTGATAGTCTAAGGTTGAAGTATCTTTTCAGCTTTTACACCTTGATGTATGGGGACCTTACAAAGTGTCATCTTATAATAACATGCGATATTTCCTTACTGTGGTGGATGATTGTACTAGGTGGACATGGGTCTTCTTGATGCATCTTAAATATGATGTAGTGAATGTACTTAAAAATTTGTTTATACATATTAGAACTCAGTTTTGTATGGCTGTTAAGGGTGTCAGGACAGACAATGGGGCAGAGTTTGTCAATTCTACTTGTCTAGATCTCTTCAATAGATTAGGGATCATACATCAAAAGTTCTGCCCTTATACTCCACAGCAAAATGGAGTGGTTGAAAGAAATCATAGGCATATATTGGAGATTGATAGGGCAATTAAATTGCAAGGCCATTTGCCAGATAAAATTTGAAGTGAGTGTGTTGAGACTACTGTGTATGTCATTAATGGGATCCATTCTCTTATATTAGGAAACATTTTCCCTTATGAGAAGTTGTTCAAAAGGATAACATCACTCTCACACTTGAAGGTGGTAGGATGTCTATGATATGCATCAAATTTGGCGAGGAAGGACAAGTTTGAGCCCAGGGCCATCAAGGCTGTATTGCTTGGTTATGCAGTGAACAGAAAATGTTACAAGCTGCTGGACTTGTCCAGTGAAACGGTATTTGTCAGTAGAGATGTAACTTTCCATGAAGATATATTTCCCTACTAACAATTCAAGGAGAATGAAGACTTAGCTGCTCTAACTCCATGCTCTGAAAATAATCTGTTTGTTGATAATGTACAGGTTCCTTCACAGCATATCGCAGTGGAGAATGTGAGAACTATGTCTCATGTACATATTCCTGAAGATGGACCAGTAGATGCAGATGTTGTGACAGCTGAGATGCCATCACCTGCTGCCACCAGTGCTGACAATAATATGGATCCTCTGGATACTGATGTGAACAATATGTGCATTTTGGATAATGATGGAGCTGCTGAAGGTGTTAGAAATTCTAACAGAATAAGGAGAACTCCAATTTGGTTAAATGATTTTCTGCATTCAGGGACAACAGGTTGTGCTTATCCAATGTCAAAGGCAGTAGATTACACTGGGGTGTCTGATCAATATCACAGCTTTCTGGCCAAAATTTCAGCAGAACATGAGCCACAGTCATTTCATGAGGCAACCAAGGATCCAAGGTGGGTGGAATCCATGAATTCAGAAATTCAGGCTCTAGATGACAACAAAACTTGGGAGGTAGTTGACTTGCCTCACAACAAGAAAGTTATTGGCTGCAAGTGGGTGTTTAAAATTAAGTATAAGGCTACTGGAGAGGTGGAGAGATTCAAGGCCAGACTTGTAGCTAAGGGGTACAATCAAAGAGAATGTGTCGATTACCAAGAGACTTTTCTCCAGTAGTGAAGATGGTCACTGTTAGGAGTGTGATCTCTGTCGCAGTTGCAAAATGTTAGGTCATTCAACAAATGGATGTATTTAATGCATTCCTACAAGGGGACTTAGATGAAGATGTGTATATGACTTTGCCACAAGGGATTGCACATGAGCAGGGACAGGTCTGTAGGCTACTTAAGTCACTATATGGACTCAAGCAAGCCTCCGCATGGAATATAAACCGACTATCGTGACTTGATCATCTGGTTTTGTCCAGAGCCATTTTGACTACTCTCTACTTATCAAGAGGGATGAAGATAAGATAGATATAGTGTTGATATATGTGGATGATCTCCTTCTGACTGGAAATGTGTCACGACCCGAACTCCGAGCCCGCGACTGGTGTCCTACCTGGGCACCCTTCTACCCATACAACACAAGTAACCCGCGGAAGCTAAATAACACTTTTTTTTTCTTTTAACAAACAAAAGCAAGGCAGACAAGGCTGTCATAATATATAATACCTGAATAGACTACGATCAGATAACAATATAAATACAACTCACGCAAGTCCAACCCATATACGAATACGCACTCTAAGAGTTTGACAACAACTATGACGGGACAAGGCCCCGTCGTACCAATAATTGTACATACGACTATAATACAACTTCGTACCAAATGACAAGACTCCGGAATAGTGGAGTTGTCTCAATAGAAGCTGACTGGGGATCCTAAGATCGCGGATCACCCAACTGAGTACCTAATACCTGCGGGCATGAACGCAGCCCCCGAAGGGGGTCAGTACAACAGGTACTAAGTATGAAACGGAAATAAAGTACAATATTGAAATCATAGATGGCCAAGAAATGACAGGGACAAGTAAAATAATCAAATACCAGATCCAACCGTGCCATATAAAATAAAAGCCAATCAGTACTCAGATCACTATACCGTACTAATCGCACTATCAGATTGTACTATATCATCAGATCATTGTATCATCAGACACTACTATATCACCGAGAGTCAACTGTACCTTTTAAAGATATGCAAGTCATGTCAAAATCAGGGACACCTGCCCTCAGAATCATTATGCAATTCTAACCATGGGTCTTAAACCCGCAATATAGAAGCATGCCCGTGGAATTCCTCCATCAGTGTCAGCATGTAACAACTGTAATATATAACATGCCCGTGGAATTCCTGCATCACTGTCGGCATGTATAAAGTATAATATATAACATGCCCGTGGTATTCCTGCATCTCGGGAACATGTCATCATAGAGAGCTAGTCCATGGAATAATAATATCACCCGGGAATTGAACCCGCATCATGGCCGCACGCCCACGGAATTCCTTCATCGTGAAAGCATGTCCATGGAACAATATAGTGGAAGCATGCCCATGGAATTCTTCTATCATGTAAGCACGTCCATGTAAATAACACAATAACATCATTTGGCCCTCCAAATGGAGGACACGGTCCTAATATCAAGATCGCATGTATAGCTATCACAAACAACTATGTACAATTTAAATCATCTCCGACTCTTATTAACACAAATAGAATGAACTATCATTTTTAGAAAAACCAAGATACTAACAAATATTTCATTTTATAACACCAAGGCACTATCACATAGTTCATTAAGGATTAAGATCCATTACAACAATGTACGTCCGCCGTACATTCACTTTATAAACTCAAGACACTTTCATTTCATGTACTATATTAAAGACTTAATCATGGACATTCTCACATGATTTCCATATAACATTTTAAACCATCTCTTGACTTTCCATGAAATTGTTATAACAAACTTCTCATAAAGCCATTATAACAACTTTCATTTTAGAAAACTAAAACACTACCACAACTTTCCTTTTAATACAACCAAGGCATTATCATGTCATGTAACATTAGGGAAATGAACCCAAAGTACTATGTACATCCATTCTTTACAAGAAGACTCAAATCATGTGATATTAGGGAAATAAACCAAAAAGTACTATGTACATCTATTCTTTATAAAAAGAATCACTTCATGCAATATTAGGGAGTTGAACCCCAAAATACTTTTACTATCAAAATCAAGTTACTTACACTTGTAAACTTAAGTAATATATACCTTTAAATCAAGTTACTTCTTCTTTCCCAAAATCAAGTCATTTATACTTCATATAAATCAAGTCTCTTATACTTCATCTAATCAAATCTCATATACTTTCAAGTAAGGTCTCATATACCTTCAAGTAAAGTCTCATATACTTTCAACTAAGTCTCATAACTTTCAAATAAATTTAGTCTCATGACTTTCAAATAAATCAAGTCTCATTAGTGTTATAACTTAGCAAGATCAACTCGACTCCAATGCTTACTAAACACTCTTACCAACATCTCCCATAAGACTTGGTAAGGACTTAAGAATAATTTAGCCGTGCCTTTAGCATAGAATCAATAACATGAATACTGTAATAACGAGGCAAGTATACTTCAAGAAACAAGTCATGTATACTCCAATAATCAATCATGCCGATAGAAGGAAGAAGTTCACATACCTCATTGACGACTAACCAACACAACAAGTAGCATACGCTCCAATGTACTTCAACCTTATCGGTTATTCCTCTAGCCAAGTAGAATATGCTACACGTAGTACTTCAACCTAAAATGACAATAGCACTTCTATCAACTTCAAGATATCAAGTGTAAGACTTATACCAAATAATTGTCCTCTTATTCTACGGAAATTTGTGCACCACTTCCTTTGTTTCTACGTACTTTTCCACCTTTTCCAAGGCCCGAATTCATCAACCAACAAGCCACATTTAAGGCACAACCAACAGTTAACCAAAGGGGATTACACGCCTAACTTGACGTGTAAAATTCTGCCCCACAATCTATACAAAATAGTCCACAATTAATTCATATTAAGGGTACAATGTGAAGCCTTTAACACCCTTATTCCTTAGGATTTTCATTAGCCATTTTACCACATTAATCATGCATGTTAGGGGCTGATTTTTCCAGCATATATACACCCCAAAACAGTCCATAAAATGACATCACAACGTCTAACAGTTTTGGACAGTTTTCGTCCAACAATAACTACAACAATCCAATGTCATTTTCCTTAATTCCTTTTAATTCAATTTTCATTGCAACATGTTATATAAGTTATATAAACTATCAACAACAATATTTCCTTCATTATATAACATGAAACAAGTGTTATTAACATTAATAACAACCAACGAATCCAACGACGACAATATGCAAGCTCTCGGCCTCAACTCCCTAAAATGGCTCAAACACTTTTTAATCTTCATTCTTTTTAGGACATGCTCATCCATACATAACAACAATAAGTAATATCCAATTACTTTAAAAGAAGAAGGATTATTACCTCATTTTTTAGCCCAAAACGCCCAAAATAGTCCTGCTACAATGATCCACTGCTGATTCGCCCACTTCTTCAAGTTCCAATCACATATATGTGACCCTATGAGCTTATACACAACTTCACTTTGTATTTCACTTACAAAAGTCGACGAACCTTGTGGTTTCACCTCATTTCTACCAACACCATGTTTTGTGTTCTTGGAATAATATCTTGGTTTAACACTTGGTTAGAGACCTTAATCTTGCATTATGAACTAAGCTTGGAAGATTTAAGGATTTGATTTTCAAAAATGGACTTGGCCGTGAGCTTCAATGAGAGGAGAACGAGATATAGAATTTTGTGAAATAATTCGAAGTGTTGGCTAGGTCTTGCAAGACATCTCTATGTATATATAATGTATCACCTAGGCTTGGATGATGACAAGTGGAGGGTAATATGGTGGACAAGTGTGGGTGGGACCCACTTGTCCACTTGTCTTCACAACAACACAAAATATCTATGGTCAAAGTCAATGCCATGTGGGGGTGACACGTGTTACCCTCCCATTGACCCCGAAATTATTTCATCTCCCAAAAATCCATAATTGGCCAAAATATCTTAAAATATTGCGGGCCTCACAAAATCGTAATATTTTTCGGTGGGCCCCACATGATCAAATTCGAGACTTGAAAATCCAAACCGTCAATATACTATACTAATCCCATATACCAAATATGAGAATCAAATTCCAAATAATAAACTTTTTTCCTTCACGAGGTTCCGAGATTTTCCCTTAAGAAAAGTAATCTTTTTTTCTTTCCAAAATTCAAATCTCAATTTACTTACGTACGTTCTCATCTCATTGCCTTAGAATTACGGGGTGTAACAAAATGATCAGGGGATTATTGATGAGACGAAGACTATTTTGCAAAGATCATTTCGTAATCAAGGACCTCGTGAGCTTAGGTATTTTCGGGCTTTGAATTTGCGCGAATAAGGAGGGACGATCAACTAAGTATTCATTGGAGCTAATTGAGGATATGGAGTTAATTGGTTCCAAACCGGTGACTTCACCAATGGAAGCCAATATGAAGCTTACGCTCATCGAATATGATGCACACATAAAGAAAACAGACGAAACAGGCAAAGATGGGAAAGTAGGCAAAGATGGCAGTGCAGATGCTCCTCTGAAGAATCCAACAACATACCAAAGATTGGTTGGACGACTGCTTTATCTGACTAACACCAGGCCAAATATCTCATTTGCGGTCCAATACTTGAATCAATTCATGCAAGCTCCCAAACAGTCGCATATGGTCGCAGCAGAAAGAGTTGTCAGGTATGTGAAGCAAGCACCAGGTCTGAAAGTGTTGATAGCAGCAGAGAGTAGCATCATTCTATCAGCTTATTGCGACGCAGATTGGGCTTCCTGTCCCATTACCAGGAGATCCGTACCGGGATACTTAGTATATTTTGGTTCCTCCCTCATTTCCTGGAAATCCAAGAAACAACAGATAGTTTCTCGGAGCTCGGTAGAGTCTGAATACAGAGCTTTAGCATCTGTAGTAGCTGAGATTGTCTGGATTAAGGGGTTATTTTTAGAGCTTGGTATGTCCTTGCAGCTCCCCATCTTGACTCACTGTGACAGCAAGTCCGCGATCCAGATTGCTACTAATCCAGTTTTCCACGAGCGAACCAAGCACCTCGAGATTGATTGCCACTTTATCAGGGAGAAGGTGCAATATTTCTACAAAATTTGTAGGTGGTGTTGAAGTTATTCATAAATAATAGTTAATTGAGGGTTGATTAGCTAAATGATGGTTATGTTCGTTAGTGAAGTGGGCCCCGTTAGTTTCCTTATTTTCCTTTGCAGTCCATTTCTTTCATTTTAACTTAAATACAGATTTGTATACATTTTCTCATTTGAGCTTTCATAATTGAAGATCCAGAAAAGCTTCCACAAAGTTCTCTTCTCTTCATCACTAATTGATATCACTACCATTAACAATATGAATTACCTTTTTATATAACTTTTATGTTGCTACCTTTTATATAGATGGTACGGAGATTGATTAATTAATTAATCTATAACTAACATTACATTCAATATAAATTTAGTTAACGGAATTTGATTTGTTAGATAAGCAATACAACTATAATGCAATATAGAAATCCAAAGTATATGTATATATGTAACATATAGATTTACACAATTGCTTGTTCAAACGACCAAAGGTTGTATAATTTATTATTGAAAAATAATATTGAGTTGGGTTCATCCATAAGGAATGTGCCCATTAGTTAATGGTCCACTTAATATCTAGCTAATTGCCTATAAATACATCATTATGGGCGTAAGGAAAAAAAATAGGTTTTCCTAATTTTATTTTTTGTGGAAAATAAACACAGTTAGGGTTAGCTATAAAAAAATATTGAATATTTGATTGTACTATGAGAATAAAAAATATTAAAATATTAACTGATATAAAAATGTTCACTCCTTTCTTTTTACTTCTTTTTCATTGTCAAGTTCCCTTTTCTATATATAATATAAAACTAACAATAACAAATATTAACTGCGTCTCAATAAATAGTGGGTCGTATATATGTATCCGTACTAACCATATTACTTCACTTAAATTTTTCTCAGACTAATATTACATAAAATAAAAATAAAAAGTATTTGAATTTCATTTTATTTTCTACTGACGTATAAATGTCAGAACTACAACAACAACATATCTAGTGAAATCTTATGTGCATCTGAAGAGGGTAAAGTATATGCAGACAGTTTTCGAAAGGTCCTCGACTAAAGAGAAAATATAAAAAAAGTCAGATAAGAACAAATAATTCAAAAAAAAAATGAAAATGAAGATAACAAAAAAAATATGAAAATGAAAATATAAAGGTCTTTTCCAATAGCCAATTAATATACTTTTCTTTGGTTATTCACCAAAAACAAAAACAAAAAAAGATTATACCTTAGAGAAAGCAATTGGAAATTCTCACCTTCTAACCTGACCGTCTTTGAATACGTGCGAGGTGTGCTACCGCACAGGACCCTTAAAAAATAAAAAAAATTAGGACCCTTTTTTTTTTATTATTAAGTAGTATTAGCCAGAATTTAATATAAAGACCCAGAATTCGCAGGTTTTAGCTCAATTAAGAGTCCACTTTTACGAATTAAAACAGGACCCCCAAAATGTTTGAGACGACCCTGACATTCTTTTTCGTTCCTTACAATTCTTCCATTTACTATTATTTCATTCGGTTGAATTTTTGTGGTAGAAAAAATTAAAAACACAAATTTTACTTTTTTGAGCAGGTGTACTATTTTGAGAATAAAATTAATATTAATAATTTATATTGTATCTTCTTTAAATAGTTGTATTCTTATAATTAATTTTGAAAGAAAATATTTGGCAGTTGATTTTTTTTTTTCCAAAGGGTTAGTTTTTTAATCGAAGAGACACAACTCTTTGTAAAAAAATAAAGATACACACTACTAAAAATTAGTTTTTTCGACCTCATTTTCGGATCTTATGAGGTCAGAAAATGGCTAATTCCGATCTCAAAATCTACCTCAAGCGCAGGTCAAAAAATACTGGATCGAAAATTTACCCGACCTCATGAGGTTGATAATTATTTACATCTCAACAGATGTTGAAATATATTGATAATAACAAGGAACGGAAAAAGTCACAACAACAACCAATGTGAACAAGGAAATTTGTCTCGCTGAGTCGATTGATCATCAATCTTTCTTTAAGATAATATTATCCCGTATATTCCTTTCAACGAAGTAATGACAACTTATCACCTAAGATAAAACAACAACCAAACTAATGAGCAAAGGAAACTCAAGAGTTCGCTATAGGAAGAAAGATCTTAGAGTGTTTGATTGCTAAATATGAAGAACTATTTCAGGAAATTGTCTAGAGAATGTATTAAGTGTGTTCTTGCAAATGAGCCAAAGACCTCTTTTTATAATGTTGAGAAGATGACTTTTCAATTGCCCATGTAATGGCCTTGAATGACCATGTAATGACCTTGATTATGGAGTATTAATTCAGTCAAATAATGGCTGAATTCATTTGTGATGTAATGGAGGTTTAATGCCTCAAAACCAGCTCAAGAGTCATGTCTTTTCGTCTCGCGTCGCAGCCTCTGGACTACCAACGCCGCGGCCCTGCAGGGAGGCTCCGCGGCGCTCCAACTTCAGAGAGTTGGAGCCGCGGCCCTGCAGGGAGGCACCGCGGCGCCACAACTTCAAAGAGTTGGCGCCGCGGCCCTGCAGTTTGGGCCGCGGCAATTCATGACTCGTTTCATTTTTACACATTGTACACTTCTTCCTTCATTTACCAACGTGAAATCAACGTCATTTGGCTAATAACCGTCGATTACCTTACGTTTCAAACAATTCAGATTTTTTAAAAACTGACCTCATGAAGTCGATAGTTTTAATTAAAATTTTCAGAAATTGCAAAAAAAACTGAATTTATAAAAAAAATTAATTAAGAATATCGACGTGATAATGTCGATTTTTAACAATATTTGGGCAGAAACCTACCACATTAGATTTGTTTTCTACAAAATTTGGGTGCTGCAGCCTGCCAAAATCAATATAATTGTAACACTATAATGTACTAGTTATTATACGTTTCTGCAAGTGATATTTTCTCTCTAAATTTTATTTTTATCTTAAAAATAATAATATAAACATTGATAAAAATCCAAGCCCTGCACTAGGCCTTCACGCAGAGCGTATCCTCACGCCAGGTGGTGTGAGAGAGTTTGGTCACAAGTTCAAACCCTGCGTAACGCCTCCGCCGCCGCTTGAGAGTGCACACACCTGGCCAAGTGTGGTTTAATTGGTGACGTGGTTTGCGCGTTATTGCGTCGGTCCCGATTTACCGCACAAGACTCAAAGAAAGATCGATCGCGCCTTCGTAAAAAAAAAAAAAAAATTGATAAAATGTATGAGGGAAGGGACGGTTGATGGGTCCCAATAAAAGTAATACAAACAAAAGTCCATTTAACGACAGAAGATAGAAAAAGTGGCGGGCCCCTCTGTTCTCTTCTTCACATTGACTATTCCTTCCAGATCAGCAATTGGCCCCACCTTTCTAATAATTTCCCCTATTTTATTTTTGTCTTTATTCTTTTTGTGAGGGTTTATGATGTTTTTCGAAAAATATAATACGCATATTACTACGTCATCCTTACGCCACTTATGACATCCGATCTAATACTATTGTATTACTTCTTTTTTTCTAGTTTATATGAGAAATTTTTTATGCTCTCTCGGTTTCACTAAAAAGTAGAAAATATTTTTAAATTTTATAATTTTAAATTAAAGATACGTAAAATGTACCAAAAATTTTGTGATATTATTTCATGTGAAAAGTTGAAACTAAAAAGTTATCAAAAAGGAAAGATTTTATTTTTGAAACAGATTAAAAAGGAAAGTAAGCCAAATATTTTGAAACGGAAGGGATACTCTTTATAGAGTGACTCTGCAATTTTATGGTTCATTTGGACATGAGAATTATTTATTTATTTTGAAATAATTTTTATTTTATTTCAAAATTAGTACTTTCTCTGTCCTAATTTATGTGACACAATAAAATTTCAAGATTCAAACTTCTAAACTTTGACCTTGAATTTGAACATAAAAGCTTTATGTTTTTTGAAATAAAATTGTATATCTTTAGAAACTACGTAAAAGATACCATAAATCACAATAATTAAGAACATAAAATATTTAAAAGGAATATAAAGAAATTTCGGTCAAAGAAAAGCTTGATTGACTCTCAATATTTTAATTGTTCTACATAAATTGAGATGGAGGGAGTATTTGGTTATAAAATTTTGAAATCGCATTTGGAGGGGAATTTCAATTTTTTTTAAATGCTCCAAACATGTTTTTCAACTCCGTCTTTATAAATTTCAAATAAAGTGTTAACTTCTCTTTTTTACAGAGTATAACCAAACATAATCTCATTTTCAACTCCAACTTCATAAATTTCAAATAAAATAAAAATATTATATAGCCAAACACCTATAATTTACAAATAATCTTTTGAGATTATTAGATAATATAGCTTCAAAATCCAACGTACATTACTTTATTTTGAGGGAAAAGGACAAGAAACCATCCGACCACAGTTATTGACAACCGGATGACCAGAGAAGTTTTTTAAAAAAATATCTTTTAAAAATAATTTTATTTCGTATCATTTTCAACTAGTTCCAGATATGTATAACTACTATATCATTATTGTATATAATATGTATTACTAATGTATATGTATAGAAAATATATCATAAATATAAAATTGCACCATTATTGTATAGAATATGTATCCCTACAATATGTGTTTAGGAAATATATTATTGTTGTATAAGTTGTGTATAATAAATATATAATCAATGTATACTAATTATACACATATTAAATAATTATTATACATATATTATCATAATTGTAGCAAAAAATATTTATCAGCAACATTACATGCAGTGACCTTTAGTGACGACTTCTTGATCTTTTGTGGCGATTTTAGTTGACACAAAATCCGATCTCTTGTAGTAATTAGGCCACTAGTGCATGTCAATTGTTTAGGTCGAAAGGACAATTCGGGGCATTAAGCCCAAACATGAGCCTTAAAATTTTTATAGGTCATAGAGTGTCCTTTTCCCTTGTTTAACGGAAAAGGAAAAGGATCATATTTGTCTGTGTATCCTAAAAAAGTTATATTTATCCTTTGTTATACTTTTTAATATATTTACCCTTAACATCATACTCTAGGTTCATATTTATCCCTGAACATTTAGTTTCTTGTCCCAACATTCATTTAGTTATATTCTTAAACCTGCATTTTACCCTTCAAATTCTTCGTATCAAAGCTAACACATTATATTCACGCAACATAGAAAATGGTCAACACCCATTACTGTAGTTACAATCTTAGCTCTAATACTACTTTTTACAATAATATTTCCTAACCCAGTTCCTCGTTTCGGCCTAAATCTTCAAACCCACACTCAAAATCATTAATTTTTTATTCCCGAGTTCCCTCGATTAGCTTACTTGTTTTCAGGTACCAAAAACGACGTCGTAAGAATATATAGGGCCTATTATGGCTTTCACGTTACACGCCATTGCTATGTGTAAGAAACAAATATCAACCTAGGTTCAATATAGACGTCACCTAGGATAATAAAGGTGGGGACAATGTAAAAGATGATGATACATATCATGAAGGACCACCTTAAGGAGCATGGGAGACATCGTATAGGATTAAAGTCTGTTAATGGTTGTTAGGGAATTTTGTTACTGGACGTTAATTTTTTGTTTTAGTTAAAAGAAATATCTCATAGATGGAACTCTCTAGACTAGTGTATAAATATACAAGTAATGTACATTTGTGTAATAACAATTCATTCTAATACAAAATATCTCTCTCTCCGCTTACATTCTCTCTTCCCTCTCTTCTCAAACTTCTCTTCTCTTTTGCACATCAACACACTCTTCGCTGCTTCTTTTACATCTTCTTATTCTGATCTTCTGATTCATTTTATAATCAGCAATATACTGATTTTGGCACATTGATCACTCGAGGTAGATAGTAGTGGATGATGCATGACTACTGGTTAAAATAATTACTGTGATCTGCAATGAAACAGTAATTTAACATGGTATCAGAGCTTGGTGGAGCGATGGTGTAGATTGAGGGCACATGCAGGAGGAGATTCGAGCGATCTACACATCGAGCATATCGAACAAGAAAATTTGAAGTTAATTGATAAAATTGGTGAGTGACAATCGTTTGGAGTAATTTGCATAGATCTATAATCAAAACACATAGATATGTGATTTTCGATTAGAAGTTGGAGCATGCATGACATATTTTAGTCTGCTTTTGAGTTCCTAGATGTACATAAATTTCTGGTTATACATTGTTACATTAGTCGGTTATATGATTTGATTGTGTGTGATCATAGGAGTTTGTTTTTCATCTGTATTTGTATTGAATATATCACCCTAGAATAGAAAATGGAGAATGTTGGTAAGGAACTGTCAAGTGAAACCACAACTATGACAGTAAATATAGACCACAATCATTCATTGTATCTGTTTCCATCAGATGCCTCGGGATCACTATCAGTAGGTGTTACATTGAATGAGATGGACAAATACACATTGTGGAGTAGGGCGATGAAGCTGTCGTTGTTAGGAAAGAACAAACTAGGCTTTGTAGATGAAACAATAAAGAGGGAAGCCTTTCAGGGTGATATGGGAAGACTGTGTGACAGATGTAATGTTATTTTTGTCTCGTGGTTAATGAGAAATGTGAACAAGATCCTGTTCAGTGACACGTTGTTCAATTCTGACTCACACACAATCTGGGAAGAATTAAAAGAAATGTTTGACAAGGTCAACGGTGCAAGAGCTTTTCTACTGCATAAAGAGATCTTTACACTGAGGCAGAGAACTATACCAGTGTCTGTATACTATACTCGACTTAAGGACCTTTGGGATGAATATGATTCAATCATGCCTCCACCTACTTGTTGTCCTAAGTCAAAAGAATTCACCAATCACATTCATTATCAGAGAATGCTACAATTTCTGATGGGACTAAATGAAGGATACAATCAGGCCAGAAGTCAAATCATGATGATGCAGCAAATACCCAATCTGAATCAGGTATATGCAATGATCAATCAAGAGGAAAGTCAGAAGATTGTTGCAGGGAACAGCAGAATGATGTAGTAGATCATTGAACCATCTGCAATGTTCACAACCAAGACTGGAACAGAAAGGGGTGGAAATGGAGCTTCAAGGCAGAAGAAGTCATATAATCCAAGTGCATACCGTGACTTCTGTCATGGAAAAGGCCATATCAGACAGGATTGCAACAAGTTGTTGAAGTGTGATTACTGTCACAAAACAGGACATGTGGAGGATGACTGCTACAGACTGCATGGTTATCCTGAAAATTTTAAGAGCAAGAACAGGAAGACATATGCTGTGACAGAGAATGATGTGTCTTTTGATACTTTTGGAAGGGAAAATGAAACATGCCAGAACAACCAAAGACAATATTATGGTCATAACCAGGAGGTTAAGTCACTACTCATGCAACTAACACCTAGCCAACACCAACAACTTCTCAAGCTGCTGAATGAGAAGACAAGAAATATGGGAATTGCGAACATGACATGTACAAGATTCTCTAATACTGAAGAATTTGTAACGTGGATTATAGATTCAGGAGCTACCAATCACATGATTGGTAATCAAAATCACTTACATAATAAACATTTGACAGAAAGTACAGGAAAGGTACATCTACCAAATGGTGACTATGCCAAGGTGTCACACATTGGATATTTTCATTTTGGGAAAGGTGATGTTCTAAAAATGTGTTATGTATACCTACCGAAGGCTAATTGAAAGGCTTTTATACTTGACTAACACACAACCAGACATTGCTTTCTTAGTCCAATGTTTGAGTCAATTTATGTAGAATCCCAGAGAGTCACATATGGGGCAGAATTGAGACTTGTGAGGTACATTAGCAAGAACCGGGCTTGGGAATTCTCATGAATGCTTCCAGCACACAAGATTTGAGGGTCTTTTGTGATGTAGACTGAGCATCTTTTGTCAACAGTAGGAATTCAGTAACAGTATACATGGTTTTCTTTGGATCCTCATTAGTATCATGGAAATCCAAGAAGCAGGATACTGTCTCCAGAAGTTCTGCAGAAGCCGAGTACAGAGCAATGACAACTTCAGTGGATGAGGTGATGTGGCTTGTTTGCTTGTTTCAGGAGATTGGAGTTCAAATCCACACACCAGTATCCTTACATACTGATAGCAAGTCTGCAGTGCAAATTGCAGTCAATCAAGTATTTCACGAAAGAACAAAACACATTGATATCGACTATCATTCATCAGAGAACAAATTCAGAAAGGTTTAGTATCTGCTGAATTTCTGCCCTCTGCTAATCAGCCTGCAGATATCTTGACCAAAACTCTTGGTCGACCTCAACATCTCCATTTTCTATCCAAGCTAGGGATGAAGAACATCTCTATGACCCCTAGCTTGAGGGGGTGTAAAAGATAATAATGCATATCATGAAGGACCACCTTAAGGAGCATGAGAGACATCGTATAGGATTAAGTCTGTTAATGGTTGTTAGGGAGTTTGTTAGTGAAAGTTAATTTCTTATTATAGTTATAAGAAATATCTCATAGATGGAACTCTCTAGACCAGTGTATAAATATGCAAGTAGTGTACATTTGTAATAACAATTCATTCTAATACAAAATATCTCTCTCTCTCCGCTTACATTCTTTCTTCCATCTCTTCTCAAACTTCTCTTCTCTTCTGCACATCAACACACTCTTCGCTGCTTCTTTTACCTCTTCTTCTTCTTTTGATCTTCTGATTCATTTTATAATCAGCAATATACTGATTGTGACACATTGATCACTCGAGGTAGATAGCAGTGGCTGATGCATGGCCACTGGTTAAGATAATTATTGTGATCTGCAATGAAACAGTAATTTTACAGACAAGAAAACTAACGGTTCAAGAGGTGAATATGAATACAAAGTAGGATAAGAAGGATTAATATATCAAAAAAGTATAACGAAGGCGAAGGACAAATATAACTTTTTTCGAGAGTATAATGACAAATATTAACCCTTTTCCATATATTTAATTATTTAAAGCGTAGAAACGAAAGTTATTAGTTCTCATATCAAAATAGTGTGAAAGGGAGGATGATAATTAATAAAGACGAAAAGTTGGATGATTCTTATTTAAAGTTGGATAATTAATCTCGTATCATGACTTACGTTGACTTGTTGAATTTGTTGTCGAAACCTTTCAGCACCTGTATTTTCTAAGTATTAAACGTTGATTAAATCAAATTCATTTCCCCTCCATCTAATCATGACACCTTTATAATAACCTTGTTGCTTCTTGCCCAATTATAATATACCGATATTGATAAGATTTGTCTGCCCTAATGATTCTCACCAAATATTAAAATAATTTAATCCTTGTGTTGGTTTAATTTAATATTGTGTCAATAATGAACTCTATGAGTGTGATTATTATTAAAGGAGACACCTCTAGTCTTTAACACTTTGACATCTCTTTTGACTTGATCAAATCCTCTACTTTTCCAAACCTTTCTTAATAACTATGTCAATTATTCAAGACTAGATTTACCTTTATGCAAGTGGATTAAATTTTGTAAGTGCCCTTATTCAATCTAAGTTGGAATATTCCTTTGAAACTAGGATATGACTATTTTTTTCTGCCGCATATTGAATTGTAGAAACTTTCAATTGTCTAATATCTTTCTTAATTTCTTGAGTTAAGAAGATGATATTTTTGCTAATAATCGACAGTATGGAAGTTCAACTCACAATGTCTTGTCTTATTTAATACTCCACCATGTTTTATTGAAAAGCTTAATCAACTAGTATTGATGGAAAAAGTTGTTTATTCATCTTAAGTTTACAATGTCATGTGACAACATTTTGATAACCTCGATATTGAGCTGAGCTAAATTTATGCTTTTGATGATTGACAAACAATGTACTAGAATGAGTGACAAACTTGTGAGTATAAACTTCTTTGTATGTACGGAAAATAGTAGACTATTATTACAAATGCTAGGAAAGGCTAATTAATTATGTGTTACAATAAACTTGATGCCAACAAGAATTGAGACAACAATTATGTTTTGTGGTCTTGATCTTTATATTTGAATTCGTCTTGGATCTTCGTTCCAATTTCAGCAAGCTTCTTAAATCTTGTTAACCTGAAACCAATAGACACTAAATCTGGGTTGCTGAGTCGATTGAATTTTCAATCTTTCCCTAAGACAATATTGCCCGTATACATGCTTTGTACGGATGAATTGCAACTTGTCTCCCAAGGTAAAAAAAAATATCACTCATGCAAAGCAAACAGAAGTGATCCTGGTGAAGAAAACACACATGAAATGATTGCTATATAATGGAAAAGAAAAATGTTCAAGAACTGAAAGTGTTCTTCACTATTTTCTGTTCTGTCTTGTTATGTTCATTTGTGCTCTCTCAATATCACTCATGTTCATTTGTGCTCTCTCAAATTTGAAAATAAGGCATTTGAAAATAAGGCATGGTTAGAGGATAAGGAGCGGTGTTAATGGGTGTTAAGATGGCTGTTAATGGACACCATAAAGGCCATGTTTATGTCTTGAAGTGAATGAACGTTGTAGCATAATTGCAAAACGTTTCAGCAAGTAATGACCATCAATTTCTGACTTTACCGTTGCCTGGCAGTTCACTGGACACGCAGCGCCGCGACGCTTGCCAACTTTGGCTTCCAGAAAAACTTCAGGGACCAAACTGTAAATATTACAAAGTTTGGGGTCTAAAAGTAATATCAGAAGAAGCCCAACAGCTCGCGACCCGACCCGGGCGGGTGGGTGGTGGCGCGCGTGTGGGCCTAGTCTCGAACCCAAGCACACCTAGGTCCTCCCTCCTTCAAACACATGGGTTATCCCTTGGGGTCTCAATATCTTATTCAGTTTTGAGGCTTATATTATGAACAATTCTTCATTTTCCCACCGATGTGGTAGATTTGTCTCACACCACTCTTCTATGTCTCAAACACCTATCTTTGAGGACCAATATCTCTTCCATTTCTCAATGAAATTTGACGATCCTTGACCTTACGGTCAGATGGGCGGACCCAACCTCCACTAAAGGCAAATTTCCAACAATCCCCTCTTGGAAGAGATTTTGACGCACACACAAGGTGCCTTCTTTTAGCGGAAAGATATTGCATCTGGATAGGTAGCCGTAGCTTTGAACATTTCATACTAGAATACCATCAGACTTAATTACTGCGCAGTGAACGCGATGTCTTGAACCATCAGTGTTTAATGTAAGCCAAGACAATGATACCAACACAATAACTCTCCTTATTCGTTTTCCTTCTTATTGTTCTGTCCGTTGTGGTCGTGGACACACTTGGATTATTAAGTGCGTTCATTTGAGGCGGTCTGTCCTCACACTTAAATAGGTGATCTCCTACAAGGTATCCTGATATACCCTCACTTCATAAGTGTTAGGCATCATTAAAAATTTCCTCAAACCTAACCTTAACCAATGAAGATCAAGAAAGGTTTTGAAAACTTAACATTTACCCACGCTGCAGGTAACACTTAATGTCTATCACGGGAACGACCTTGAATTCATGTTTCTAAGTAGAAATCATTATCCGAAGTGCTCTTGCTCCCATCGAAGTGCTCAATCGAACCATTATAATTCAGTTTTCCCATTGAACCTTATACCTAGGATCTCAGTCTAGAAGGTTGGGTGTCCACTATATCGGTTCTTATTGATTGAGTTTTAAGCCCATTCCCCTAGACAAAAATAACTCTTGATCTGTGGGTATCCCTTTTGTCAAAGGGTCTGCTATATTCTTCTTTGATTAGTAGTCAATGAAGTGTTACCCGTGAAGATCAACTACCATTCGGTCTTATGTCTGTGACATATTTGTCCAGACGCCGTCATTCGTGCCTTTACAGTGTATAACTAACGTAGAAACGAGTTACTCCCATTAAGGGACATCCTCTAAGAAGTTGTGAAGTTACTAAACTTCTCATCATGCTTTATGCGAAGCGATGAACTCTGATTCCATCATGAATCGTCTGATGCAAGGTTTGCTTAAAGGATTTTCCTAAGACACACCATGCACATTGGTGTTCTTCAGGTCTTATGTCCAGTTTGCATAATTTTGTTCTCCCAGAACCACTGGACATTCAGAATACCATAAATCATAGATAAGTGAATAATTTAGATGTCGTCACATCCAATTTAACACCTTCTGTTGATTATTTCCAGAATCACTAGTGAACCTTATTGAACTGATCTTCTTTTATGAACCAATACCAGGTCAATTGCAGTGTGACCTGAGCATATCCCTCATGGAATATGGGTGCACCATGATTCCAATCAACTCTATGATTCAAATCCATTGGTGACTTCAACGAGATTGTCAAGCTCCTCACAGAGGAGTTTGGAATTAGACCAGTCTGTTAGATGTCTTAGGGATTCCAACTCCTAAGATATCATCTGCAATACCCATATCTTTTCATATTGGAACATATATTTGAGGAGAAATGTTTTGGGCCAATACTTTAGGCATGTTTCAGCCCGCACAAATATTTGACAAGTCGACACAAACTTTCTTCTCTTTCATGGAACTTCAAACCCCTCGGGTTGTTCCGTATTACTTTCTTCTTCCACTTTTGGACTTTTGGTTTTCCAACTGTTGGCTTTCTAACCCAGTCACTGCTTACGTAGTCAGATTCATTGTTTCTGTTTTATCTGAAACTTTCAGGACCAAAATGTAGACATTTCAGGGACCATAAAGGAAGTTCAGGAAGAAGCCCAACATTCCTTAAAACCAACTCTCTGGTTAAGAAGGTTGTCTCAACATCCATGTCACGCAAGACTGCGGTGACTCTGGATGTTAAGCTATTCACATAGGAGTACATGTCCAGATAGCCGAGGCCTTATACTCGTCAATAGATCCATCTATTTTATACTCAAATTGAGTATCCACTTTTGCAACCAAGAGGTTCTTTTCCCGGAGGAAGATCAACCATCACACAAGTGTGGTTCTATCTGATTGAGTCTATTTCTCTCTTTTATCTTATTTCCAAAGCAGCGCTTCTGGAGATGACAATTCTTAATTTGTCCATGGTTTATTCTTAACCATATAAGCTAGATGACCTGAAACAAGTCTTTATCCCCTCTTTTGCTCCGATTTGGTTCAATATCCAGAATTCCTGAGTTCTGTAGATCTGGAACATTAAGTTCCGGATAGTCAGCAACTTTCGAGTCCTATAGTTCTGGAACGTCTAGTTCCGTATAATCAGGTACTCGCGGGTTCTTGTTAACCTCGAGTAATTACTTCTTTTTCCTCTGCAAGGAAAGATAACTTCAAAGAATTCAGAACTCCCGAGGCGCCATTTGCTTGAAAGATCGCTTTAGTGTCGCTTTGCGAGCAGCGTGCACAAACTACAGAGTTTTGGGCATCGCCGGCGCCTCGACTGACTCGTTTCATCTTTGATCTTCAGCAAAGGATGCAATACGTTGTAATCATCAATTAAGATCATAACGTACTTGTTTCCCCCCATCTATTTGTACAAACTTTAAATCACCCATGTAGGTGTTACTAAGTCATAGAGGAACGGTGCTTCTTTCCCTATTCCTTTGATGGAACGGAAAGGTGATTTTGCCTCTTCACCTACCTCACATTCATTTGAGGGTTTATGTCGATAAACGATAATAATCTCAACTTTGTTGGCTTTTGAATGACTTTCTATTTAACGTGTCTTAATATATGATGTCATAGATGCACAAATTACAAAATATATCATCCATTTGGCTACAGTCTTACTGTACCACTCTTAATTATCATCGACCTGCGGGACATAAGGCGAAGACTCAAGCCATATTTCCCAACATGGTCCTTAAAACCAAGTTTAGGACGTGTATCACATATTTTAAGAGTGATCTCATTCCCTTAAGTCCTTATGAGGACAACCTCTTCAAAAAAATTATTCTTTGAAGGTGGCATTACTTCACATGAACAACCTCTTGCCCGTGGTTAGGGAGTAACCGAATCATATGTGATCTAGACCCTCTGGCCCACTCTAGTTGCCTTGGCGGACTGAGTGTCCAATTTCTTTTCTGCCTTTCTTTTGGCCTTCTGATCTATTGAGATCTGGTAACTCTGAACCACTCTAGTCGTTCGTAGGCTTTGTAAGACTGAGTTTCCAATATTATCTTGTAAAAATATGGATCTTTTGTCGGAAACGGTTACAGGATTGTCTCTAGTACTCTAGTCATTGTCTTTAGTCCTCTTCCCTTGCTTAGGATTGTCCATAAATTTAATTTATTACAATCAATCTTTTAGGCCGTTGTTTATAGCAGTCCAATATTTAAACGGAAAGGAAAGCGAGATCAAAACTTTTGATTTAAAGAGTATGGAATATAAGTTTTTAATGAAACCACTTCACATTCCTTGCCTTATTTTACTCATTTTATTCAGACATGGTTTAATCTCGTTATTGACAAAGAAGAAAGGTTTACATAACTCACCTTCGGATTCTTTGTCTGGGACAGGTGTAGCCCTTCGGCTATAAGATAGACCATCATTTTCAGCCTCCTCCTTTTGTCCAGTTGATATCCTCCACCTCTCGTGGGAACTTGTTTCCATCACTCTCGGGAGCGGTGACAACAACTCTTCCTCTAGATTTGCTATCATCAGTAGGGGTGTACAAAAAGACCGACAAAACGGACGAATCGGACCGGTCGAACCGGTGATTCCGGTCATCGGTCCGTCAAAATGGTGGATTCGGTTTCGGTCGGTCGGACGAATGGACCTGATTTTTAATTTTTTTTTAAATTGAATTTCCACATCAAATTGACATTTTCGGACGCGGTGCCACGCAATTTTTACGTTAAATCTATTGTACATCGCGAGATATTTAGATTTGAAAATGGGAAAAACGTAACAATTTGGGGGAAAAGAGAAATTGAGGGGCAAGACGGACGTTTTTGGAGAAATGGCGAATCAAATCATGCAGTTTGGCCACCCTCGTATCGAAAAATACGCGAAATCAATTTTTTTAGATAAAACGGACGTCCGAGCGCAGTTATGGCCGTATAAAGTTTGATCAATTTACAACCTATATTTCATATGCCAATACGTCCGGGAGTGCCGGGCGTGGGGTGGGGTGGCTGGGTGGAGAAAGTGGGTGGTGGGGTGGGGGTGGTGGGTGGGGGCTCAAGCGGGGTGGGTGGTGGGACTGGGGCAAATCATTCGGTCGAGTAATCAGTAATTTGGTCTTGGTCGGTCGATTTTAACCTTTGGCACCTCTAGTTTCAGGAATGTCCAAATTCCAAATAGAAAATATAAATGTGGTGTGTAACTTTAATTAATGAGTAGTTCAGTAGTTCGTATACGAACCAAGTACATTTGGTGATTTTCTTTAAGTTAGTCATATTAATGAAATAAAGTTTATCAAGGATAAGGAAAAAACAAACATATTTAATGAGATTGATAAACGAACACATTCTTAAAAATTTATAATTTATAAATTGCATTTAACAAAAAAAAAACCGGTCCATCCGGCCTCGCCCGTAAAAATTCTGGATTCCGCCTGCCCGGCCCATTCCTGGTTCGGTCGGTTCGACCGTGAACACCCCTAATCATCAGTATCTTGAAGTTCAGGATCAGCAACCGAGATCTCCCTTTTGACGGAAACAGATTTGTAACTATCGTCAAAGAGAGATCCAAAACTGACGGTCAGACCGTGCAGCGATGTATGAACTGCTTATAGAATCACAATCTAATCGATTTCAACCAGAAAACCACCACTAGATTTAGGAGTAGATCTGGTGGCAAACATCTTTCTATCACTATTACAATATTGTCTTAAGATTGTGAGTATAAACTCTTTTGTATGTACGGGGAATAGTAGACTACTATTACAAGTGTTAGGAAAGGATAATCAATTATGTGTTACAATAAACTTGATGCCAACAAGAATTGAGGCAACAGTTATGTTTTGTGGTCTTGATCTTTATACTTGAATTCGTCTTGAATCTTCCGTCTTGGATCTTCATTCCAGTTTCAGCAAGCTCCTTGAATCTTGTTAACCTAAAACCAATAGACACTAAATCTGGGTTGTTGAGTTGATTGATTTTTTAATCTTTCCTTAAGACAATATTGCCCGTATACATGCTTTGTACGGATGAATGCAACTTGTCTTTCAAGGTAAAACATTAGAAAAATATCACTCATGCAAAGCAAACAGAAGTGATCCTGACGAAGTAAACACACATGAAATGATTGCTATAGAATGGAAAAGAAAAATGTTCAAGAACTGAAAGTGTTCTTCACTATTTTCTATTCTGTCTTGTTATGTTCATTTCTGCTCTCTAAAATCTGAAACTAAGGCATGGTTATATAGTTTAGAGGATGAGGAGAGTGTAAATGGGTGTTAAGAGGGCTGTTAATGGACATCATAGAGACCATGAACGTTGTGGCATAATTGCAACATTTCAGCAAGTAATGGCCATCAATTTCTTACTTTACCGTTGCCTGACAGTTCACTAGACACGCAACGCCGTGACTCAGGTCATGAGGCGCGGCGGCGCTGTTATACCCCGTAGTTCTGATCCTACGTTTGAGAGCATGCTACGCTTGTGGCCAGCAGGACCATCTGAAGAAGGATTGTCCGTCCTTAGGCGGCGGGAGCATTACGGTTCAGCCGACGGGGTCTGTTGCTGGATCTTCATCTTCGATGGTTAGACGCCCCGGAGGGCAGGGTACTTATGGGCCAGCAGGCCGCGGTAGAGGTCGTGGTAGGGGTTCCAGTTCTAGCGGTCCTCAGAACCGCATATATGCTATGTCCAGTCGACGGGACCAGGAGGCGTCCCCAGATGTCGTCACAGGTACATTATTGGTTTCTTGCTGTGATGTATATGCTTTGATAGATCCAGGTTCTACCTTGTCCTACATATCTCCTCATATTGCCAGTAGAATAGGGATAGAGCCCGAGTCCATAAGACCTTTTGAGGTGGCTACGCCAGTAGGTGCTTTCTAGCATGCAATGACTCTAAGAGCATTATTTACTACCACAAGTTCTTTCTTCTTAACATGCAACACTATAAACTAAATCTAAAGGAAGAATCATTACCTTAAAGTTTTAGCCAAAACTTATTCCAAATATTGTTAGCTTCCTTGCCAAGAACACCACCACAACAATGCCAACAAGCTAGCTACAAGCTTCCTTTTCTTGTTCTTAACTTTCAGATTTTTCTTGGTTTTTTTTTTAGAGAAGGAGGAGCTGATTTTTAGAGAGAGGAAGATGTTGGAGAGATGACCAAGTCTACAAGACTTGGTCAATATAAGCCATGCAAGCAAAATCAGATGGGGGGGGGGAGACACTTGTCACCCTCCCATGGCCTTTTTAAAAGAGAAATCAGACTTTTCTAAGTTTTTCCGCCCAAAAATCCCGCCTCGGCCAAGGCCATAAACCTCCGCAGCCTCTCTAAACTTTCGCGCCTCGCTGTCATCCTGGCGCGGCGCTGCAACTTCAGCGACCCTCGATTTTTAGGCGCCGCGTCCCGCATCTGGCGCCGCGCCCGCCGCTTTGCTCAAACGCATTTCTGCCCGACTGCGCGCTGAATTTGTAACTCTCATAACTTTCTACTCCGACGCCCTATCGACGAACGGTTGGTTGCGTTGGAATCTAGACTCCACGAACTATGCCCTAGGCCTTTGAAACACTTAGGAACTCTCGATGTACCGGGTCATAACCCGCCTCAAAGTTGACTAAAAACCCGTCTGGAATAATCCGTCAACCTATCCTTAGAAAATTTTAAGTCTTACTTGCTTTCGTACGCTCTCAAACGTAGGATCAGAACTACGGGGTATAACATTCTCCCCCCCTTAGAAACATTCGTCCCGAATGTTCCTTCTAGGCTTACTCAAATCACAACATCAACATAGACCCTCTTACTATTCTCTTGCAAATAAAGAAGCTCCACGAGCCACAACATACTGAAGCGTAAATGCTAAATCAAAACTAACAAGCAGGAAAGTGGGTTACCTGGAGGTATAGGAAATAGGTGAGGGTACTTCTTCATCATGTCATCCTCTGCTTCCCATGTCATTTCCTCCCTGTTCTCGTTCCGCCATAGGACCTTGACGGAAGCCACGTCCTTCGTCCGAAGTCGTCTAACCTGACGATCGAGTATCGCTATGGGACTCTCCTCATACGATAACTCTTCTGTCACTTGGACATCATGAACCGGGTGCACTCTAGATGGATCTCCAATACATTTTCGCAACATGGACACATGGAAAACTGGATGTACCGCCTCCAAATCGGACGGAAGATCTAACTCATAGGCAACCTTGCCTACCCTACGGACAATCTGGTACGGCCCAATGTACCTTGGGCTAAGCTTCCCCTTCTTCCCAAATCTCATCACGCCCTTCATGGGCGATACCTTTAGAAAAACCCAATCATCTATCTCAAATTCCAAGTCGGGCCGCGATGATCTGC
This sequence comes from Przewalskia tangutica, assembly GCA_029844215.1. Classification (NCBI taxonomy): domain Eukaryota; kingdom Viridiplantae; phylum Streptophyta; class Magnoliopsida; order Solanales; family Solanaceae; genus Przewalskia; species Przewalskia tangutica. The sequence goes on from CM056718.1 coordinate 146,136,839, forward strand.
ATACGACCTGCCGACTGAGCCGCCAACAACCGCCTGGATAAGCTTCACCTTATCCATCGTCACTGAACTAAGTCCGCCCGACTAATCGAACTTCTCCCACCTCGAACCAGCCTATCGCTGACCAGCACTTACTCCCGTAGAAGGCCTCATAAGGCGCCATCTTAAAACTCAAATGGTAGCTATTGTTGTAAGCAAACTCCACAAGAGGCAAATGATCCTCCCAACTACCACGAAATCAATAACACAAGCCCGTAGCATATCCTCGTTGTCTGGATAGTGCGCTCGGCCGCCCGTCGGCACGAGGATGAAACGCCCGTCGAGACTCACTGTGTCCCTAATCCTTCCAAAAGACCTCCGTAAATTAGCCGAGAACCTGGCTCTCTATCCGATATTCCGACTGGAAGTGGGAGGTGATAAATATGGATTTTATTACAGGCTACCTACCACTGCTCGGAGGTCGCGCCTAAATCTTGAGGGTCGCTGGTGCAGCATGCGGCTGGCCAGATGCAGGGCGCGCACAAAGTTCGAGAGGTCGGAGGTTTCAGCACCAAGGCCGAGGCGGGATTTTTGGGCGGAAAAACTTAGGAAAGTCTGATTTCTCTTTTAAAAAGGCCATGGGAGGGTGACAAGTGTCCCCCCCCCCATCTGTTTTTGCTTGCATGGCTTATATTGACCAAGTCTACAAGACTTGGTCATCTCTACAACATCTTCCTCTCTCTAAAAATCAGCTTCTCCTTCTCTCAAAAAAAAAACCAAGAAAAATCTGAAAGTTAAGAACAAGAAAAGGAAGCTTGTAGCTAGCTTGTTGGCATTGTTGTGGTGGTGTTCTTGGCAAGGAAGCTAACAATATTTGGAATAAGTTTTGGCTAAAACTTTAAGGTAATGATTCTTCCTTTAGATTTAGTTTATAGTGTTGCATGTTAAGAAGAAAGAACTTGTGGTAGTAAATAATGCTCTTAGAGTCATTGCATGCTAGAAAGTGGTATCAGAGCGAGTGTATAAGGCTTGTCCTGTGACTATAGATAGCCGTCAGACTCTAGCCGACTTGATAGAGTTGGATATGACAGACTTTGATGTGATTATGGGTATGGATTGGCTAGCATCTTGCTATGCCAACGTGGACTGTAGAGAGAGATTAGTTCGGTTCGGTTTCCGTGGCCGTTATCGAGTGGAAGGGGAATACTGCATCGCCGAGGGGTAAGTTTATTTCTTACCTCAAGGCTAGGAAGATGGTGCGGAAAGGGTACATCTATCATATGGTTCGGTATTCGACATCGAGGTGAGGTACCGACCTTCCGATTCGGCCGTTAGAGAGTTTCCGCACGTATTCCCGGATGAGCTTCCGTATCCTCCCGAGAGGAGATTGAGTTTTGCATTGACTTGGCGCCGGATACTGACCGATATCTATTCCGCCATACGATGGCACCGCCGAAGGAGTTGAAGGACCGGTGAAAGATTTCTTTGGAGAAAGGCTTTATTAGGCCAAGTGTTTCTCCTGGGAGCACCAGTGTTATTTGTAAAGAAGAAGGATGGACGCCAGCGTATGTGTATTGATTACAGCAAATGAACAAGACAACTATCAAGAATGTATATCCTCCCGTGATTGACGATTTGTTTGACCGATTGCGAGGTGCAAAGTGTTTTTCCAAGATAGACCTACGGTGCCGTTATCATCAAAGTAGTTAGAGAGATAGATATCCCAAAGATCGTATTCAAGACCCAGATGGGCACCATGAGTTCAGGTGATGTCTTTCGGGTTGACCAACGCCCAAGAAAGATTCATGGATTTGATGAATAGGGTGTTCGTGCCATTCTTGGATATGTTCGTTATAGTTTTCATTGATGATATCTTGGTGTATTCGCGCAGAGCGGGAGCATACATCATTTGAGCGCGATTGGAGTCCTCCGAGACCGGCAGTTGTATGTCAAGTTCTCGAAGTGCGAGTTCTGGTTGGCGTCAGTGGCTTTCTTAGGACATGTTATCGGGGCCGATGGTATTCGGGTTCGAGAGGTTGCCGAGTCTTCCATCGTCGGCGAGGTGAAGAGGCGATGCATGAGGATCCGATTTTGGTACGGATATTCCACGACGCTATAGGTATTTGTACATTCAGGTATGGCGGGCCCGCCCGCCACGCTTGTTATCTTTAGAGTCCGTGGTCACGTATGTTTTGGGCTACATGAACGGTTGTATTATCAATACTTTGTTTAAGTATGTTTATGGAAGCGGCACTTATCTACCGCGAGAGATGTTTACCCTTTTATTAAAGTTATGTATGTTCACGCTATTCTCGACATATACCGACAGGTACCGGTAGGTACTAGTCGCGCCCGGTCGGGTCGTGACAGCGCCACAACTTTGGCTTCCAGAAAAACTTCAGGGACTAAACTGTAAATATTACAAAGTTTAGGGTCCAAAGGAAATATCAGAAGAAGCCCAACAGGCCCGCGACCCACGATCCGAGCGGGTGGGTGTTGGTGGCGCGCATATGGGCCTAATCTCGAACCCAAGCACACCTAGGTCCTCCCTCCTTCATTAGGCCGGCCAGCCGGGCCCACCGGTCGGCTCATGAGCGGGACGGGCCTGGGAGAAGATGGGCGGGTCGAGCGGGCTGTGCGGTCGGTCGGGCGGGACCATACCGTGTCCGCCCCGGCCCGGCCGCTGGGTAGGGCGGGTCGACTGCCTGGTCTGACGGACGTCCAGCGGGTTTTGTTGTTTTGTTGTTTTGTTGTTTTTTTTAAAAAAAAATTTCACTAAATTAAAAATACCAAATTACTAACAAAGTAACATTAACATATACTTGTCATATACTTATAGTCATATACATATACTATAATATTATAGACTTATAGTATTATAATTATAGTATTATACTCATATATATAATATATTTATAAAGTATAAACTATAAAGTATAAAGTATAAACTAAATAATTAAACAAAGACAAGAATAGTGTAAAAAAACATCCCAAGGCTGTTTTTGTGCCTCTTATATTATTAATTATTTCATTGAAATATACAAGATTCAAAATTACAACATTGTAGTTTCATCGTTGTTGAAAAAGTTGTAAAAGACATAGAAAAATTAAAAATTGCAATGAAATAAATTACTAATTTGAAAATATTTTTTTCTAGTTTCTTTATAATTTCTTGTGGTTCTTCTGTTGGAATTGGTATATCTTTGTCAAATTGTTCCACGTCGCTACTCATGCCTTCAGATAAAATGTCGTTGTAGTTGTCGTCTTCTTCTTCGTTAATCTGGTTGATCAGACCTCCTTCGCTCCGCTCGTATCCAATCTCTGAATAGTACCGCCATCTCCAAGTTGTCTCCGACTAATGAGTGTCTGTGCTCTCCTATTTGAAATCTGTCTGCAGAAAAAGCGCTTTCAGAAGCGATTGATGACGCTTGAATGTTCAAAATATCTCGGGCCATCATTGAAAGTGTCGGAAATGTCTTCTCATTCTGCATCCAATATTTCAGCAAGTCTTCCTTTCCTTCTTCATTGATAACTGCTTGGTAAGGTAAATTACCCTGCAAAACAAAAACATCGAACTCGCTAATTTGGTTAGCACTGTTACCACCGCACATTCTATTTCTGAGACTTTCAATAGAATTAATACTAGCCACAGAAACAGCATGTCTTTTTTTAGGCTGTGTTGAAGAAGGAGATGGTACAAAAGTCGGTTGGTTACTAGCACTTTCTTGCTGGTAATGCCGATATACTTTTTTGCATTCATCTTCTACGCTATTCAACACTTCTTCTAGCGTTAGTTCAATAGGTGGCTCAATATTTAAATTTTTGGGAGTTGGAGGTGGTAGTACGTCCATACAGGTATAAATATTTTCAATAAGACTTTTACAACCATCTATTTTAATAGTCGGGTTTAATACAGCACCAATAATATAAATAGGGGGAATAGAAATAAAATATTTCTTTAATTTCATAAACATTTTTTTTAATAGCTGCAGTAAAAACAGGTTTTTCCATATATTCTTTAAGAAGTAAAAATATTATAGCTTATATAAAACAACATAGTTGAAATAGTAGGATAATATAAAGTAGAAAATTCTTTTGTTGCTCGTTGAAAATTTTCTAAAAATATAATAAGTTCTCTAATTTTGTCCCAATCATTATCCACAATCATATCATTTGAATTTTGATTATGGGCGTTAAAAAATAAAGTAATAGGTTTTCTATAGTCATAAGCAACAACTAGTTGGTCATATAAAGAATTCCACCTAGTTGATACTTCTTCGGGAATTTTTCTGTAAGATAGTCCACAATCGTGACAAGTTTTTTTATATTCTTTTCTCTGTTGAATTCTATTATTTGTAAAAATAAAGTGTATAGCAAATTGTATTTTTTCAAGAATGTCTTGAAAAAGTGAAAGACCGTCTTTTACAACTAAGTTATAAATATGGCACGCACATTTGATATGAAAATATTTTGGAAAAGACGGAGTTAAAACATCTCTTAAAATACTAATAGCAGAATTGTTAGAAGATGCATTATCTAATGTAATACTCATAACTTTGTCAGTTATTCCGTAATAATCGCAGACTGAATAAATATTTTCTGAAATAAACTCACCAGTGTGCCTACTATCTATATATCTATATGCTAAAATACGTTTTTGCATAGACCATTTATAATCTATCCAATGACAGGTTACCGTTAAATAATCATGGCCGTTAGTACTACGACCTATATCAGAAGTTAGAGCGACTTTGCAATTTAAATGATATAATGCATAACGTAAATACTGTTGATATTCATGTGCAAATTTAAATACATCTCTTTTAACAGTTGATCTAGGAAAACCTTTATAAGCAGGATTATACATATCTCTAATATAATGAATAAAACCAGGAGATTCAGGAAATGAAAAAGGCAAACCCTCCACAACAACTAATTTTGCTAGTGCTTCCCTATCTTTATGTTTATCGTATTTAGGGCCTACAACTTCCCCCGTCATAGGGTTAATTTGACCAGACTTTGTCCGACAGATGTGAACCTTGTCCCGATTGAGAGGACGCTTGCTCACCAGTTTTTTCAATCATGTATTGGGCATACGAGGCTTTGTGTTTTTGCAATAGGTGTCTTCCTAAACCCCCGTCCCACCATGACCTTGTCCAGTTTTAAAAGAATAAACATTTTTACAAGTTTTACATACAGCTACTTGATTCGGTACGTCCCTGTCAAAATATTTCCATACAACTGATTTTAATGGTCGTTTTTGGGACTACTCATACTAGGGAGAATATGAGGCATTTCACTAGTGGGTGTATCATCATCTTCATTAGTAGGTGTATCATCATCTAGAGTGACATCTAAATCAAAGTCTTCTTCATTTTGAGAAAATACATGGTCGTCAAGATCATATGGTATTTCCTAAACCGCCAGATCTATAAAATCATCTTGTCTAGGAATAGCTGGAATACTAGAAGAAGTACCCTTGCCCTTGTTACCCCTACTACTACTAGAAGAAGTCTTACCCTTACCCAACATACTTCTTAATCCTTTCATTTTAATTATGGTAATAAATAGTTAAAGACTTAAAGATAATGAAATTAAATGTGTTAAATGAAATAAAGACAAAATAATAATTTAATGAGAGAACGAATGTACCAAACGCCGACGTAGAGTCGACGTGTAATCGAGAGGTTGAAAATTGAAACTTTGCTCGATAGATAATCCTCAAGCTAGTTGCCAACTTCACTCCCAATTCTCAAATTAATAAATAAATTGAATATGTAGTAGACAATGTTGTATAGAGAATGAAGATTGATTGATTGAGAGATTAGAGAGTAGAAAGATTTGTGAAAATAATAAGAGGAAATGAGGTATTTATAGTTGGAAAATTAGGTTAAAGTGTAAATATAATAACTTAGGGGTTAAAAATAAATATAAAGGGGGGTTGGGGAAGCCAAAAATGACCGTTGTCTAACGGCCAAAATGTAAAATGGTCGTTGGACAACGGCTATTTTCTCGCAGCGGGACGGGGCGGATCGGGCTGGGCGGGATCGAGCTCAAGTGGCTCAAGTGACCATACCGCCCCGCCCGATTCGAGCCCCTGGCCCCGCTTTTTTTTTAGCGGGGTCGTGTTTGGGTCGGAATTGGTCGGCCCGACCATCGCCACCCTACTAAACACATGGGTAACCCCTTGGGGTCCCAATCTCTTATTTAGTTTTGAGGCTTATATTATGAATAATTCTTCATTTTTCCACCGATGTGATAGATTTGTCCACACCACTCTTCCATGTCTCAAACACCTAACTTTGCGGACCAATATCTCTTCCATTTTTCAATGAAATTTGACGATATTTGGCCCTACGGTCATCTACTCACTTAGTAGATTATGCACGTATGAAGAATCAGGTTCTCCAACATGTGGAACCATGATGTTTAAGTCATTAAAGATGGACGGACCCTGTAACACCCCATTTTAACCGGAGTCGACAACAGGAGTACTACGCATGGTTGATTCCTAAATTTGTTTTAAGGAGTCGCCACCTAATTATTTTAAAAATGAATTAGGACATCTACTTAGCAAAAATCTGCTAAAAATAACTCCAATTAAAGGTCTGCAAAACTTAATAAGATTCTAAATAAGAGTTCTTTATTATCCTAAAGGAAAAGGATTAAACATCCTCTAAGATCCGCTAACTCACGGTTGTCCGGTCAAACTTATGTTAATTATTGTATTTAAAAATGCATGTTTTTGGAAAGCTTTAGAGTTAAGGAAAGTGTATTGCAAATAACTACTTGAAAGATATATAATTTGATAGCTTTGCATAAGATTTGTTTTATAAAAATATATGTAAAAGATTTGTTGGAAGAGTATATGTTGCATGTAAAAAAAATAGTTTTTGATAAAGATATGCATTTATAGGGCATTATTAGAAATGTATGTTTTAAAGATATGAAGTAAATTTCAGTTTTTAAGCTACCATCCTCTTTAATCTATTGGTCTTAAAGTCTACCTACACATTTCAATATTTATGCAAAATTATGTATTATAACAAGAAAATAAAATAAATGGCGAAATTAAAGAATAATAATAAAAGAACGAATGAAGCGGATGATGTTGTATCCGGCCCATTTTGGTTTAGGAGTTCCGAAGTCGAGGAATGCAAAGGACATGGATGCGGATCTTCATTTCGTCAATTCGTGTTGAGTCTCATGCCGAGACTCTTCACAAACTCCCAATGCATTTCATGTAAAACAAAAAAAAGAAAAGGATTAGTACATATTCAAACCTCATCGAGTAATAAACATTTATATGAAGATTAAACACATATAATGACACTTTAAAAATTTCATGAGTTTATAAATCACACATCATCAGGCCCATTTTGAACTGAAGCAGACAAAGACATCATACCTTTAATCAAGGCCGCCAGCTGGCGGGACGGCCCACCGATCGGGTTTAGCGAAGTCGGGCTGGCCGAAAAGGCGGGTCGAGCCGGGCTGGAGGGTCGGATCGGCGGGACCATACCATGTCCCGCCCCGATCCCTGGCCCCGCTGGGTAGGGGCCTGGACGGTCATGGGTTTTTTTTTTTTTAAATTTTTTCACTAAATTAAAAATAATAAATTACTAAGTACTAACAAAGTAACATTAAGTATAACATATACTTGTCATATTATAGACTTATAGTATTATAATTTATAATATATTTATAAAGTATAAAGTATAAACTATAAACTATAAAGTATAAACTATAAAGTATAAAGTATAAAGTTATAATTTATAAACTAAATAATTAAACAAAGACAAGAATAGTGTAAAAACATCCCAAAAATTGCTTTTGTGCCTTTTATATTATTAATTTCATTGAAATATCAAATATACAAGATTCAAAATTACATTGTAGTGTACTGTTGTTGAAAAAAATTGCAAAAGAGTGAAAGACATAGAAAAATTTAAAAATTGCAATGAAATAAATTACCAATTTGAAAATATTTTTTCTAATTTCTTTATAATTTCTTGTGGTTCTTCGGTTGGAATTGGTATATCTTGATCAAATTGTTCCACGTCGCTACTCATGCCTTCAGATAAAATGTCGTTGTAGTTGTCGTCATCTTCTTCGTTAATCTCTGGTTGATCAGACCTCCTTCGCCTCCGCTCGTATCCAATCTCTCGAATAGTACCGCCATCTCAGCCGTCTCCGGCTAATGAGTGTCCGCGCTTTCTCTATTTGAAATCACTCGCAGAAAAGCGCTTCGAAGCGATCGATGACGCCAATGTTCAAAATATCTCGCCATCATTGAAAGTGTCGAAATGTCTTCATTCTCGCTCGATATTTCAAAGAAGTCTTCCTTTCCTTCTTCATTGATAACTGCTTGGTAAGGTAAATTACCCTGCAAAACAAAAACATCGAACTCACTAATTTGGTTAGCACTGCTACCACCGCACATTTTATTTCTGAGGCTTTCAATAGAATTAATATTAGGCCTAGCCACAGAAACTGCTTGTCTTTTTTTAGGTTGTGTTGAAGAAGAAGAAGATGATACAAAAGTCGGTTGGTTACTAGCACTTTCTTGCTGGTAATGCCGATATACTTTTTTGCATTCATCTTCTACGCTATTCAACACTTCTTCTAGCGTTAGTTCAATAGGTGGTTCAACATTTAAATTTTTGGGAGTTGGAGGTGGTAGTACGTTCATACATGTATATATATTTTCAATAAGACTTTTACAACCCTCTACTTTAATAGTCGGGTTTAATACAAGACCAATAATATAAATAGGGAATAGGAATAAAATATTTTTAATTTCATAAACATTTTTTAATAAATTAGATAAGGTGTTTTTCCATATATTCTTTAAGAAGTAAAAATATTATAGCTATATAAAACAACATAGTTGAAATAGTAGGATAATATAAAGTAGAAAATTCTTTTGTTGCTCGTTGAAAATTTTCTAAAAATACAATAAGTTCTCTAATTTTCTCCCAATCGATTCACAATCATATCATTTGGATTTTGATTATGGGCGTTAAAAATAAAGTAATAGATTTTCTATAGTCATAAGCAACAACTAGTTGGTCATATAAAGAATTCCACCTAGTTGGTAATTTCTTCTGAATTTTTCAGAAGATAGTCCACAATCGTGGCAAGTTTTTTATATTCTTTTCTTTGTTGAATTCTATTATTTTTAAAAATAAAGTGTATAGCAAATTGTATTTTTCAAGAATATCTTGAAAAAGTGAAAGACCATCCTTTACAACTAAGTTATAAATATGGTACGCATTTGATATGAAAATGTTTTGGAAAAGACGGAGTTAAAACATTTCTTAAAATACTAATAGCGAATTGTTAGAAGATGCATTATCTAATGTAATACTCATAACTTTATCGGTTATTCCGTAATAATCGTATGAATAAATATTTTCTCAAATAAACTCACCAAGGTGCCTACTATCTATATATCTATATGCTAAAATACGTTTTTGCATAGACCATTTATAATCTATCCAATGACAAAGTTACCGTTAAATAATCATGGCGTTAGTACTACGACCTATATCGAAGTTAAAGCAACTTTGCAATTTAAATGATATAATGCATAACGTAAATATTGTTGATATTCATGTGCAAATTTAAATACATCTCTTTTAACATTGATCTAGGAAAACCTTTATAAGGGATTATACATATCTCTAATATAATGAATAAAACCAGAGATTCAGAAATGAAAAAGGCAAACCCTCCACAAAGAACTAATTTTGCTAGTGCTTCCCTATCTTTATGTTTATCATATTTAGGGCCTACAACTCCCCTCACATAGGTTAATTTGACTGCATTTCTCCCAGATGAGTATGTGAACCTTGTCCCGATTGAGAGGACGTTTGTTCACCGCTTTTTCAATCATGTATTGGGCATGCAAGGCTTTGTGTTTTTGCAACAGTGTCTTCCTAAACCCCGTCCCACCATGACCTTGTCCAGGTTTTAAAAGAATAAACATTTTTACAAGTTTTACATACAACTACTTGATTAGCTACGCCCTCACAAAATATTTCCATACAACTGATTTTAATGGTCGTTTTGGGACTCGTCTCATAGTAGGGGATAGGAGGCATTTCACCAGTGGGTGTATCATCATCTTCATTAATAGGTGTATCATCAACTAGAGTGTCATCTAAATTAAAATCTTCTTCAATTTCGGGATAATCATTTGTGTCAAGATCATATGGTATTTCAGAAACATTTCAGATCTATAAAATCATCTTGTCTAGGAATAATCGAACAGGAATACTAGAAGGAGTACCCTTGCCCTTGTTACCACCCCTACTAGAAGAAGCCCGACCCTTACCCTTACCCAACATGCCTCTTAGTCCTTTCATTTTAATTATGCTAATAAATAGTTAAAGATAATGAAATTAAATGTGCTAAATGAAATAAAGACAAAATAATAATTTAATGAGAGAACGACAGACCAAACGCCGACGTAGAGTCGACGTGTAATCGAAGGTTGAAAATTGAAACTTTGCTCGATAGATAATCCTCAAGCTAGTTGCCAACTTCACTCCCAATTCTCAAATTAATAAATAGATTGAATATGTAGACAATGTTGTATAGAGAATTAGAGATTGATTGAGAGATTAGAGAGTAGAAAGATTTGTGAAAATAATAAGAGGAATGAGGTATTTATAGGGTTAAAAATAAATATAAAGGGGTAGGGGAGTTGGGGAGAGGCCTAAAATGGCAGTCAACGGCCAAAATAAAACGGTTGGACAACGGCTATTTTGTGCAAAGTGGTCGAAGGCGGGATTTGGAGCGGGTCGGGCGGGTCGGGCGGGATCGGGGCTGGCGGGTCGGGCCTGGCGGGACCATACCGCCCCGCCTGCTCGAGCCCCAGCCCCGCTTTTTTTTTTTTAATACCGGTGTCGTGTCGGGGTCGGGGTCGGGTCGGGACCGGGACGGGGTCGGGTCGGCCCGGCCCACTGGCCAGCCCTACCTTTAATCTAGAGAGTGAGGCCTGGACAAACATAATATAGCCTCTTAAAGGTTCAGACATGAATTAAGACCATTCCAACAACACATTGAATTATTTCACTCGGTTAACCAATTTTAGACCACCACTTTAAGCACTCTATTAACTGGACAACGTGAGATTTGTCTAAATGAACTACCACTCACTATCATGCTAGTAACTTAAGCAAGCCACAGAGAATTTAATACCCCTTCGACTAACATATTAGGCATGTATCTACCTAATCACACCTAAGCATTCAGTAAATAATGAATGAAGCCACCTGAACATATTAAACTAAAACATAAGTGACCTAGTTGTAAGTCTTACAACTTGAGAAAAGCTTGATAAAAACAAATGCTTGATAAAAAGAAAGGTTTATTTGAACAAACACATGAGAAAAGCTTAATAATTCCATCCTATCACTTACTAACTAACAACATCACAGAAGGTTATGTTTATCAAAATATAATATATTCCACACTATATAAATCCAAACTCACTCAAATCGAATGTGTCCAAATTATTCGCCTTAAATAAATAGATACAACAAACCCAGATTCAAACATTAATTAATATGAACACACAGAATAACACAAAAAAATAGGTGAAATGAGAGGTATTTGCGGAGATGTAACTTATTATATCGAAACATTAACAAACATAGCTATGCAGACGAATCTAACGAATACATGATTAATTATCAGAAATCAACCAGAAAACACATAAACACGAAAATGAATTAGTATTGGGAGAAAGTTGAACTTATAGACCTTTTTGGGGTGCAGCGAACTGAGGCGAGGTCCAGCGGAATCGACGGACTAAGAACTTATGGAAACAGCAAGATTAATTTCAAAATTGTATTAAGAATGAAAAGTATTTCGGAATTTACTTTTTGAATCAAGAACGACGCAAAAGAAAGTTTTAAACTTATATTTTAGAAGACTAAAAATGGGAGGTGTTTTGGGATTTTGAGAGGGGTAATGCGACAGCCCTCGAGATGAGTTTAATGAACTCCAAATGGTTGTATTTATAGGAGGAAATTTGCTAGGGTTCGAATTGAGCGGGATTTCACCTTGATTTTGAAACAAATCGTTCAAAATTTTGAACGTTTGGACGACTTCCAACCTATCACGTGATAGAGAACGATGTAACATGAAAACGGAGCAACAATTCTGTGTGTAAGAGAAGGGAGCTTGGGGGAACAACAATTCTTGCCCAAAATGGAAGAGAGATGGGGGAGAGGCGTGGCTGCTTCTCTTTTAGGTCTAAGGGTATTTAGGAAAGATGGGTGAGATAGGGGTTTTTGGGCTGGGTCGGACGAAAAATAAGAAATAGAGGATTGGGCCATGCGGTTGTGGGCTGTAAATTGGGTAGTTTTATTTTAGTAATGGTAAAGTGTTTTATTTAAAAGTAGGAAAGGAAAAAATATAAAAAATACTAATATGATAATAAATAATACAATAATATTTTAGAAAATATTTTAGTGCGTAATATAAAATGTGATGCTTTTTTATGAATAACGTAAAATATTGGAATAAAAATTATAATTGTGATGAAAACGCCACGATAGTAAAAAAAGACGAATAAAGATAGTAATAATAGATAGTGATTATTTTGAGAAGTATCAATGACATGGCCGCTATTTGTAAAATAAACAAAATCGTCACCTAATTATTGATTTTTTTTGGAAAATGGGAAACTCATTTAAATGAAAAGGTGTTAAAGGCCTTTAAGTTTGAAAATCGAAAAAGACCAAGGATTCTGATTTTCCGAGGAAGGTGTTAGACACCTCGAAAAATCCGCAAACGCAGTTACCAGCGAATTTAAAATATTTTCGTGGCTAAAAGAATGCAACTTGTTTTGTTAAACGGGAGTTTGCATGTGGTTTTGTTTGGAAATCTTTTAGTTAGCGCTTAATTATTTCATTAACCCAACTTGTGAATTAACTTTATATTTCAGCTAGTTTGTAATAGAGTGGCTACTACTTAAAATAGTTGTTCATGCATTATTTAGATTTAGAATTAAATTTGTAATAACCTTTATTTATGTTTAAATACAATTAACATTCAAATGTCAGATAAAGAATTATAACAGATTGCTACGTATAAGGTAATCATACGAAGGTAAACATTATCTTCCTATTTTTTTGCTCATAAGATATTTTCTACTTCATTTAATACATCTCTGGTTACATTATTTATTATGAGAATAAAATTATAATTATGATTTAAGACGGCGGGGAATGACTAGTACAACAAAACTGTTATGCATAGAAAATAATTCGTATAATTTTACTATGCATTGTATAATAAATCTATATACCTCGTATAATTTTATCATACCTTGTATAATAAGTTTTTTGAAAATTTTAATTAAGGGTGACTTTCTACTTTAAAAATAAGAATAGATGATTCAAAGTATACACAACCGGTCCGTTGACTTAACCGACCGTTGACCGGTGGTTTAACCGGACCGGCCCGGACCGGTAATGACATACCGGGTTGGGGTCGGATTGTCCCCCAACCTCAACCCGCACGGTTCATTTCAAAACCCGGTACAGCACGGACCGGTTAGGCCCGGTATTGGAAAATCGGTTCCATTACCGGTTAACCGGACCGGACCGGTCCCAGAATAAAAAAATAAATTGCCCAACGGCCATTTCGGATTGGGCTTGGAGGGGGCGGGTGGCGGCTAATTCATTATTTCGACTGCCCTTTTTTGTTTTTTTGTTTTTTTGTTTTTTGTTTTGTTTATTTAATTATTTTAATTCCATTTTTACCCTTTTAAAAATCTATAAATTGTCTACATTTTCTTCATTATTATCACACAACATTTCTCTCAATTCTCTTATTCTCATACTCTCTTAATCATCTTTATTATCAATTTTCAAGTTATTATTATTATTAGTTTTCAAATTCAAAGTAGCAAGACGCAAGACTTCGAGCTTCGAGTTTCTATTGAATTCTGAATCCCGAAGTTTGGTACACTCGTTTCATTCTCTAATTATTTTATTAAATTGTCATATTTATTTGTTGATTATTTAAATATTTTATAATGTCTTTACTAAGGGGAATTGCGTCGGGACTGCGCCGTAAATCTAGTTCAAGAATCTTTAGACATATGGAGCACTTTTACAACACAACCAACCACTAGCCGATCTTGCGATGAGATGCAATTTTATTTGCAAAAGCGTGAGTGAAGAAAATTTTGACCCTTTACAATGGTGGCATGATAACAAAAGGCACGTCCCGGTACTTGCAGAGATGGCCCGGGATGTTCTTAATGTGTCGATCTCAACAGTGACTTCTGAAAGTGCATTTAGCCAAGCACGAGATCAAATAGGAGACACGTCACTCATCGTTGGGTGGAAGCACATTAGAAGTGTTAGTCCTGCGGATTGGATCGGATCGGAGAAAAGAAATCAAGGATGTGGAGACGTTAATTCTCGGAAGATGAAGAAATATGCAATATTTTGGAAGCGCGAGCGGCGGGATCGAATTAATACTCGATTTAGAGGCTATGGAGCATAACCAATTCAATCAACCTATAGATTACGAAGAACTTGCAAAAGGATCGTAATATGTAAATACAATTATTATTACTTCATTATGTACTCTTATTAACGTTATGAAAGTTCAAAAGTTTACATCTTATCATTAATTTTAATTTTACTATCTATTTAGTTGTTAACTGTTATTACTTATAAGTTATATGACTTATATCTACTAATCTAATAAATTAATAAAAGTATAATTACAAATTTACAATATAAAGTTATAAACTATAAAGTATAAAGTTATAAAGTATAAAGTTATAAACTATACAAAAAGTTAACTTTAAAGTTTCAATTTTAATATATACAACTAAATTATATATTATATTATTATATTACATATTTAAATTGAATTTAGTTTATATTATAGAAAATAAATACTAGAAATTAAAAAAAAAAGAATCGACAGTTCGACCGAACCGCACGGGCCAACTCAAATCCGTAACGAACTGGACGGTTGGCGAGTTCATGAACCGACCAGAATCGTCCGAATTAAACAACTCGAGGCTACCGTCGGATCGTCACCTTTAGGGTATAATTCAAAGTTATTTTTATTGAGTAGGGAGTGACTCTTTTGAGATTAATATTAATGACACTAATTCAAAAATCTCAAAGTTTTGTTATTTACACAAAGCCCCTCCCCTCCTCCTACGTTGCAACCACCCACTCCTCCGCCGCCACCTCTCCCTGCCTCCACTTATGGCCTCCTCCTCCACCCTCACCCCTTCCTTTCCAACCACTACCTATGCCCCCTCTTCCGCCACCAGTTTCTCTTTTGTCACCATTATCACCATCACCTCATTCATTTTTTTTATCTCATTTTCAACCATTCACTTTCTGTAGAAAAATTCAACAATTTCGATAGTTGTTGCAATAATTGTCGCAGTTGTTACAACAATTACTGAAATCAGTTACAACAACTTTAGAATTTATTGCAACAATTACTGAAATTTGTTGCAACAACTCAAAAATATTGAGTTGCTGCAAGAACTATCGCGGTTGTTGCAACAAATCTTGAAGTTGTTGCAACTGATTTCAGTAATTGTTGCAACAACTTTTAAAGGCTGTTCGATTTTCTTCAGATTTTTTTTCCATAAAAATCTTACTACCAAAACAAACAGTCCGTCGAATAAGAAAAAAAAGAGAAAAACAATCTGTTGCCACTATCAACACCCACCACGCATTCTCCGTTCGTCGTCGTCGCTACTATCATTATCGAAAAGAAGAAAGAGGAGAATAAAGAAAACGACAGAGAAAAGAAAGAAGAAAGAGAAGGAAAGTAAAAAAATAATGATCATGAAAAGTGAAAAGATAAAAGTGGAGAGGAGGATTTGAATTTTGAAATTTTAAAGTAGGAGTCATAACTTTTAAAAGTTTTTAATATTACATTTCAGTTCCAAATTAACTTAATCAAATATTAAGTGGACTTTGATTTGGTTGGTCAAAATTGTCATCTTTTTTAATTTCAAAACTTGGATGGTACCTTTAGTTAAATTTTCTCAAGTTTTTTATACCTCGTATAATTTTTTATGTGCACTAAATTAATATTTATATATGAAGTTATACCTCATATAATAATTATGTGTTGTTTTGAAATGTTTTTGTTGGATATCTTTTTAAAAAAATTATTGTTACTTGAAAGAAAATGAAAGAAAAGTAAAGATAGCAAAATATGATTCAATAAGCTAAGTCTAACTATGGAAGTAATACATAGTAGTAGATAGTTTGATAATCTGGAAACAAAGCATCTGTCCTTGCAGTTCAAATGAAATATAGAGGAACATGAATCATGATTCATGAGAAAAACAAAGTATAGGGTGAAGGATATATTCATCCACTTCTGGGATTGTTGAAGCAAAAAAAATGTACAGAAACCATTTATGGTAACTTTGGTGAATTTCACAACTTTTTAGTAGCTTAATTCTTGAGAATAGGAGGGCAACAAGGTATCTATGTTGCAGTAACATAATACTCCTTTATGCAGCAACGGAGTATAGGCATCAACTTTTTACTATTTCTTTTTTTGGCATGATCTGAAACGAACGTAAATGAATAATATTCATAATGGCTCCACTCTTAGATATGTTAGTGGTTGATGTTCTTGACTGCTATTTAATGATGTGATCTTATCTTATGGCTTGTTGATTCTTTAAAGTAAGTTATGTTGATGATGTTAGTTTCATAATATTAATCGGAGGATATGACCTTACGTCACTCTGATAGACTCAGAGTGTCCTAGTATCATTCATGCATTATATACATGTATACACCATGACCTCACATGCGTTATATATGCTATGCTATATGATATGTATATGGGGTATGAGAAAGGTTATTGCATTATATACGCACCACCACCCAATCAGCTAATATATGATGATGATTATTCCCACAGAGGCCAATATGATATGATGGGATGCCCACAGAGGCTTGATGGCGTTATATAAGTATATGTATATGTATGGCCGACATTGTGCATGCACATACATGGTACTTATGCATATTATAACCCTCATAGAAATTCTGCACATGTATGACACTTAGGCATATTATAGCCCTCAAAGGCATTCCCTACTGGTTGGTTGTTTCTTGTCTCATGTTACTCTTATGTCTCTATTATGATATTCTTCATGTCTGACATACTCGGTACATCAGTCGTACTGACGTCCCTTTTATCGAGGGACGCTGTATTTCATACCTGAAGGCTCAGGTAGACAGGGTGACGGTCTGAACTAGTAGGTTGTTGGTTAAGCTGATATTATAGCACTCTATTTATTCCAGAGTTGCAGTCTAGTCGTGCTATGATATTTTTATATGCATAGGGGTATGGCGGGGCCCTGTCCTGACCTTATGATGTCACGTATTCTTTAGAGGCTTGTAGACAGTGTCTTGTGTATAGTAGTCGTGTATGGACTTGTCAGCCTTGTTGACAGTCAATTTTGACCCGTTTTTTGTATATTTCGTGCGATTTTAAGTATTTTAGCACACCGCATTTTAATCGTTATTTTTGCATATTTTTATATAATATTCTATGTTTATTTATTCACAAAATGACATTGCATCTTTTTATTTTTATTTAAGCATTATGTTTTTGTTAATATTATGTTTCTATTATAATAATATTTCGCATCTCTTTAAATAATTAATTGACGTCCTGCTTTAATTTTAATCAGACGTTAAACATGTCTTAAATATTGCATTTTTGCGTCGGCATTTGCATTTTAATAATTTTGCATCTTTTTAAATAATCTTTCTTTTAAAATAATTAACCCGCGTTGCATTTTGTCAAACCAGTCCAGTACGGAACCCAATCCAAATCATTCCAATCCAACACCACTTTTATTTTCATCCAAACACCCCCTCTTATTTTCCCCCTCTTTTTTAAATTTCAAACCCACTTTTCTTTCCCCCCTAAAATACCTTACCCCCCTTTATTAAATAAAGAGGGGGCAGGCAACAACAGAGGAGCAGCCCCAACGTTCACTTTTGAAAAGTCCAACAAGGCACAAAAAAAAGAGCAGCACAACGTTCATAAAAGAGAGCCCACTTTTGTTTTCATTTTATTTTCAAGGGAGAACCTTTTCTCCTCGCCTTCCTGCGCGCGTCGCCGCCATCGCCGCCTTTCACGGAGTTCTAAAAACTCCGGCGAACCCTCCTTTTAAAACACCCGGACCACGCCATCACCGAGCGCCGACTCCTCACCAACTCGCCGCCACACACCCGTCGCCGCCATCGCCACCGACGAATCTCACCATCGCGGTGGCGTCGCTCGGCGACCTCGCCGTGGACGCCATTGCCGCCTCTCTCGGTAATGTTGAACATTGTCGTATTTAAAACTCCGGTGACGTTGGTTTTTCGACGTTCTGTTGGATCTGTTTTGCACTGTGTTGTTGGGACTGATTTTTATTTATTTTGGTAATTTAGCCGAGTTAAAAACTCCGCGAATTGGTGTCATGATTTCTTGGTTTTGTTTCGTTGTCGGATTTTAACATTTCCGATGACCTTGTTGCTTCATTTATCGTTGTTGTCGTTTATTTGGTACGGTGGTGTCCCATCTCTTCGGCGGTTCATGGGCTACTGTTTCGTTATTTTCCATTGTCCCACAGATCACTTGGTATTTTATTTTATTGACTGATTTTTGAACAAGTTACCACACTTGGTATTTACTGATTTTTGAACAAGCTACTACACTTGGTATTTTACTGATTTTGAATTTGATACTACACTGGCCAAAGAAGGATTTATCCGTCGATCCGGAGGCCTCCGTGGTAAGCGAGACGGAATATGTGGGCGAGGAGGAAAGTGAAAAAGATTGGACGAGAATGCATAGTATCGTTCACCAGGAGGCGAGTCGACCGCCGCCGTAGCGATATTGGCTTCTCATGTCTTAGTATTCTTGGCATAACACTAGCTGAGCCCACACTATAAAATATATCTTTTACAATATATTTTACATATATATCTATATATATACATATATTGTTGTTTGTTTGG
The DNA here is from genome assembly GCA_029844215.1 of Przewalskia tangutica. Lineage (NCBI taxonomy): Eukaryota > Viridiplantae > Streptophyta > Magnoliopsida > Solanales > Solanaceae > Przewalskia > Przewalskia tangutica. Next base: position 146,155,864 of record CM056718.1, read on the forward strand.
TAATTTATTTATCATTTACTAACTCTTCTACTAAGTGTCTTTTGCAGTGCGGGCGCCTTTGAAGTTAAATAATTCGCATAAAAATGAAATAAAAGCAAAATGTTGCTAATTTATCTTCATTACATCTTTTATGTTTATTTGCTTTCATTACTATCTTGTTAAATACATATCTATATTAAATATTTGCATGCCTAGTTTAAATATCTTTTGATTAGTTTAATAATTAGAATGCCCTTTAGAATTGTAAATTGCATGTTAGCACAATAATAATTAACCTAAGTTTGAACGGACAACCGCAAGTTAGCGGATCCTTTAGGGTGCCTAACCCCTTCCCTTTAGGATAATAAAGAACTCTTACCTAGAATCTCACATAGCTTTCGCAGACCTGTAAAATGGAGATCATTCGTAGTATTTTATGCTACATTTTCAGTGTCCTAATTCACTATAATAATTAGGTGGCGACTCCTTTAAATAGCATTTCAGGAATCAAACCATGCGTAGCGGTAATCCCGTTTCCGGCTCCGGTCGAAAATGGGGCGTTACAGATGGCGACTCCACTGGGGATATTTAGGTTCTTAACCATAACAAACATAGGTTAATTACTGTGCTTTATTTTTCTTATCTGCTTGAAAATGCTTCTTCTGTGTTTTACATTCATTTGCTTTTATGTTTTGTCTAAATTATTCTACTTTACATATAAATATTTGCATATTGTATTAACTGCTATTTGTTACCGCTTTCCTTAAACTGACATTCCGCTCATATTTCTTCCACTCTGGAAAATTCACACAATCACACACTCACGCGTTGGTGTGCTTCGCGCACCCGCAAATTTCTTTCAAAATATCCAAATTTTAGGAGAGTTGGCGCCTGCGCGGAGTTAGATCGGTTCGTCTGATCAGCCGCGTAGCCTTCTCACTCGAGTTGTCCGCTCGGGAACCTTGCGTCTAGAAAAACCAAATCTTAGAAAAACTTAAGATAGAGCTATACCACCCTTTTATATTAAGGCATGCATGCATTTACCTTAGGTGGGTCGGTCCTTGGTATCGACGCCACAATTAGGAAGACACCAAACTTGTCGACGGGTTTCTCAACCCAACGACCAACCAGCATATTATGTGTAGCGTGACAATGACAGACAAATCCAAGCCTAATCATGACATGCCGAAATTGGGAAAAGTGCACCGTCATTTGGTCGCCATTTCCAACAAAGGCATTATAGTTGGACGACTTGGACAAATCCGTCATAATCTCGCATAAGTGACGTTTAGGCTTACCTCTGGCATAAAGAGGTCCCCTGCATGTTAGGAAACGTTTGAATGTGCTATGTGCAATATATCTGCTACATACCCGCAAATTATGTGTTTTATGCTAACACCGTTTGTTGCATTTTCTAAAGGATTTATCATCTCCCCAAAGGTCGATTTGTATTTGACTAAGCAATGACAGAGCATCAATATTTTCCAAGATCAAAGACACGGTCCAGCGACATGACCGATTCAAGGGCATTTGAGCGAGCAGTCGGAACTCGCTCTAGTTCCTATAGGCAAATCGTGGTCTCAAAAGAAAAGCGAGATAGATCTAATCGAGCACCTCGCCCGATCTGCAAACAAATGGCCACCCTACAGCCAAATCGAAGGCCGAAACATCACTACCTAAAAGCAAATACATTGAGATCCACTTTAGGCGGACACCCTTTTCAAAGCGGGACAATGTAGGAAACCGACAGGATTGCAAGTCCAAACAGGCGAGCACAGATGTCAAGGGACAAGGCGCGGTCGATACGAATCGACCCTCCCAAAACTCACAAATTTTCTTTTTAGCGCAGCCTTTTCATATTAATGTGAGAAAGTGCAATAGCCAAGCGGAAAATACGACAAAAGGTTTCTTCAGATTAGCAAAAGCAAAGAAAGCAACAAAGGCGAGGATGACAACAATCCAAAGTCCGCAGCAAAGCAGCAGCGTGGAAAAAGGCATCAATAATCGCCAAAGTTGAGGTCCGCAACAAAACCTAGCGCATCAACTCGGGCATAAAGTCAAATTGGCAACTCGCGCATCACGCCCAACAAAGGCATCATGACAATTCGTCAGTTGCGACATTTAGCATGTCCGCGCAAGGACAACATCTCAGTATTCATCTGGCGTATCAGGGACGACATCTCGACCCATAAAATTGCACTTCTTATACATTTATCATTTCGTTTAAACAGTATACACTAACATTTTCTGCTTAGCTTGCGGGAGCATTTATCCTACGAGTACCGCAACACGCCCGAACGACGGCGTTATCGGCCGACAACAAGTCTACGCAACGACACCAGAAGAACACGCCCAGTAACGACGCGTTATCAAGACAACAAGTCTACGCAACGACGCCAAAGAAGAACATCGCCCAGTAACGACGCGATCAAGACAACAAGTCATTTAACGACGCCAACAAGAATATCGCCCAGTAACGACGTTACAAGACAAAGAAGTCTACGCAACGACGCCAAAGAAGAATATCGCCCAGTAACGACGTTATCGCGCAAAGAAGTCTACGCAACGACGCCAAGAAGAACATCGCCCAGTAACGACAAGTTATCAAGACAGCAAGTCTACGCACGACGCCAAAGAAGAACACGCCCAGTAACGACGCGACAAGACAAAGAAGTTCACGCAACGACGCCAAAGAAGAATATCGCCCAGTAACGACGCGTTATCAAGACAAAGAAGTCTACGCAACGACGCCAAGAAGAACACGCCCGTGCAACGACGTTATCGCAAGACAACAAGTCTACGCAACGACGCCAAAGAAGAACACGCCCAGCAACGACGCGTTATCGACATCAAGTCCACGCAACAACGCCAGCAGCAATACGTCTACGCAACGACGCCAGCGGCAACACGTCCAGGCAACGACATTATCAGCACATCAAGTCTACGCAACGACGCCAAGAAGAACACGCCCAGTAACGACGTTACAAGACAAAGAAGTCTACGCAACGACGCCAAGAAGAACACGCCCATGCAACGACGTTATTAGCACAGCAAGTCCACGCAACGACGCCAGCAGCAATGCGTCTACGCAACAACGCCAGCCGTAACATCGTCAAGCGGACGCTTATCAAGACAACAAGCCCAAACGACGCTTATCATCAAGATATCACATCTACGCAGGACGCTTCTATTCTCAAATTTGCATTTTTCTCATTCATGCTTTATTATTCTGTCGTAGCAGTTATGCACTAACTCTTTCTTGAGATTTAGTCTACAGGAGCAGCAGCAACACGTCCGAAAACGACGCCAAGTCCGAAAACGACTCCGAGTCCGAAAACGACTCCGCGTCCGAAAACGACGCCACGTCTGAAAACGACGCCCAGTCCGAAAACGACGCCAAGTCCGAAAACGACGCCACGTCCGAAAACGACGTCGAGTCCGAAAACGACTCCGAGTCCGAAAACGACTCCGCGTCCGAAAACGACGCCACGTCCGAAAACGACGCCGAGTCCGAAAACGACGCCACGTCCGAAAACGACGCCAAGTCCGAAAACGACTCCGAGTCCGAAAACGACTCCACATCCGAAAACGACGTCATCGGCATATCACATCTACGCAAGGACAATTAATCTACTCTCAAAAATTGCATTTCTTATTCACGCTTTATTACTCCGTCTTAGCAGTTATGCACTAACTCTTTCTTGAGCTTTAGTCTACAGGGGCAGTTGCAGCAAGGACAACATATCCGCATTCACAATCGCAACACGTCCGTGCAAGGGCGAAATCACAAAGATTCGCAGTATCACATTTTCGCAGATAGCATTTTATACTCAAATGCGATTACATTGCATATAAATTCATGCGTTATCATTTGCCTTAATGATTATGCACTAACCGCTTGTTTAAGTTTTAGCATACAGAACAGAGCACAACGCTGAACTACCTCTCTTCGAACCAAACAATTTGTACCTCGAATGTCGATCCGCTCTTCTCCAGCATCCTGCAACGCCATGACCCGTGTCATCATAATTCGACATCGACAATTTTTAAATCTGCTCCCGCTTTGGTTTTAATTTTTCAGCCTCACAGAACCCAGTGTCATCATAATTCGACATTGTGACAAAATTTTGAATCTACGTCTGCCCGCCTTAATTTTCAGCATCACAGCAACCAGTGTCATCATAATTCGACACTTGGACATTTTTTAAATCTGCGTCAGCTTTACTTTTTACTTTAGCATCGCAACGACCCAGTGTCATCATAATTCGACAATTCTAAGTCCGTGATCACCCCACTTTTGAGTTCTAGTTTATAAAACAGGACAAAATTGGCTACGAGTCAACGTCTTTGTCCGAAGACTCTTCCATCATCTCCGTACAAAGAGGGACATACTGTTGACAGTCAATTTTGACCCGTTTTTTGTATATTTCGTGCGATTTTAAGTATTTTAGCACACCGCATTTTAATCGTTATTTTGCATATTTTTATATAATATTCTATGTTTATTTATTCACGAAATGACATTGCATCTTTTTATTTTTATTTAAGCATTATGTTTTTGTTAATATTATGTTTCTATTATAATAATATTTCGCATCTCTTTAAATAATTAATTGACGTCCTGCTTTAATTTTAATCAGACGTTAAACATGTCTTAAATATTGCATTTTTGCGTCGGCATTTGCATTTTAATAATTTTGCATCTTTTTAAATAATCTTTCTTTTAAAATAATTAACCCGCGTTGCATTTTGTCAAACCAGTCCAGTACGGAACCCAATCCAAATCATTCCAATCCAACAACACTTTTATTTTCATCCAAACAACCCCTCTTATTTTCCCCCTCTTTTTTAAATTTCAAACCCACTGTTCTTTCCCCCCGAAAATACCTTACCCCTTTATTAAATAAAGAGTGGCAGTAACAGAGAGCAAATTTCAACGCTCACTTTTGAAAAGTCCAACAAGGCACAAAAAAAGAGCAGCACAACGTTCATAAAAGAGAGCCCACTTTTGTTTTCATTTTATTTTCAAGGGAGAACCTTTTCTCCTCGCCTTCCCGCCGCCGCCGCTTATCCGCCGCCACGGAGTTCTAAAAACTCGCGAACCTCCATTTAAAACACCCAAGACCCCACGCCGCTATCACCGACCCACTCCGACTCACCAACTCGCCGCCACACCCGCCCGCCATCGCCACCGACGAATCTCACTGCGGTGGCGTCGCTCGGCGACTCGCCGCGGAAGCGACGCCTCTCTCGCGGTAATGTTGAACATTGTCGTATTTAAAACTCCGCGACGCTGGTTTTTCGGCGCTGGATCTGCTTGCACGTGTTGTTGACCGATTTTTATTTATTTTTGGTAATTTAGCCGAGTTAAAAACTCCGCGAATTGGTCGCGATTTCATCGTTTTGTTTCGTTGTCGGATTTTAACATTTCCGGCGACCTTGGGCTTCATTTTATCGTTGTTGTCGCTTATTCGACTGCTCGCGGTCGCATCCTCTTGTTTGCTTCGTAGGCTCTTGTTTGTTATTTTCCATTGTCCCACGATCACTTGGTATTTTATTTTATTGATCGATTTTTGAACAAGTTACCACACTTGGTATTTATGATTTTGAACAAGCTACTACACTTGGTATTTTATCGATTTTGAATTTGATACTACATCGCCAAAGAAGGATTTATCCGTCGATCCGAGGCCTCGTGGTAAGCGAGACGGAATATGTGGGCGAGGAGGAAAGTGAAAAAGATTGGACGAGAATGCATAGTATCGCTCACTGCGAGGCGAGTCGACCGCCGTAGCGATATTGGCTTCTCATGTCTTAGTATTCTCGCATAACACTAATGAGCCCACACTATAAAATATATCTTTTACAATATATTTTACATATATATCTATATATATACATATATTGTTGTTTGTTTGGTAATTTATTTATCATTTACTAACTCTTCTACTAAGTGTCTTTTTAAATCTTGAGGCACTCCAAAGTTAAATAATTCGCATAAAAATGAAATAAAAGCAAAATGTTGCTAATTTATCTTCATTACATCTTTTATGTTTATTTGCTTTCATTACTATCTTGTTAAATACATATCTATATTAAATATTTGCATGCCTAGTTTAAATATCTTTTGATTAGTTTAATAATTAGAATGCCCTTTAGAATTGTAAATTGCATGTTAGCACAATAATAATTAACCTAAGTTTGAACGGACAACCGCAAGTTAGCGGATCCTTTAGGGTGCCTAACCCCTTCCCTTTAGGATAATAAAGAACCCTTACCTAGAATCTCACATAGCTTTCGCACCAGTAAATGGAGATCATTCGTAGTATTTTATGCTACATTTTCAGTGTCCTAATTCACTATAATAATTAGGTGGCGACTCCTTTAAATAGCATTTCAGGAATCAAACCATGCGTAGCGGTAATCCCGTTTCCGGCTCCGGTCGAAAATGGGGCGTTACAAGCCTTAGTATGTATATTAACATAGGTTGGATTCTTCTGGTTGTAGGATCTTACGTAGCTCCTTTCCACTTTATTACTTCTATGTATCAGCAGGTTACCTCATGGCGACCCTCGTGGTCAATGCTTGATTATGGTTAGGTGGTAAATATATGATTAGTGGTCGACATAAGGCCTGGGTGCCCGTCATGGCCCTCCGGTTTGAGTCGTGCCAGCTATCCTCTCTTTCCTTCTACTACCATTAATAAACTTTAACCCAGGTCAACTCCGTGTGTATTTTTGGAATATCCATCAAATCATCATGGTTACAAATGTTTTGACGTATCCTCTAATAAAATCATCGTAAGTCATCACGTAATTTTGGATGAAACAAATTTTCCTTTTGCCAAATTACATTGTTCTAGGTCTCCTACCTATGAATTTTTTGACGATATCATACCCTTGTGTTTAATCCATAAATTAGCCTTCCAAAAGGGCCTAATGTTTCTCGGTGTCTCGACCCAATCATTGAGCCCAACGGCTGCTGGCCCAGCCGAGTCTCTCGTCGACAGCCCACTGCCGCAAGGCCCAGTGGCTGGGAGTCCACTAAGTCTCGGCCCACCATCCGGCTAGAGCAGCCCACTGCCCGCGAGCCCACTTCCCGGTAGTCCAGTAATTTCCCACCCACTGTCGGGCAGTCTGTCTTTCCCGCATGACCTAACTCTAATTCCGGCCTAATGGTTTGTCACTCGTAGTCAACACGGGATTTTTAAGCCAAACAAAAAATACGGTCTTCACACCCATGTTTTCAAAACGTAGCCTCTAAATCCTGTGTCTGTCTTTAATGACCCGAATTGGAAAATTGCTATGTATGATGAATTTAATGCTCTTATTAATAATAAGACATGATATTTGGTGCCCTATCCCCCTGATGTTAATGTGATTCGGTCTATGTGGATTTTTAGTCATAAAGAAGAATCTGATGGCACGTTTGAGAGACACAAAACCCGTATTGTAGGTGATGGGAAGAATCAACATGTTGGTATGGATTGTGGTGAAACTTTCAGTCTGGTGGTCAAACCCGATACTATTAAGACAATACTCAGTATGGCTCTTTCGAAGACATGGTCGCTTCATCAGTTTGATGTCAAAAATGTCTTCATGCACGACGACCTCAATAAAACGGTGTACATGTATCAGCCCATAGGGTACATAGACCCTACTTATCCTAATCATGTGTGCCTGCTGAAGAAATCATTATATGGGCTCAAACAAGCTCCTAGGACCTGATACAAGAGGTTTGCATATTACCTTTCATATATTGGGTTTTCGAACAACAGGTCTGATCATTCTCTATTCATCTACCATTAGGGTAATGATATTGCTTGCATTCTTTTGTACGTGGATGATATTATCTTAAATGACTCATCTGATGCTCTTCGCAAGTCTATCATGTCACTGTTTGGCTTTGAGTTTGCAATGAAAGATCTAGGGATATTGAGTTACTTTTTTGGGGATAGCTGTGACACGTCATGCAGGTGGTCATATACAAATGTCGATTGGGGTGAACCGATACCGCACGCCCACATCCGTTATTGTGTATTTCTTGGTGATAATATGGTCTCTTGGTCCTCAAAACGGCAAGCAACCTTGTCCAGATCCAGTGCCAAAGCATTATACCGATGAGTTGCCAATGTGGTGTCTGAATCTTATTGGCTACGAAACCTTCTATTAGAGCTCCACTGTCCAGTTTCGAATTAGTTTATTGTGATAATGTTAGTGCAATTTATCTCTCAAGAAATCCAGTTCACCACCAACGCACTAAACATATTGAGTTGTATATTCACTTTGTTCGCGAAAAGATTGCTCGTGGACAAGTACGTGTCTGTCCTGTCACGTTATCAGATTGCTAATATTTTTATAAAATATCTTCCGCTGGTTTTATTTGAATACTTTCGGGATAGTCTCAGCATACGTCGACCTCCCGCTGATCATGAGAGTAATAAAATATTTCCACAATAATTAATTATACATCTCATATATTAGGTAGAATTATATTTCTCTTGTAATTAGGATTGATTATTTACCTAATTATAGCAAAATAAATATTTCTATAATACTACATATATTGTAAATCATTAATAAATAAAATCAAAAAAAATATTTCATACGAGGCATCTCGATTGATTGTTCGTTTGAGTAGAACCCTATGGAGGTCTGATGAGAAGCTTTTGACTGGCGATAATTTCAATACTCTACTGCTTGAAAGTTCTTTGCAATGTCCTATTGGACTTTATTGTTTATATGCTATATCTTAAATGACATATCAAAGTCAAGTTTGGTTCTATTTCATTGAGATATTTTTTTTAAATTCCTTCCATCACTATCTTTATAAGGATTTTCTTTGGATTTATGATTAATTTTTATTTCGATTGTGCCCGGTTTAGATTACGCTCACCTATGATCCATGGGAAAACCTGTTATGGGTCACGAGCACGGGTAAACCTACCTACTAATACAGGAGAAAAAGGCCTTAAACTGAGTGTTATAGACTCCAGGAGTAACAAGTTTGCTGCCTTGTCTCAACTAGGGGTGTATATTTTAGGACCGGACCGGAAAACTGGACCAGAATCAGACCGGTGGATTTCGGTCCGGTCCCCGGTCCTTCAAAATGTGGGATTCCGGTTTTTTGGTTCGGGTAGGGTAAAAATCGGAATTTTCTGATCCGGACCGGAATGAATCGGTTTTTTTTTTTAAAATTGAATTATTAATACTGAAATTAATATTCTCTGACACATTACCACAAAATTTGAACGTTGAAATCTATTGTATATCGCGAGATATTTAGCTTTGAAAATGGAAAAAACGTAACGATTCGGGGGAAAAGAGAAATTGATTGCCAAAAAGAACGTTTTTAGAGAAATCGGCCGAACCAATTTGGATCGGATTCGTCTCGAAAAATACGCGAAATCAATGAGCAGTTCGTATATGAATCAAGTACATTTGTTATGTTTTGTTCTTTGAGCCGTCTCTAGCAGGTAGGAAGGAAGAGAGTCAAGGGCAGCTCTTACCCTGCCAAGCCAATCTACTCAAGCTCTCTCTCCCGAGCTTGCTGAAAAACAACAGGCGTAGGGTAGGCTTTTCTTAGAAGTTTTCTTTAAGTTAGTCATATTTATGGAAATATAATATATTGAAGGATAAGAAAAAAAATAAATATATTTAATGAGATTGATAAACAAACATATTGTTAAATTTCGGATTCAGGTTCCGTTCCATTCCGGTTTCGATCCGATCTGGCCCGGTTTTGGATCGGTGTACACCCCTAGTCTCAACTACTCAGGCATCCGATTGAGGATTGGTTTTGTGATAAATTGTAAACGTGTAGGTGTAATTAAATAATATCCCCACTCATAATTAGAATATTTGTGTAAATATAATTATGGTAAGACTAGGATTCCTTTGTATATGGAACTAAGATTTCTATTATAATTGAGATAAATATTGTACACATATATATATTTAATATTAATAAAAAGACCGCTAAAAAAGATTAATATCATCTTTATCAAAGCCCAAAATCTAAACCCTACTTATTTTTCTTTCCGCTGCAGCCTCCCATCGGCGTTTGTGCCTGTGGCCTGATTTTCTTCTCCTACCCGAAAATCAATAAAACACTTTCTTTCTTTTTGTTTCTCAAGTCAACAAAGGCTGCACGCTTTCTCTGTTTTCTTTTGTTTGTTTCTAAGGTCAACAAAGGCTGCAGAAATGATCTTCATATTTTTCTCTGGATCAGTTGTTTTCTCGAAACAATTCTTCTTGAACCTCAAGAAAAAGGACAATTTCTTTAGCACCCTCGTTCCCTCCTCTGTTCTACTCTGTTTTCCTCTGTTTAGTCAAAATAGTTACTGCACACTGCAGCCTCGAGCAACACAGTCACAGGCCCCACCCCCTTTTCTCGTAGTCCTCTGTTGCTAATTCACTACAATGATTTTTTCAACTCCCTTTGCAAATTTAGATCCGGCTTTCGCCACATTTGTGAATCAGTTCAGCGCCGTAGCGCCCTAACAGTACCAGTACAGCGCCGCGGCGCCGCAGTTCCAGTACGAGGAATTCTACAACCAGTTCTCCCACAACGGGTTGTTGGGCCATGCTCCAGCCCCTCAAAGAAGTTCAAGACTGCAGAAGCCCATTTCATGCACGCATCAGCCCAGTCATTGGCCCAAAGATGACACCCACTTAGTTAAGTCAGACCTTCAGCAGTCTCAATATGCAACAGTCTGACAACAACTGGTACATAGACTCCGGAGTCACGTCTCACCTCACCCGGTCTGCAGGTAATATTCCTAAATTATTTGGTTTAAATCATCCTTAATTTGTAACAGTTGGTAGTGGTCACCGCATTCCAGTAAAGGGTTATGGTACATCTTACATACACCACATCCTAATTCATTTCCCCTTAAAAATACTCTATATACCCACATATGATTAAAAATTTAATCTATATCCGCAAATTTACTCGTAATAATTCAGTCGCTGTTGATTTTGACCCTTTTGGTTTCACTGTGAAGGATCTTCATACGGGGACACCTCTTACGAGATGCAATAGCACGGGGATCTCTATCCATTCACTCTCACCTTCGCTGCCAGATCTTGATCTCCCGTCTCTCTAGCGGCTATTTCTTCTTCAACATGACATAATAGGTTTGATCATCCAGAAGCCCCCGTTTTTAATTTTCTTAGAGACAATAATTTCATTACTTGTAATGGAAAGTTTGCCCAAAACTGTGTTTCTTATTATTTAGGCAAACATACTCGTCTTCCGTTTAAATCATCTACTAGTGTTACTTTTGCACCTTTTGATATTATATATGCCGATTTATGGACATCACTTGTTGCTAGTTCTCTCGGTCATAAATACTATCTTATCTTACTAGATGATTTTTCTCACTTTGTTTGGTTGTATCCTCTCAAATTTAAATCGGAACAGTTTGTCAAATTTCTTGAGTTTCGAACATTTATTCAAACACAGTTTGAAAAAGGTATAAAATCTTTTCAGTGCGATAATAATCGTGAATTCAACAACTCTATGTTTCACCGTTTTTGTTCTAATAATGGCATGATCTTTCGCTCCTCCTGCCACCACACCTCCCCTCACAATGGTAAAGCTGAAAGAATCATCCGCACCATTAACAATATGATTCACACTCTATTGATTCATGTCTCCCTACCTCCGTCCTTCTGGGTCTATGCTGCTAAATGTCATAATATGTTCTCAATATTCTCCCAAGTAGCACCCTTCACAATATGACCCATACCGAAATTCTCTATCATATAGTCCCATCTTATGAGCATCTTCAGATATTCGGTTGTCTATGCTATCCTAATCTTGCCTCTACTTCCCCTCACAAACTAGCTTCTCGATCAACTCCATGTGTCTACGTAGGCTTCCCTCCAAACCATAGGGGCTATCTATGCTTTGACTTGTCAACTCGTCAGATCCACATCTCTCATCACGTCACATTCGACGAGACCATATTCCCGTTTTCGAATCTTAAAAAGTTCCAAAAAACGGATTACTATTTTCTTGACGAGCCTGCCATCTCTCCCATCATTCTCAGACAACTAGATCATAGCACTGCCACAAAATCACCTTTTTTGCCCAGTAGTTCTTCTTCAGCGTCAACGCCGCGGGCCCAAGGGTCGGCCCCGCGGCGCCAAAACTCCTGCGAGTAGATTTTCTCCAGCGCCGCGACCCTTGATCATGGAGTCGCGGCGCCTCTAACGGCATCACCTCCTCCTTCTCCCTATCCAACCAATCCCTCAGTCTCGGCTCTTCCCACTCAGCCGACACAACCTCCCACTGTCTCCACTCACCAAATGAAAACTCGTGCCAAGCATGAAATCTTCAAGCCCAAATTCCAATTTACCTTGTCTGTCCATACCATTTCTCCAATTCCCAAGAACCTTATATTGGCTAAACAAAACTCTAATTGGAATGCGGGTATGTCTGAGGAATTTAATGTTTTAACTAAACAACACACATGAGATTTAATACCTAGACCTGAGGGGGTGAATGTGATTCGTTGTCTGTGGCTATTTCGTCATAAATTCAGAGATAATGGAGATCTTGAGAGATATAAGTCACGACTTGTGGCTAATGACATGAATCAACAGGAGAGAATTGATTGTGGTGAGACCTTTAGCCCGGTTGTCAAACCGACTACTATTCGCACAGTATTGAGCATTGTCATGGGCAAACACTAGTCGATCCATAAGCTTGATGTGAAGAATGCATTTTTACATGAGGATCTGAGAGAAACATTCTACATGCATCAGCCACCTGAGTTCACTCATCCAGCAGTTTCTCACTATGTGTGTCGTCTCTGTAAGTCACTTTATGACATGAAATAGGCCCCCGTGCGTGGTATGATCTCTTTGCCAGATATATCTTGTAGATTGAGTTTGTATGCAGCAAGAGTGATACATCACTATTCATTTTTCATCGAGGTAGTAGCACTGCTTACTTATTACTTTACGTGAATGATATTGTTCTTACTGCTTCCTCCGACCGGGTTGAAAAATGAGATTATTGTCTTGCTTAAGTCCAAATTTGCAATGACTGATTTGGAGAATCTGAGTTATTTTTTGGGGATATCAGTGATCAGGTCTGCCAACCACATGTTCTTGTGTCAGCGTAAGTATGCAGATGAGATCGTGTACAGGGCTAAGATGACGAATTGCAAAGTTTCACCTACTCCAGTTGATTCAAAATCTAAGCTCAGTGCTATGGATGATGATCCAGTCTCCGATCCTACTCTGTATATGAGCCTTGTAGGTGCACTTCAATATCTCACATTTACAAGGCCAGACATTGCTTATGCTGTTCAGCAGATATTCCTATTCATGCATGCCCACAAGGAGTCTCATTTCACTACTCTTAAGCGTATCATCCGATACATTAAGAGCACACTTGATTATGGTTTGCACCTATACCTCTCTGCACCAAACAAGTTGTTCTCTTATACGGATGCAGATTGGGCAGGGTGTGCGGACACGCAACGCTCTGTAAAATCCGGAAAATAATAATAATATATAGTTGTTGGTTGAGTTAATAAAAATACATATATATAAGAAAATAAAGAATAAATTGCATGGGATGAAGTTAGTGTTAAAGTTGGATAAATAGATAGATAAAAAATGAAAATAAGAAAATAAAAAAATAAAACAAAAGAGAAACAAAAACAAACAAACAAAGAAAAAAATGTCAAGTGGCACGTCCGCAAATGATGCACATCCCTTCCCCCTTTTCATTTCCCCTCCAACTCTTGTCATTCCACCTCCCATAAGTTATGTAATCATCCCCACTTATACATTGTATTTACACACAAACAAAGTACATAACATAAAGGTTAGAAAATCAGAAAAAAACAAGTGAAAAGAAGAGGGAAAAAATACCAAGAGCAAGAAGAACAAAAGCAAAATACTGTAGAGAGTAAGAATAATTTTAGCAACCACACAACAATAATCTTCACACTTACAAGGTGAGTTTTCTCACTCAGAAATTCTTGGTAACATCCTTTATTTTTAGTTCAATACATGTTAGAATAAGAATTGAGTGTTGAAAAGAAATATTGAACTTTTGATTGTTTAGACAACTAGTTGCGTCATGAACTTTACGAACTGTTCTCACTGAGTTATAATTGTTAGAATTTGATGAAATTCGGAGGAATTGTACACCTCTCTAATATGATCATATAGAACCAAAAATGAGGTAAAATGGACGACGGTTTGAAATTTATCATAGTTCAAAGTTCCTGCCTTAGATTTGGTCGAAATTCGGAAAGGCATAATTACGGACTGTTTTTATTGAGTTTTACTTATTAGAATTATATGAAAATTTCCATGGTTGTAAGTCTCTCTGTTACAGACAGATATATATAAAGATTTATTAAAACGGACTTACGAGTTGAGAGTTATTGTAGTTTGAAGTTGCTGCCTCGGATTCGTCGGAATCCAGAAGGGCAGGACGTTGAAACGTAAAACTGTACTAATCTGTGGGGAATATGAAAATTGTTTCTAAATGAAAGTTCTATATCTCTTTGTTGTGGACATTTTGAGACCTTACGGGGGTCTATCCGACTTACGGATTGAGAGTTATCGCTGTTTAAAGTTTCTGCCTCGGATCTATCGAGATTCAGGAAGGGTAGCGAATAAAAGTGTAAAACTGTACCAAATGGTACAGAATATGAAAGGATGGTTCACATGGAGACGTGTAGCTCTCTGTTCTCGTCGTTTTGAGATTTTATGGGGCTTGAACGGGTTTACAGATTAGGAGTTATGACTATTCTAAGATTGGGTGTTGTTTAATAAATATTCTGCCGAAATAAATTTCATGTGGCTGTTTTGAGGATAAATTTGTGTTAGTTACCCAAAGTAGTTTTAAATGAAATTTGGTACAGTGAAAGATCCCCGTCTTACCTTAGTTTCCGCTTGAGAAACACCTTAGTTGGAGTTATGGTTAAAAGTTATAATCGTTACAAGTATGAATGACAGAATGTTAGAAAAGAGAATAGTATTTATTTGATCTTCTGAAAAATATGAAAAGTGAATACGTGTTCACATAAATATATAAATATATAATGGATCGGGTTGCACGCCGCAACAAAACGTAAAGTGAATACGCGTTCACAAATACGTAAACATAATGGATCGGGTTGCACGCCGCAACAAAACGTAAAGTGAATATATGTTCACAAATACGTAAATATAATGGATCGGGACGCCGCAACAAAACGTAAAGTGAATACACATTCACAAATACGTAAACATAATGGATCGGGTTGCACGCCGCAACAAAACGTAAAGTGAATACACATTCACAAATACGTAAACATAATGGATCGGGTTGCACGCCGCAACAAAACGTAAAGTGAATACGTGTTCACAAATACGTTAATATAATGGATCGGGTTGCACGCCGCAACAAATATGAAAGATGAACACATGTTCACCTATATATAAATATGAAAAGTGAATACGCTGCTCACAAATATATAAATGTAATAAACATGTGGAAATGCAGGGAATGTCTTAACGTATAATACGAGATAAAATGAAGTGTTAGTTAAACTAAGAATTTCCTATGAGGAGTTGTTGCATATTTAAAGATGTTGTAACTCGATATGTTTTTGCAATATGCTTATTACGTTATAATGTGATTGCACTTGGAATATAGTGGTGTTACTTTGAATTGCGGTAAGGTTCTCACCAAATTCTGGATGGTAGTGACTTTTATTTAACATGTTTCAGAAAGGGTGATAGAGGAAAGACTCACGCCGAGGCTAGCGATCGTCCAGCCTATTTTCATACCAAGTCCATTGTTTGGGCTTGGTACTCGTCGAGTTCGTAATGTCGGTTCAATGTCTCGGATATGCGTGTGGAATGATCTCCTTCCAACTTAGAATAATATTTGTCGGTATGTCTATGTAGAAACAATATTTGCAGTATGGGCTCGCGTTATATTTTCAATAAAGTCATAAACAAATTTCTTTATTGTTATTTTTATTAATAGCTCCGTATTTGAATATAAGTTTAAATTTCTAAATAAAGAGAATTAAATGGTGCTCATGGTGGAAAATAATTGTCCAGGTGCCATCACAACCTAAGTAAAGACTTAGGAAAATTTGGGGCGTGACAAGTTGGTATCAAAGCTAAACCAGGTTAAGAGATTCTAGGAAGTTTTTCTTCGAGTTGGGTGTTTGAGCGGTTACTTATTGCGACGGTGTGCGCCACCTTAGTAATAAGTAAACTAATAACATCCTAAAGTTTCACTTCTTTCATACTCTTCTCGTGCCTATCTTGAGTCTTTTCAAAGACTTGGTTCTCGTACTACCTCCTTCAAAGGATTGTGGAAGGGAGTGTACAACGATAAAATAACCAGATGTGACTGCACCACCGACCGAAAAGGTAGGAGAGGTACCAGATAGACTATGGGGCAAATTTTGTGAGAATAAGGGAACATATCTATACAGGGAAGGACTACAAGTCTAACCCAATAGTATTTCTTGATGTGGTAGAAAACCTACTGTTTACACGAAGATGTGTGGAGACGCATGACGTCAATTTGGTAATCGCACGGTTAGTGGACGACACACGGGTGTAGTGGAGAAATTTTAGGAAAAATCGTCCCCCGATGTCACCACCAATGACTTGGGGAGGGTTCGTGAGCGCATTCATTGAGAAATTTATGCCTAATACGCGCAAGGACGCGCCGCAGCGAGTTTGAGCAATTGAAGCAATGTGACCGTGAGTGTACAAGAATATGATACACTCGTGAGGTTATCGCATACAACACACATGTCGTCCCTACGTAAATGGATAGTCAGCGATTTGTAGAGGTTTAAACCCGAACATAGCAGAGAAGGTGGTGGCGTTAGCCAACGATCGAACTTATCTTCGATTGTCGATATGGCTTTGAGGTAGAAGGTTTCGCTAAAGAAAAAGAGAATATTCGCAGTAAGAGATTTGGACGTCGATCATTTAACGAGTCAAAATCGAAGCGGAGTTTAGTAAGGGATCTTCAGGACCGAACCAATATGTGGGCCAGTCTTATTTCAAGCCTAAGGGGCACAGTTGGTCTAATTACCAAGGTAGCAAGGACAAGGCCACCAACCCTAACACAGGAGGTGACGAACAGATTTGTAAGATTTGTCAAAGGAAACACACTGGAGAATGTCGGCTCTTAACGAAGACATGTTATAACTGTGGAGAGTCAGGCCACTACGCCAGGGATTGCAAGAAGATGACCCAAACGCAATCTATTCAGGGGAGGTCAGAAGCAACCACAGCTGCCTACAGGGGAAATCAGGGAAACCAACCCCGCCAGAGTCAGGGAGGTCAACAACCCAACAATTCTAATCGGCTCTACGCTTTGCCCCAGAGGAATGAGGCAGAAGCATCTAATGCGGTGGTCACAAGTATTTTGCTAGTCTCGAGTATTCCTGTATTTATATTGTACGATCCCGGCTCTACATTTTCATATGTGTCAATGAGCTTTGCTAAGAATTTACACGTAGGACCTTCTTATTTAAGTGAACCTTTTGAGGTTATGACACCAGTAGGGGCCTCAATTTGGGCCTCTTGGGTGGTAAATAATTTCTCATTAGAAGTGAATGGCAGGTGAACAATGGTGAATCTAGTATTACTTGATATGGTAGACTTCGACGTCATTTTGGGTATGGATTGGTTATCGGCATGTTATGCCATGTTAGATTGTCGGCGAAAGATAGTGAGATTAACTTTTTCCGGAGAACCAGAAGTTGTTATAAGGGGTAGGATTGAAAGATCCTCAGGTCAGTTTATTTCCTACCTTGGGGCTCAAAAGTTATTGAGAAGTCACAGAGTGGAGTATGCATATCTGGCTAATATAGTGGATATCCAAAAAGAATCCCCAGTAGTGAATGATGTTCCTATTGTTCAAAATTTTCCGGAGGTTTTTCCTGAAGATCTTCCAGGCCTTCCTCCGGATAGAGAAGTGGAGTTTGCTATAGAGTTAATTCCGGGTACAAGACCCATTTTTATTCCTCCATATCGAATGGCCCCAGCTGAATTGAGGGAGTTAAAAGAACAATTGAAGGATCTTCTGGATAAAGGCTTTATAAGGCCTAGTGTTTCCTCAGAATTGCACCTCTGTTTGTGAAAAGAAAGACGGATCGCTCCGAATGTGCATCGATTATCGGCAGCTCAATAAGGTCACGATCAAGAACCGGTACCCATTACCAAGAATCGATGATCTTTTTGACCAACTTCAGGGAGCTAGCTATTTTTCCAAGATTGATCTCCGTTCGGGATATCACCAGCTGAAAATAAATCCAGATGACCTGATACGGCCATTATGAGTTCTTGGTCATGTCTTTTGGGTTAACCAATGCCCCAACAACTTTTATGGATTTAATGAACAGATTCTTCAAACCATTCCTAGATTTGTTCGTGATTGTGTTCATAGATGATATCCTAATCTACAGTAAGAGTGTTGAGGAACATGAAGAGCGTCCGGCGGTAGTCTTCAAGTCTTGAAACAGGAGAAACTATATGCTAAATTTTCAAAGTGTGAATTTTGGTTGGAAGAGGTAGCCTTTTTGGGTCATGTTGTATCAAGGGATGGAATTATGGTAGACCCCCAGAAGATAGAAACAGTGAAGAACTGGCCAAAAACGACCACTCCGACAGAGGTTAGAAGTTTCTTGGGTTTGGCTGGGTATTATAGAAGATTCGTAAAAGGTTTTTCTAGTCTTCGCTCATTTGACCCGTTGACTCAAAAAGCGGTTAAGTACCGGTGGTCAAGCATGTGAAGCAAGTTTTCAAACTAAAGGAATTGTTGATCATCGCACGATCCCAACCTTACCATCGGGACAAGAAGGGTTCATACCTATTGCGATGCCTCTAGAGTTGGGTTAAGATGTGTCTTGATGCGGTTTGGAAAGGTTATCACAGATGCATCTAGGCGATTAAAGATACATGAGAAGAATTATCCAACTCATGACTTGAAATTAGTTGCGGTGGTGTTTGCCTTACGAATATGGAGACATTATTTGTATGGTGTGCATGTGGACATATTTACATATCATAAGAGTTTGCAGTACATAATCACGCAGAAGGATTTGAATCTCCGACAAAGAAGATGGTTAGAGTTGCTTAAGGATTATGACCTTTGTATTCTTTACCATCCTGGGAAAGCCAACGTGGTGGCTGACGCACTCAGTAGGAGATCAATGGGCAGCTTGGCCCATTTGGTAATACAAAATAGGGGTATTGTTCGGGAGGTACAAAGATTGGGAAACCCTGGGGTTAGCTTAATCGAGATCGGTGAAGGTAGGGTGGTGGTACATGATACCTCGCAGTCTGCCTTAGCTTCAGAAATAAAAGAAATTCAGTTTGAGGATACGGAGTTTGTTGGATTTCGGGAGAGGAACCAACAGGGAAAACCTTCAATTTACATTGGGAGATAATGACGAACCTTCGGTATAGGGGTAGGTTATGTGTTCCTAAGGTAAAGGATCTAGGAGGAAGATCTTAGATGAGGTCACAACACAAGATATTCCATTCATCCAGTCAACAAAATGTATCAGACCTCAAGGCAAATTACGGTGGGACGGGATGAAGAAAGACGTTGAGTTTGTCGGGAGGTGTCTTATATGTCGCCAGTGAAAGTGAACATCAAAAACTGGCGGATTACTTCAGACATTGGAGTCCCCATGTGGAAGTGGGAGGCGATTCATATGGATTTCGTAACTGGTCTACCGAAAACTCGAGAAGGGTATGAGTCTATTTGGGTGATTGTTGATCGACTTACAAAGTCAACCCATTTCTTACCTGGCCAAGACTACGTGACGCGCACCACAATACACACAGATTATTTGAAGGAGATTGTGCGGTTACACGGATTCCCTTACAAATTATTCCAGATAGGGTTCCCGCTTCACCTCACACTTTTGACAAAGTTTCCAGCAGGTCTCTGACAAAAGTTATGTTAAGCACGACTTTCCACCCATGCAAACGGATGGGCAAGTCGAGCGAACAATTCAAACACTTGGCGAGTTGCGATCTTGTGTGTTAGATTTTCGTGGAAGCTGGTTGGACCATCTATGTATAATTGAGTTCGCCACAACAATAGTTTTCACTCTAGCATACAAATGGCCCCGCTTGAAGCATTATATGGACGAAAATGTAGGTATCCACTGGATTGTTCGAGGAGCGAGACGCAATCGCTCGGACTGAAGTCATTCAAGAAACAAATGATAAGGTACAAATGATTCGGGAGAGGATCAAACAGCTCATAGTCGTCATAAGTCATATGCGGATCATCGGAAAGAGATCTTGAATTCCAAGAGGAGAAAGTATTTTTAAAAGTGTCCCCAATGGCGGAGTGATGCGCTTGGTAAGAAAGGGAAATTGAGCCCAAGGTTTATTGGGTCATGAGATCTTGCGAAGAGTGGGAAATGTGGCTTATGAATTAGCACTTCCACAAGTGGAAGCGGTGCATCCGGTGTTTCATGTGTCAATATTACGAAAAATACTTGCACGATCCAAGTCACGCCGTCCTTCCCGGAGATAGTTCTTAATGAAGAGCTTCAATATGAAGAGGTTCCGTGGAAATACTTGATAGGAAGGTTAAGCGCCTTAGAGTAAAGATATTGCTTAGTGAAGGTCCTATGGAGGAATCACTCCACGAGGAAGCCACCGGGAAGTCAAGAGGCGATGAAAGTCAAATATCTATTCCTATTTGACTAAGGTAAAAAAAAAAAATGTGTTACATAGTACTTCATATGTGTGCCATTTGAGTGTCTATATGCATGTGTTACAACTTTATTCACATTCGAGGACGAATGCTTCTTAAGGAAGGGAGAATGTGAAGCCTCAAATTCAAATTTGTTACAATAACAATAAACATTATTGTGTCTATGTGATTATGTTACGACCTTATTCACATTCGAGGACGAATGTTGCTTAAGGAGGAAAGAATGTAAAATCCGGAAAATAATAATAATATATAGTTGTTGGTTGAGTTAATAAAAATACATATATATAAGAAAATAAAGAATAAATTGCATGGGATGAAGTTAGTGTTAAAGTTGGATAAATAGATAGATAAAAAATGAAAATAAGAAAATAAAAAAATAAAACAAAAGAGAAACAAAAACAAACAAACAAAGAAAAAAATGTCAAGTGCTGGCACGTGGCATGCACATCCTTCCTCTCCCCTTTTCATTTCCTCCAACTCTTGTCATTCCACCTCCCATAAGTTATGTAATCATCCCCACTTATACATTGTATTTACACACAAACAAAGTACATAACATAAAGGTTAGAAAATCAAAAAAACAAGTGAAAAGAAGAGGAAAAATACCAAGAGGGCAAGAAGAACAAGAAGCAAAATACTTAGAGAGTAAGAATAATTTTAGCAACCACACAACAATAATCTTCACACTTACAAGGTGAGTTTTCTCACTCAGAAATTCTTGGTAACATCCTTTATTTTTAGTTCAATACATGTTAGAATAAGAATTGAGTGTTGAAAAGAAATATTGAACTTTTGATTGTTTAGACAACTAGTTGCGTCATGAACTTTACGAACTGTTCTCACTGAGTTATAATTGTTAGAATTTGATGAAATTCGGAGGAATTGTACACCTCTCTAATATGATCATATAGAACCAAAAATGAGGTAAAATGGACGTACGGTTTGAAATTTATCATAGTTCAAAGTTCCTGCCTTAGATTTGGTCGAAATTCGGAAAGGCATAATTACGGACTGTTTTTATTGAGTTTTACTTATTAGAATTATATGAAAATTTCCATGGTTGTAAGTCTCTCTGTTACAGACAGATATATATAAAGATTTATTAAAACGGACTTACGAGTTGAGAGTTATTGTAGTTTGAAGTTGCTGCCTCGGATTCGTCGGAATCCAGAAGGGCAGGACGTTGAAACGTAAAACTGTACTAATCTGTGGGAATATGAAAATTGTTTCTAAATGAAAGTTCTAGATCTCTTTGTTGTGGACATTTTGAGACCTTACGGGGGTCTATCCGACTTACGGATTGAGAGTTATCGCTGTTTAAAGTTTCTGCCTCGGATCTATCGAGATTCAGGAAGGGTAGCGAATAAAAGTGTAAAACTGTACCAAATGGTACAGAATATGAAAGGATGGTTCACATGGAGACGTGTAGCTCTCTGTTCTCGTCGTTTTGAGATTTTATGGGGCTTGAACGGGTTTCTGATTAGGAGTTATGACTATTCTAAGATTGGGTGTTGTTTAATAAATATTCTGCCGAAATAAATTTCATGTGGCTGTTTTGAGTATAAATTTGTGTTAGTTATGCAAAGTAGTTTTAAATGAAATTTGGTAAAGTGAAAGATCCCGCCTTACCTTAGTTTCCGCTGAGAAACACCTTAGTTGGAGTTATGGTTAAAAAGTTATAATCGTTACAAGTATGAATGACAGAATGTTAGAAAAGAGAATAGTATTTATTTGATCTTCTGAAAAATATGAAAAGTGAATACGTGTTCACATAAATATATAAATATATAATGGATCGGGTTGCACGCCGCAACAAAACGTAAAGTGAATACGCGTTCACAAATACGTAAACATAATGGATCGGGTTGCACGCCGCAACAAAACGTAAAGTGAATATATGTTCACAAATACGTAAATATAATGGATCGGGTTGCACGCCGCAACAAAACGTAAAGTGAATACACATTCACAAATACGTAAACATAATGGATCGGGTTGCACGCCACAACAAAACGTAAAGTGAATACACATTCACAAATACGTAAACATAATGGATCGGGTTGCACGCCGCAACAAAACGTAAAGTGAATACGTGTTCACAAATACGTTAATATAATGGATCGGGTTGCACGCCGCAACAAATATGAAAGATGAACACATGTTCACCTATATATAAATATGAAAAGTGAATACGCGTTCACAAATATATAAATGTAATAAACATGTGGAAATGCAGGGGAATGTCTTAACGTATAATACGAGATAAAATGAAGTGTTAGTTAAACCAAGAATTTCCTATGAGGAGTTGTTGCATATTTAAAGATGTTGTAACCTGATATGTTTTTGCAATATGCTTATTACGTTATAATGTGATTGCACTTGGAATATAGTGGTGTTACTTTGAATTGCAGGGTAAGGTTCTCACTCAGCCCCAGATGGTAGGGCTGACTCTTTATTTAACATGTTTCAGGAAAGGGTGATAGAGGAAAGACTCCACGTCAAGGCTAGCGATCGTCCATGACTATTTTCATACCAAGTCCATTGTTTCGGCTTGGTACTGGCGAGTTCGTAATGTCGGCCCAATGTCTCGGGATATGCCCGTGTGGAATGATCTCCCTTCCAACTTAGAATAATATTTGTCAGTATGTCTATGTAGAAACAATATTTGCACGAGTATGGGCTCGCGTTATATTTTCAATAAAGTCATAAACAAATTTCTTTATTGTTATTTTTATTAATAGCTCCGTATTTGAATATAAGTTTAAATTTCTAAATAAAGAGAATTAAATGGTGCTCCTGGTGGAAAATAATTGTCCAGGTGCCATCACGCCCTAAGTAAAGACTTAGGAAAATTTGGGGCGTGACACGCTCCACCTCCGGCTTTTGTGTATTTTTAGGGGATAATCTGATTTCTTGATCCGCTGCTTACAGCACTACCCTATCTCGTTCGGTGTCGATCTTTGAATCTGAGGCGTTGCAAATGTGGTAGCTGAGATTTGTTGGCTCAGAAATTTACTGTTAGAACTTCAGTGTCCTTTGCGTCAGACATCTATTGTGTACTGTGATAACATCTCTGTCATCTATCTTTCTCATAATCCGGTTCAACATCAACGAATCAAGCACATTGAGATAGACCTACACTTCGTTCGTGAGAAAGTTGCGCTAGACCATGTCAGAGTGTTACATGTTTCATCAACCTATCAATATGCATATATATTTACCAAAGGACTTCCGAGACAGTTATTTCTTGATTTCAGATCCAGTCTCAGTGTCCGGCCTCCTCCCGCTCCGACTGAGGGGGTGTGTAAACGTGTAGGTGTAATTAATAATATCCCCACTCATAATTAGAATATTTGTATAAATATAATTATGGTAAGACTAAGATTCGTCTTGTATATGTGACTAGAATTCCTATTGTAATTCTAGAAAGGACATATATATATATTTGATATTAATGAAAAGACTCCCTAAGGAAGATTAATATCATCTTACATAAATTACTCACGACAATTACTAGTTTATTTCTGAACTAAAAAACGGTATCTAATATGCTGATTTTTCGGGTTGGAATAAACTTCATCTTCTATTGCCTGTAAATCTAGAAAGGCTTCTATTTTCTAGCCCAAATTAAATATAAAGTGCTAAATGAGGTGGAATGCAACAATTGAGAACAATTGTTTGTTTGTTGTCATGTGTCTTAGATACAAAACATTGTACTTGTTGGTATGAATTGTGAAATGTTAGTTAAACACACATATGGCCTCTTTCTCTATGTATTAAGTATCTACTGAATTTCAACTTTCATCTGTGATTAATTCAGGTCCATGTGGAACTCAAGGTATTCCTATTCGTGATGGACTAACGGAAAGTAGATTGACGGATCTTCTACATATATACATCTGAGTATGTTCTTACCTATGAAGACAATGGTGGTGATTGGATGCTTGTTGGTGATGTTCCATGAGAGTAAGTCTGATGTCTAATCTGAATTCCTTGAATTTTCCGACCACTCTCTTGCATTAATCTGATTTAAACCTGTCAGAAGGTACTCTTAAGTGAACGAACAGAAACACCAGCGTGAGAAACTTGTATTTTTTCCTCAAATTTTATGGATATCATACATTACTGAAGAGTTTCCTGATAGAGTAACTAATTTACTGGATCATTTTGCCTATCTGCCATATATCTGCTTCCATGGATGAGAGTAAAAAGGACGAAAACATTTGAAATTTTTATTTATAACTTAAAATCATGGAGGTTTTATATGTGATGCTTTAGCCATTGAATTATTAGATCATAGCAATGTGAATACTTCTAGTTACTTCCTTCTCTCTCTTTCTCTATTGTTCAATCTTGCCTCGTCCGACTCGGGTAATTGTCGCACCCGTTTTTGATCGAGAAGTCTGAACGGTACTGCAACATTGCTCTTTAACGCGGTTCTCTGGATGGAGAAAAATGTTTGTTTTGAGAAGTCGCCACCTAATTAGTTAAGTGAATTAGGACACTTGGACTATTGGAATTGATCTCCATTTAATGGTATGCGAAATTGATGAGATTCTGGATCAGAGTTCATTATTATCCTAAAGGGAAGAGGTTAAACATCCTTTAAGATCCGCTAACTTGCGGTTATCCTGTCAAACCTAGGTTAATTATCTATCACACTTTAGAAATATATGTATATTTAAAAAATATATACTTTAAGGAAAAGAATGTTTGAAAATATTGAGACGGACCTAAAAAATAAATAAACTTAGCGGTTTACGATTTTAATCTATCATTTTGTAATTATTAATTCTAAGTTTGTCTATTCTAAATATTTTCAATAATTACAAATACAATACAATACAGAATAAAATAAAACTGAATACAACAAAAATAAAACTCTGAGGGTGTCTTAACTTCTTTAAACTTCATAGTCATTCTTCACAAGCTGCTAAGAACAAACAGTTAGAAATATCAAAATATAATAAAATCTTCGGATCCGCACAAAACAGTAAACGTTTTGAATACGGAGGGCTCATATATATAAAAAAATGGGACATCCTAAACATGTTTAGCTGTGAAAATTCGCCCCGCCAGCGCATGTTGACATCCGGTGTAAGTGGAAGAAATCATCATTGCCCAAAGATTTTATTTCCGTCTTTGCAACTGTGGAGACCTAAAAAATCGACGAATAACTTTTTCATCGGTCAATCAAGTGTAGTATTTTGTTCAAAATCAGTTTAATAGAAGGAGCAAAATGGTAATATCGTCCAAAACCAGTATGGAACAACAAAACAGTAGCAACACATCAAGCCAGTAAACAAAATCAATTTCAGAACACACCAACAACCACCAAGAAACTTCTCCAACAACTGACGGAACTTCAGAATGTCGCCGGAGCAACAAAAATCTAAAATCAGTAACAACAAAACATGCGACAAATCCCAACAACAAAGTAACCGAAGTCGCCTGAGTTTTTAAAACTCCGGCGAGTACAAAAAAAACTGTGAAGGGGCCCACAGAAACCCCAAACACAGGTTTCGAAAGATGAACCCAACAGAGGCCGCCAGAGTTTTATAACTCCGGCAAGATACCATAGAACACAAGAAAAATCAGTCCAACATAGAAATCAACAACAGATAACTGACGGAACCAATATAGGTCGCCGGAGTTTTAGAACTCTGATAAGACTATAAAAACGCAATATCAGTCCAATAACCAAACCAACAACAGATTCCTTCCAAATCAAAGTTCACCGGAGTTTTTAAGAACTCCGGCTAGATATAAAGGATCCAAAAAAAATCATACAGAATTCGTCCAATAAACAGCCAAAATATATGCAAAAAATTGTGGTGATGGCCGGAGCATTTTCCAACGTAACAATAACGAGCAAAAGGGGGAGAGACGGCGTCACTTCGACGGTAAAAATACCAGAGCGGCGCCGTTGTGACTGTTGGAGTTGCGAACAGTGGTGGTGGTACTCGAACTCCGGCGGCGTGACTTCGCCGGAGTTAGTGCAGTGGTCACCGATGGGGTTTTCACCGAATTTCTGGTTGGTGTGACAGTGGGGTTCAATGACGGGGTTGTAGTGAGGTGAAAAAATGATAAAAATGAGAGGGGTGAGATTATAGGGATGTTGTGGCTGTTGTTAAGGTGAGAGGATGAAAAATCAGAAAAATAAAAGGAAGGGTGTGCGGCGGCTGAAGTGTTTGGGTGGTGATGATGGTTCGAACTCCGGCGGTGTGAGTTCGCCGGAGATGAATGGGTGAAGAAGGGGTGTCACTGATT
The DNA here is from genome assembly GCA_029844215.1 of Przewalskia tangutica. Taxonomy (NCBI): domain Eukaryota; kingdom Viridiplantae; phylum Streptophyta; class Magnoliopsida; order Solanales; family Solanaceae; genus Przewalskia; species Przewalskia tangutica. The sequence goes on from CM056718.1 coordinate 146,182,849, forward strand.
GGGTTTTTTTGGGGAGTCCTTCTAGAAATGAAAATGAGGGGGTAGTGATATAGAGGAGTGATGGACAATGGACCGAATTTTCCGGCGAATTTGGTGTCGGAAAATCTGGCGGGTATTGGGGCGGCGGCGGCTGATTGAGGGGATGGGGGAAGATTGGATTGTTTTTTGTTTTGTTTTTAGGTTAGGTTTAAAGGTTTGGGAATTAAAGGGGAGGGGTATTGGGCTTTTAGGGGGGTAACCGACTGGGCTTTGGGGATTGGGCCTGGCCGGTCCGAAAATTAAAAGAGGGAATGTGTTTTTTTTGCTTTTATTTTATTGTGTTGGATAGAATATTTTGGGTTGTGATTTAAAATGTAAAGATAGGTTTATTAATTAAAACAAAGTGCTTAAAATTGTAAATTAATTAAATAAAATGACAATATAAATATAATATTTCTGATATGCTTAATGTTTAATTAAATTAAATATGTGATGTCAATTTGAATATAATATTTAGAAAAAAATATGATTATGGTATAAAAATACAGAAAATGATGATAAAAAATGGTGTGTTAAAAAATACTTAAAATTGTATTATATAATCGAAAAGATGAGACAAAATTGGGTGTCAACAACTTATCCCTCTTTGGCTGAAGACGATGAAAGAGTTTTCGAACAAAGACGTTGACTTGTAGTCAATTTTGTGTTCATCGTCAGAATTAGAATAAAGATCAGAAAATGCATGTGCAAAAGGAATTTTAAGAAGAATTGAAAGTAAATCTGATGCAGATTCAAAATTTTATCACAGTGTCGAATTATGATTACACTGGGTTACTACAATGCTAGAAAATTAAAAACAAAAATTTGTCCCAGTGTCGAATTATGATGACACTGAGTTGCTGTGATACTGGAAAATTAAAGACAATGTCGACGCAGATTCAAAATTTTGTCACAGTATCGAATTATGATGACACTTGATTGCTGCGATCCTAGTAAATTAAAGATAGACTGACGCCGATTCAAAATTTGTCCCAGTGTCGAATCTTGATGACACTGGGTTACAGTTGTGATAGGGTGCTGAAAGAGACAGAGTGTTTGTTCCCTGAAATGGCCCTAGGGTATTTGTTCCCGAGGTCAAGATGAAAAAAGGTGTTTGCAGATGCTAAGAAAGACAGAGTGTTGGTGAAGTCATTGTGTTGACAATGTTGATGATGTCATTGTGTTGACGTAATGATGTTGTCATTGTGTTGATGATGTTGATGGCGTCATTGTGTTGACGATGTTGATGACGTCATTGTGTTGATGCGGTGATGATGCCATCATTGTGTTGACGATGTTGATGACGTCATTGTGTTGACATGTCGTCATTGTGTTGCTGATGTTGATGATGTCGTCATTGTGTTGACGATGTTGATGGTGATGCCGGTGTAGATGTGCAATGTTGATGTCATCGTTGTATAGAAGAAGTGAAGATGACGCCGGTGTACAGGCGCAATGTTGATATCGTTGTTGTATAGACGAAGTGAAGATGACACCGGTGTACATGCGCAATGTTGATGTCGTCATTGTATGGACGAAGTGAAGATAACGCTGGTGTACATGCGCGACGCCGATGTCGCTGCCAGATAGACGGCGAAGATGACGCGTCGGTACAGCACAATGCTGATGTCGTCGTTGTACAAACGAAGTGAATATGACGCCGGTGTACAGACGCAATGTTGATGTCGTCGTTGTATCGATGAAGTGAAGGTGACGCCGGTGTACATGCACAATGTTGATGTCTTCGTTGTATGGATGAAGTGAAGATGACGCCGGTGTACAGGCGTAATGTTGATGTCATTATTGTATGGACGAAGTGAAGATGACGCTGGTGTACAGGCGCAATGTTGACGTCGTCGTTGTATTGACGAAGTGAAGATGACGCATGTGTACAAACGCAATGTTGATGTCGTCGTTGTATGGACGAAGTGAAGATGACGCCGGTGTACAGACGCAATATTGATGTCGTCGTTGTATAGATGAAGTGAAGATGACGCCGGTATACATGCGCGATGTAGATGTCGTCATTGTATAGACGGCGAAGATGGCCGCGGTATGCAGCGCACGCAGATGTCGTCGCCAGATAGACGGCGAAGTGAAGATGACGCCGATGTACATGCACAATATTGATGTCGTCGTTGTTTAGACGAAGTGAAAATGACGCCAGTGTACATGCGCAATGTAGATGTCGTCGTTGTATAGACGAAGTGAAGATGACGTCGGTGTACATGCGCAATGCTGATGTCGTTGTTGTATAGACGAAGTAAATATGACACCGGTGTACAAGCGCAATGATGTTGTCGTCGTTGTATAGACGAAATGAAGATGACGCCGGTGTATAGGCGCAATGCTGATGTCGTCGTTGTATAGACGAAGTGAAGATGACGTCGGTGTACATGCGCAATGCTGATGTCGTCGTTGTATGGACGAAGATGACGTCGTTGTATGGACGTATCGTTTTGTGACCTGCCTGGTTTGAAATGACTTTGTTACCTGGATGTATGTGTCTGCGTTGAAGGCGTCGTTGCATGGACGCATTGCGTTTGTGACCCGCTTGAGTTGAAATGACGTTGCATAGACGTTGTGCGTTTGCGACCCGCATGGGCTGAAATGTCGTCGTTACATAGACTTTGTGCGTTTGTGACCCGCATAGGCTTATTGTTGTTCTCCTTGCTTTTGCTGATATGAGGATCCTGTACTGAAAGAAAACTTGTGAGTTTTAGGAAAGGGGCGGCTGATTCGCGTCGACTTTGTAGCTTTGGCTCTTTACACTTGCATACATAGACTGGTTTGGACTGAATGCTCAATTGGCCGGCTCTTTTCCCTGTTTATTGTCGCCTTCTTGCAGTAAAACCTTAAAATGTCCAGTTTCTGGTATATGAAGATTTTGAACTTTCAACTGGTCAAGACCGAGTCTTGTGTAGGTAGCTTGCCTGCTCTATCAAAGTGATCAGATGAGCTTATCTTCTTATGTGCAGAACAAAGGAGAAAAATTTCTAATGGTGTGACCAAATACGATGTGGATGCCTACGTATCCCGCCGAAGAAATCAGGTCAAGATGTAGTTCGTGATGCAAATAATAAGGACTTTTATAATTTTCAAACAATGTGGACCGAAGCCAATGTGGCCACCTACGTATCCTCCGAGGGAATTAAGTCAAGACGCAGTTCGTGATGCAAAAAATAAGGACTTTTATGATTTTCAAACAATGTGGACCGAAGCCAATATGGCCGCCTACGTATCCTCTGAGGGAATCAGGTCAAGACGTAGTTCGTGATGCAAAAATAAGATTTCCAATATATGTATTTTTTGTTATTTTTCTGAAAAAATGGAAAAACAACATCACGTTCTGACTTCCGTTGATACCAACAATTAGTATTGTGCTTAGAATTTACGTTATTTGGTTTCAGTCTAACCGAGATTGACTCCATGGTAATTGACACAGCTTCAGATGTACCTCATACATACCTGAGTGTCGACACTCGCTTCAAGCAAAGATTTCAAACTATACACATCCTCATATTTCAAAAGTCCTCACTGAAAGAAAGTCTCATCCTCACATATATTTTAATATTTTGAACTTTGAGACGTTTAGGGAAGTACGCTCACACTCAGAAGGATGTTCAATGCTTGCAATTATGATACCATAGGCTTGACCTTCATGTAAGTATCCACTAATGTGAGAACCCTCAATATAAGATCATGTAGGGCTTGTCATGGGCTTGTAATGTAGGTTTGAGGGAAGGGATGAATATCATTTGGGTAAAAGGTAACTAATCCTTTCTCGAACGTTGGACTACGTCCGTTCTTGATATTTGTGCGCTTTAATGTTGACCTGCTTCTTTTTTTGTCCCAGTTCTTTTGTACTGACTTCTTTTTGAATCTTTCGTTTGGAGCCCTTTTTTTTCCAGAGTTATTTTCTCATTTCATTCATCATTTTTTTTATAATGTCGGGACTTTGATTTCTTCTTTTTGTGAAGTCGTCTTTTGTGTTTTTTTCTTTTCCCTTTTGGAACTTTGACAACTTTTGTCTTTGAAAACTTCAACTAGAATTTTTGTCAGTCACTTGCACATTTTTAAAGCGCTCAAGGAGGTCGGGCAAAGAGAGGGATAGTGCGTATGCACTCAGAAAGGGTATAGGCTTAATATGCGGTTGTCAAAAGAAATAGGCTTTAAGCTCAAAGGGGGAATGCTACGGATAATGTTATTTGGTAGACTGCAAAGGCTCAAACGGATCAAAGAAAGTCTACGATCATTTTCTATACCGAGTGTTACTCAGGATTTCGCCACAACAAACATTTAGGCCAAGTTCTAGATCACAATGCAATGCAATTGAACTTATTCTAAAACTCACCACACAATGCACATGAAACGATGAGGTTGATTTCGTTCTTATCTTAAAAGCATGCAAGACAATGTCATTACAGGTGTGAGTGAGAGGTACCAAAATAATCTATGATTTACCACGAAGTCAACTCATACTGATTATTATTCATTCTTTCCTATGCACACTCTAAGCGTATTTGGTATCAACCAAGTCAAACAATGGTACTTAAAATATTTTTTGTATATATATATATATATATATATTTGAATAAAGTGTATCAAATGATACTTGAAAAAAATTGTTTTTTTTAATAAAGGGTATCAAATGATACTTGAGAAATATATATATAATATTGAATAAAGGGGGTAGGGCTGCCTACGTATTCCGCCGAGAGAATCAGATGCGCATAGTTCGTTCAGATAGGTTATAATGTGTATGCTTAAAAAGGATTGGTATATGATAGGATGATAAGAGTAAAAGTTTGTGCAAAATAAATGATTGTCCAGTATAGAATGAATGCAAAGTAAAATGACTGTCCATGATATGATGAATGTAATAAAAAATGAATGTCCATGACAGAATGAATATAATGAAAAAATGAATGTATGTGATAGAATGAATGAAATGCATGGGTGAACCAAATATGTCCTCCCTTTTATTATTATCATTTTTTTATGTGGTGCTGAACCCAAGATGGGTTGCCTACGTATCACACCGTGTGGTGAGAATCAGACACGCGTAGTTCGGAAGGATATGTTATCCGATGTATGATATGAATGTATTATGTAATTTAAAACTAAGCATGTCAATTGAATATGCAAGTATGTATAAAATACAAAAAGTATAGACAACTCAGAGTGATGTCTCGTTGAATCTGGTGTTGGATGACTTCTTTCAGTCGAAACATCTTCCGATCATGGATTGATTTTTTTGTAAATCGCTTGATCGTTTTGCGAGGGCGCGTTTCTGCAAAAATAAGAAACGGGTGAGAGTAAAAAAATGACGGAAAAATAATAAAATGCGAGAGTACGACAATATAGTCAAGACTCTTCTGTTTGGTTTGTTCGGACTGAAGGCTGATTGACTCCTTTCAGTCGAAAATATCTCTCGACCCTCTTTGTGACGGTTTTGTTTTGTTCTTTCCTGGAGTATCTCGAGGGATAATATTTTAGAACGACCATCCCCAACTATTTGTGCGGACGGTCTTCCTGCGAAAGATACGAGAAATGGGTGAGAAAGGAAAGTCACAAAAATAATAAAATGTAGGAGTATGACAGAATAGTCAAAAACTCTCCTGATTGGTTCAATCGGACTGGAGGTTGATGTTTCACAAGGTCCGAATCGTGTTGTATAAGAGCGATTTACCCTTTACTGGTAACACAATGCATGTCCCATGGACCAAAATATGGTATTGCCCCAGTAGAAGTTCTGATTGCAGTATGACAGCAAAAAGTGCAAAGTGCAAATGTCCGTGCCCGAAGTTACAAGCACATGACATGATATGTACAAAGTTAAAATGGTAATTTATTGCTTTAAATAATATGTACAGAGTTGCAAGCGACAAATAATGGTAAGCAAACTGCATGCAAATCAAGTGTGCACCCTAATATGCTTGAGACCTCTCTTATGTCAGAGATGGACCTAAACGCCAAATATGCGAGATTGTGATAGACTGATCCAAGTTGCTAAACATTAATGCTTTTATTGGAAATAAAGACAAGATGAATGTACATTTTCCAATTTTGGCATGTCATGATTAGGCTTGAATTCGTCTATCATTATCACGCTACACATATATGCTTATTGGTCGTTGGCTTGGGAAACCCGTCGACAATTTGGTGAATTTCCTAATTGTGGAGACGATACCAAAGATCGACTCACCTGGGGTAAATGCATGCATGACTTAAGATAAATGTGGTATAGCTCTATCCTAAATTTTCTATGATTTGGCTTACTAGACCTGAGTTCGGCGGACTACTCGAGTGAGAAATTTACGCGGCCGTCCAGACGAACCGGAAAACTCTGTGTCTTTGCCAACTCTCCTAAAATTGGGTAATTGAAAAAAATTTGCGGGTGCGTAAAACACACATCGCGTGTAATGTGTGATATTGTCAATTTTCCGTAAGAGATGAAGTATGAGCGGAATGTCAATTTAAGGAGTCGCCACCTAATTAGGTAAGTGAATTAGGACACTTGGACTATTGCAATAAAAATACTGCAATTGATCTTCATTTAATGGTCTGCGAAATTGATGAGATTATGGATCAGGATTCTTTATTATCCTAAAGGGAATGGGTTAGACATCCTTTAAGATCCGTTAACTTGCGATTATCCGGTCAAATCTAGGTTAATTATCTATCACACTTTAGAAATATATATATTTTAAAAATATATATACTTTAAGGAAAAAAATGTTTGAAAATATTGAAACAGACCTAAAAATAAATAAACTAGCGGTTTACTATTTTAATTTATCATTTTTTAATTATTAATTATAAGTTTGCCTATTCTAAATATTTTCAATAATTACAATTACAATACAATACAGAATAAAATAAAACTGAATACAACAAAAATAAAACTCTGAGGGGTGTCTTGTCTTCTTTAGACTTCATAGCCATTCTTCACCGCTAAGAACAAACAGTTAGAAATATTAAAATATAATAAAATCTTCGGATCCACACAAAATAGTAAACGTTTTGAATACGGAGGGCTCAGATATATAAAAAAGTGGGACATCATAAACAAGTCCGCATTTGCGAAAATTAGCCTGCCGGTAGCGTGTTGGCATCGGTGTGAGTGGAAGAAATCATCATTGCCCAAAGATTTTATTTCCGTCTTTGCAACTATGGAGGCCTAAAAAATATACGGATAACTTTTTCATCGGTCAATCAAGTGTAGTATTTTGTTCAAAATCAGTTTAATAAAAGGAGCAAAAGGGAAATATCGTCCAAAACCAGTATGGAACAACAAAACAGTAGCAACACAAGCGATAAACAAAATCAATTTCAGAACGCACCAACAACCACCAAGAAACTTCACCAACTACCGACGAAACTTCAGAATGTCGCCGGAGCGACAAAAATCTAAAATCAGTAACAACAAAACAGGTGACAAATCCCAACAATAAAGTAACCGAAGTCGCCTGAGTTTTTAAAACTCCGGGGATTACAAAAAAACTGTGAAGGGGCCCACATAAACCCCAAACACGGGTTAGAAAGATGAACCAATGAAGGTCGCGAGTATAAAACTCCGGCAAGATACCATAGAACACAAGAAAAATCAGTCCAACATAGAAATCAACAATAGATAACCGACGGAACCAATATAGGTCGCTGGAGTTTTAGAACTCCGGTAAGACCACAAAATCGCAAAATCAGTCCAATAACCAAACCAACAACATATTCCTTCCATATCAAAGTTCACCTGAGTTTTTAAGAACTCCGGCTAGATATAAAGGATCCGAAAAAAATCATACGGAATCCGTCCAACAAACAGCCAAAATATATGCAAAATAGTGGTGATGACCGGAGCATTTTCCAACAGCGAGCAAAAGGGGGAGAGACGGCGTCATTTCGATGGTAAAAATATCGGAGCGACGCCGTCGTGACTGTTGGAGATGCGAACAATGGTGGTGGTACTCGAACTCCGACGGCGTGACTTCGCCGGAGTTAGAGCAGTGGTCAGCGATGGGGTTTTCACCGGAGTTCTGGTTGGTGTGACAGTGTGGTTCAGCGACGGGGTTGTGGTGAGGTGAAAGAGATAATAAAAATGAGAGAGGGGTGAGATTATATGGATGTTGCGGCTGTTATTAAGGTGAGAGGATGAAAAATCAAAAAAATAAAAGGAAGGGTGTGCGGCGGCTGGAGTTTGGGTGGTGATGGTGGTTCGAACTCCAGCGGCGTGAGTTCGCCGGAGACGAAGGGGTGAAGAGGGGGGTGTCGCTGATTGGGTTTTTTGGGGAGTCCTCCTAGAAATGAAAAGGAGGGGGGTACTGATATACATGAGTGAGGGACAATGGATAAATTTTTCCGGCGGATTTGGTGCCGGAAAATTTGCCAGAAAAAGGATTGGGGCGGCGGTGGCTGATTGAGGGGATGGGGAAGATTGGATTTTTTTGTTTTGTTTTTTTAGGTTAGGTTTAAAGGTTTCAGAATTAAAGGGTAGGGGTATTGGGCTTTTAGGGGGTAACCGGCTGCGCTCTGGGGATTGGGCCTTGCCGGTCCAAAAATTAAAAGAGGAGATGTTTTTTTTTTGCTTTTATTTTATTGTGTTGTATAGAATATTTTGGGTTGTGATTTAAAATGTAAAGGGGGGTTTATTAATTAAAATAAAGTGCTTAAAAAATTATTAATTAATAAATAAAATGACAATATAAATATAATATTTGCGAAATGCTTAATTAAATTAAAAATGTGATGTCAAGTTGAATATAATATTTAGAAACAAATATGATTATGGTATAAAAATTCAGAAATTGATGATAAAAATTGTGTGTCCAAAAATACTTAAAATTGCAATAAATAATCGAAAAGATGAGACAAAATTAGGTGTCAACAGTAATCCTATTATATGGACCATTTTAGTATGCAATGCTTCTCATCTGTCATGAATTATTATATGTAGGATGTTCACAGAGTCTTGCAAGACGCTGAGGATCATGAGGAGTTCAGATGCAATTGGTTTAGTAAGTTAAAAGGGGTCTTTCCTTTTTATCAAAAAAAATAAAATTAGTTAGTGTTTCTGAAATTTAGTAGTTGTATGTTAAAACTAAACAGATGTAGGATGAATCTATATATCTCATATGAAATTTGATTGACAGTATGTCTGCTTCCTGCAGCTCCAAGAGCCATGGAGAAGCGCAAAAAACGTTAGACAAGCAGCGTTCTCGCTGAAAATATTCTTTCAGCAATGAAAATTGAAGTGTACTCTGCTGAAGTAGAAGCCTTGATTTGGATTTGAAGTTGGTACCACATTTTAAGTTTGTGTGTATTAAGTCGATTTGATGTACTTGGAAATAACCCTCTCATAGAAATATATGTTCGTATTCATATTCACAAGTATTCTCTGTTACTTTTCCTTATATTCTCACTGGTTGCTTCAGTAGGGCTTCAATTTCTCTTATGTAAATTGTCTCATCGTTTAGTAAATCTCTGTCAGTGTAGCTAAAGGGATTTATCTTGCCCCTTTTACATATAGTTATTTGGTTGACTTTTTTTTAGTTTAGTTATCAAGATCCTTTACAAACCAACTTTTGCAAAATAAGTGTATGGAGTAAACTTCGTATTGTAATGGACAATATTATGACATATGACAAAGTGAATGAGTCAGATTCAAGTCAGCCTTCAGGACCCCCGAAGGCGTTGACATTATATTAGGGGTATCAAAGAGCCACAAGTACAGGAAAACAGAAGGTTAAGGGTTCAGTTTGAATCCCAACAGGTGACCATTACTAATATGCCTTTAAACATTCGAAGAAAGTATTAAAAGCATTTATGGGCATTCTATGTACTATTATTACAACATTAATGTACTGATATTAATAGGGGCACAATTCATTGGAATGTGTAACCAAGAGTCTAAGTATAAATCGGACCAAACACTTCATCGTAAGGGCATCATATTCAATAAATATAATGCATATTAATTGCTTACACTGCTTTCTAAGTTCTTGTCTCAATTTAGCATTTCAACATTATTGGCAACAACTTGCTTAGAAGTCACGATACAAGGCTTCTCCAAGATTCAGGCTAATTTAATCTTAATAATTCCTTTAGATTTAATTTCTATTAGATTCAACTGTTAATTATCTTGCTATTTTGATCAGTGAGATCCATGTGTCCTTGACCACGTGTACAAATTCAACTGTACCAATTTGGCGCCCACTGTGGGCCATGGGAAGTAATGGTGTCACAAGTGACCCCGTTTCTTAATCTAACTATTTCTTTAGTCTTGTTTTGCTAAGCAACAATTTTCAGGTATGTCAGGACTCAATGACATCCATATTCCTAGGAACACTTCCTAGAACGAGCACGTCGGACTGAATGACTTTGCTATCCCAAATCCTGAATTGGAAGATTCAGCAGATGTGGAAGGAGCTACTTCAGGAGACGGTCAACCCCAGAGAGACCGGACTCCCACTGATGAAACTCTCAAAGAGGCTATACAGAACCTGAGGGCACAAAACTTCATGATAAGGGAGAAGTTGAGTGGTATAAGACGATTCCTCTCTTTATTCACATCTAATTTGGCCAATGACACTTCAGTGCCAAGGGCCACACCGGTACGTCCTGCGAATGACAATAATATTGCCGAACTGGACAGATGGAGTCAAGAAATGACGACGCATCAGAGAGCGTATCGGTTCCTAAAAATAATCCATTCCAAGCACATGTGTTGAAATTCATGAAGGAAATAACGGGCAAAGTAGACACGAATGCCCAAAAAGTAGAAAAGAATGCTAAGAAGTTTCAGCGCCAGTTCGATCAAATATTGGGGGCTCCTCTGGTTATAGAAGGTCCAGACGCAAAAAAGTATATTCAATTGACATATAAGCTAGAAGCTGCACCAAAACTGATTCCCAAGAGGTTAAAAATGCCAACCATATCAAAATATGAGGGGACGATGGATCCACAACAACATATAATGGCCTATACTATGGTCGTTAAGGGGAATGACTTTAAATAAAAACAAATAGAGTCGGTGTTGATCAAGAAGTTTGGTGAGACTCTGACTAAGGGAGCTTTGGCGTGGTATTTCCTTCTCACCGGGCACTCAATTAGTTCATTTTCTATTCTTGCTGATATGTTCATCAAAGCCCATGCAGGAGCACAAAAGTTTAAAACCATAAAGGCGGATATGTTCCATACTGCACAGTGAGAATTCGAGTTGGTTAGGGACTTTGTTACACGGTTCCAGAAGGAACAAATGTTGTTACCTGCAGTTTCAAATGAATGGGATGCCGAAGCTTTCACCAAAGGTTTGAACCCTTTGAGTTCAAATACCTCACGAAAGCTTAAGTAAAATCTCCTAGAATTTCAGGCAACAACCTGGGAGGACATTCACAACCCTTACGAGTCTAAGATTCGAGTAGAAGATGATTTGCTAGAGACTCCAGCTGGAGAAACATCCCAAAGAGCAGACAAGGGAACCATATCAGATCCCAATTGTTTGAAGAACTGCTTATAGCCTTAGCCTATGCCCGAAAAATTAGGCAGATGTCAGGGTTTTCGTTCTCTTAAAAAGCTAAACACAAAGGGAGATCCCGACAGGAATAACCACGACTTATTGAATCAAGACAAGGGGAACTCATCTAGTTCATCGGCAAACGGACTCAGGTACCCAAAACTATCCGATTACAACTTCAACATCGATAAAGCTCATATAGTAGCTGTGCTAATAACTCACCCAATATATTGGCACCAAAATCCCTCAGATCTGATCCAAATTCCAAGGATCAAACTTCTTGGTGCGATTTTTATGGCACCCACGGACATAAAACTGTGGATTACATACACCTTTGCGAGGAGCTAGCAGGAATGCTCAATATAGGTCACTTACAAGAGTACATAAGTGAAAGGGCCCGTAATAATTACGAAATAGGGGCTCCGGTTGAAGAGAAATCAATTTGGACGTATGGCCACTCATTATAAATATGATCTTTGGAGGATAAATGATCGCGAACACATTCTTCACGATTGTCAAAAAGACGAAGATTTATGTAACTTGGAAGAAGAGATTTCGGGAGGTTCCAAATGAAAGTGTCATTACCTTAATCAACGAAGATGCGATCGACGTCACCCTTCCACATAATTATGCTCTAGTAATTGTTGTGATATTTCTGTGTGCTAACGCAAGTGTACGTATCGCTAAAGTAATAAATATATGTAAGACCGAGTTATCGTCCACAGAGACTGGTTTGTCAAGTACCAAATATCTAATATATGATATCTATTTGGTTGACGTTCTTTTGTTTGAGAATTTTAGCTAAGAATTAAGACTAAAATAATTTGTAGAAAATAAACTAATGTGATGATACTTAGGGTTTAAAAAAGTTATGAAGGAAATTAGGGTTTCCAATCTCCTCAACTATCCACTCTTTCACTTGTTAATGCAATGCTAATGATTCTTCCTCTTATTAAAATAGCAAGTTAACTAATCCGTCTTATATTCTGGTTAGGACAACTCAATCTTATGCAGAAACCTTCTATATTTCTATGATAGATTTTACCACACATGAGGTTTAAGAACAATAACCTTAAATACTACATAAGTATCGAGGTACTTTCGTTCACGATTTTAACCTATGTCTAGACAACTACATCATATTCAAATCTCATCTTTTGGATTTTGATTCAAAATCATATAAGTTATGACAATTAATGGTCAATCAATTATCAAACAATCAATACAATATTGAATAGATCTTAATATAGCTGGAGAAGAAATCAATAACTATGCATTAACTGTATGAAAGAGTTTCAAGCGATTCGACGAAAAAACCTAATAAAGAAATTAGCTCCTAGACATTGTCATGCTAAGAACTAATTTAATATCCAATATAAACTGAATTAAAACAAAGGAAAGAAAAAATAACTTGAATAAAAGTAGTCTCCAATCTTGCTCTGTAGCCTCCTTCTAGCCTCCAAAGTATGATAATGAAATAAGACAGATTTTTAGGGTTTTATATCTGAGAAAAACTGCGTTCGGACCCTTTTATCCTTCTAAAATTAGGCCAGAATATGGAATTCCCGCGCCGGCGCCGCGACTCTAAAAAATCAGAGGCTCTCTAGACTTTTGGCACCGCGGCCCTGCATTTTGGTGTCACGGCGCTTTATGCCTGTAGCCCCGTGCGGTTGACAGTGTATTTTTTTGTCCGGATTCGTCTGATTTCTTTTTTTCTTCCCGAGACTTCTTAGGCTTTTCTTGTGCAATTCCATCCTCAAAAGCAATATTTTCTCCTTTATGACCGTTGTGACTCAAAAGAAAGAAAACACACATAACACTATACGAAACGCAAAAGAAAAGTGGAAAATACTAACTAAAAATGACCCAAAGGTGTATATAAAATAGACTCAAAAGTAATAACTGTCCCTATCTACTGCTTCGAGGTAAAAAGGGTATTGGCTGACCCCAAAAGTTCGTCCAGTATCATCCGGTGGAAAGTGGCCGAGAAGATGAAAATGCTGGATGAAATTTTACCGACTGCTAGGACACTCGCTGATTTTAATATAGTGAGTGAAACCACCAAGGGGGAAATTGATTTATCAATGGAAGCCAAGAGAGTCGTGAAAGAGACTAAGTTTTATATCATAAATGGTGACATGAGATACAATGCAATATTTGGAAAACCATGGCTTCACAATATGAACGCGGTTCTTCAACATTACATTTGCTGGTCATGTTCCTGGCGCTAGAAGAAATTAAACAAATTAGGAGAGAGAAACCAGTGGCTAAGGAAATGTCACCATAGAGGAACCGAAGGTGATAATGGATCAAAAATAACAATTAAAGTAGGTGGAGCCATTACCAGATGTGGTTGAGCAGACTTCGCTAGTAGAAGCAAATCAGACAAATCTAGAGGATGAACAAATAACTCTGCATAAGGAAACTCCAAAAAGGAAGGTATACCTAGGCACAGAGCTGACCCTGGAGCTTAGAGAGTCTATTCTTCAATATCTTATAATAAAAAGTGATTTTTTGCCTGGTCCATAAAGATATGACATGCATCCCTCCAGAAGTTGTAACTCACAGGTTAGGGTTGGATCTTAGTTTCCTCCCGTGCGGTAGAAAAAATGGCCAATTGTCGAGGTCCGCAACAAGTTTGTGAAAGAAGAAACATCTAGACTACTTAACATAGGGTTAGTATGGGAAGTCAAATACTCGGATTGGTTAGCCAGCATAGTTGTAGTTCCCAAAAAGGGAAACAAGTTTATAATGTGTATAGATTTTAAAGACCTTAATAAGGCATTCCCTAAAGACTCATTCCCGTTGCCGAATATAGATCAAATGATTGATGTTATGGCCGGGCATGAGGTTATGAGTTTTTTCTCGATGCATATTCCGGATATAATCCGATTAGAATGCACCTAAAAGATCAAGAGAAAACACCCTTTTTAACTAACTTCGAAACTTATTGTTACAATATCATGCCCTTCGGACCAACAAAAGTTGGAGCCGCCTACCAGAGACTCGTAAGTAAAATGTTAGAAAAATAGATTGGAAAAACTATGGAAGTATATATAGATGATATGCTTGTTAAGAGTTTGTGTGTAGAGGACCATTAATGTTATATGCAGGAAATATTTGAAATTTTGAGAATGTTCAACATGAAGCTTAACTCGGAGAAATGCGCCTTCAGAGTAGGCTCCGGGAAATCTTAGGTTTCTTAGTCTCTTAAATAGGGATCGAATTAAACCCGATAAATTTAAAGCCATTGAAGACATTACCGAGACCCTTGATAACGTGAAGGCAGTGCAACAATTGATCGGTCGGATAACAACTTTTAGCAGATTCATATCCTGGTCGTCGAAAAAATTTCATAAGTTTTTTTCACTTCTTAAAAAGAAGAATGACTTTGAGTGGACGCCTGAATGTCAGCAAGCCCTTCGCGATTTAATGTCTTACCTATCCAGTCATCCGATCATGTTAAAGCCGAAGGATGGAGAACAATCTCAGAAGTAGAGGTAACTGCAGTTTTGGTATGAGAGAAAAAAGGTACGCACTTTCCAATTTATTATGTTAGTAGGATCATGTCAGGGGCTGAAACACGGTACCCACTTCTTGAAAGATTTGCCTTTGCATTTGTAATGACATTGCGAAAGCTCCGGCCATACTTTCAATGCAACCTTATAGTCGTACTAACTACATTTCTCCTACGGAATATACTGCACAAACCCGAACTCTCTGGGCGATTGGCTAAATGGGTGGTAGAATTAAGCAAATTTAACATTGAATTTGAACCCCGGACTGCGATTAAGTCTCAAGTCCTAGCGAATTTTATTGTTGATTTCAGTCTTGGAGTAACACTGTAGGTGGTGAAAGAAGCCGCTCTGGCCTCGGGGACTCCCTCTAGGATGTGGATGTTATACAGCGATGGAGCAACCAACATTAAGGGGACCGATTTAGGAATAGTGTTACATATTCCAATCGGAGAAATTTTGAGGCAGGAGATTCATAGTATGCTTGTAACTAACAATGAAGCAGAGTATAAGGCTCTAATTGCAGGTCTTGAACTAATTCAGGGACTAGGATCAGAGATAGTTGACATCAAATGTGATTCCTTGTTAGTGATAAATCAGGTCCATTGAGTGTTTGAAACCAATGAAGAACACATGTCAAGGTACCTCGAGAAGGTTCTAAAGCTGCTATCCAAGTTTCAGGAATGGGCTTTGTACACATACTCAGAGAGGAAAATATAGAAGTTGATGCACTAGAAAATTTGGGCTCATCAACAGAGGTTGAAGGCTCAAAAGCCGAATAGGTGGTTCAGTTGCTTCACTCGGGGCTGGATCCTGCGGGGTATTATGAAGTGACTTTGACAAGCCTAGTATGAGATTGGAGGAATGAACTTACAGATTACCTCAAGCACAAGAAGCTACCAGAGGATCCGAAAGCATCTAAAGCCTTGACGACTAAAGTTGCTCGCTACTGCATTGTTGATGGAATACTTCATCGGTGGTACTACTACAGTCCACTAGCACGATGCGTGGGTCTCGAAGAAGCCGACTATGTGATTTGGAAAGTACATGAGGGAGTTTGTAAAAATCATTCAGGTGCAGATACTTGATGAGAAAACTGATGAGGGCTGGATATTATTGGCCCTAGATTGAAAATGATACAAAGGAGTTCGTGAAACGATGCGACAAATACCAATGTCATGCTCAACTATCGCACCAACCGAGAGAAGAATTGCACCCTGTGGTCTCCCCATAGCCATTTATGAAATGGGGGATGGACATAGTCGGACCCTTACCTTCTTCCCGGGGACATGTAAAATATATAATATTTATGACTGACTATTTCTATAAATAGGTTGAAACAACCTATAAAAAGGTTCAGGAGAAAGAGGTGATGAATTTCATTTGGCAATATATTATTTGTCGCTTCAGTATCCCAAAGGAAATATCTTGTGACAATGACCAACAATATTTTGGGGCTAAGGTTACCAAGTTCCTTGAGGATATTCATGTAAAATGCATCACCTCCACCCTCTATCATCCCAGTGAAAATGGCCAGACAGAGTCAACAAATAAGACCATAATTATCTAAAATTTGAAGAAGAAGTTGGAAGTTGCTAACAGTTTGTGGCCTTCTAAGCTGCCAAAGATTTTGTGGGAATACAAAACTATGGCAGAATGAGTACCGGGAAAACTCCTTTTTCCCTAGTTTATGGCATTGATGCATTGATCCCGGTTGAAGTAGGGACTCCGAGTCTATGATATCTCTGGTCATAAGAACAAACTAAGTGAGAATCAATGATGGTACAATTAGATTTGCTCGAATAATATCAAGATCTTGCATAAGTCTAGATGGTAGCTCAGAAGCAGCGGATGGAGTGGTACTACAACCATCGTGCCAACCTCCGACATTTCAAAGTCGGGGACTTGATACCCCGGAGGGTAACAAAAAACACTATGGAACTGAATGCAGGCAAGCTAGGCTCAAATTGGGAATGACCGTATGTTGACACCCAATTTTGACCCTCTCGTCCAGTCATTAACTATAAAATTACACTAATTTTGCAAAATAATTTTTTATAATTTAAATAATAAAATGCAGCAATAAAACATTAATACATGCACAAACAAGCAATTTAATAATGGCACCACGTCTTACGTAGAATATTAAGCACTTAGAGTCTCGCGCCCGCATTCATTAATTTTAAGCCCTGTCATAATTCTTAAATGATAATTAATAATAAATACGTCAATAAGTAATTTAGCAATGACGTCGTGTCAAATAGCATAGTCGTATTTATTAATACGCAAAACAATTTCATAATTTTTGTAGCGCCTGAAGTCATATTGTAATAATTTAAAGCATAACTCAAATAATGATAAATAAATAAATAAGATTTTAAATAACAGCACCGCATTTTTACGTAAAAGCATTAAGCAATCCTTAAATATCATATCTGCATTCAGCATTTAAATAATTTAATAATAATCTAAACCCCATTCAATTTTAATTTAACATCGCAAAATACGCATAATAAATAAGTTTTTAACGGCGTCGCATTATAAAAATATTAACGCCCGTCTTTATTTTTTATAATAATTTAAACTCAAACTTAGATGAATAAAGCACATAAATAATTTAATCACAATTTAAATAATAATTTACCGTTAATTAATTAATACACCTAAAACTAACACTTAAAACTAATACCCAATTAAAACTAACCTAAACCCAAACCAATTAAAATACCCCAAGCCCACTTATTTTTTCGTCCAAAACAAATCAGCCCAACAAATCCCCTGGCCCAAACCCGCGACCCGCGGCCCAGCACCCCACCCCTTTATTTTCCCCTTATCAGTCCAGAGCCCACGCCAACAACCCTTACTTTATCCTCTCCCCCCATCGTCAACAGCCCTTAGGGCATTTAACCTAAAAACCTAAACCTAAAAAAGCTTCCCCGTTCCCGTCGCCGCCTTCCCTCCAATACCAAGATCCCCGCTGAGATTCTCGCCTGAGAATCCGGCATAACCAAATATTTCCCTTACCGAATCAATAACAAATCCTACCATAACAAGAACAGTACGAAAATCAACCCAAAATCGCCCACAAAATCTCAACAAATCAGTACTAAATCACCTACGAATCGCACCAAATCAGTCCAAAATCGTGTCAATAGCTTACCAAACTTGGAACCCACAATTAGGACTATATAAGTGGATCGATTTCGCATCATAAAGCGAGAGGAGGCATCGTAAAATCGTAAAATAAAACAAGCAAAAAGCGAGCGCATAAATGGCAAGAATAACTGAACATCATGACTATAAAGGGAGATTTTCGCACATGCAATAGGGGAAGCAATCAACAGGAGACGGGGGGCATCGACTAACTCCCAGAATCAATCGAACACTAGCAGTGAAGGTTCTTACCAGCAAAATCAGGAATCCAAAGCACAAATCCGAAACCTTTATTTTCATAGCCTAGAACCGACCACAAATCGCATCGCTTTCAATCGCATAGCATAAAAACCTCCGAGGGGATCGACGACTTAATACGCTGTCTCGGTTCGCTGTCCGGAGAAGGTAAATTCATCGCCCTTGATTTTCCATTCGATTTATATTTTGTGATCTGTTTGATTGATAATGTGCTTGTCAGATGTGTTCAGAGTAATTTAACTATCATTTATACATGTGAAGTCCCTTTAAAGTATGTTTGACGAATTTGTTATTAATATTCACAACCACGATGTGTTCACTGAAGTATACAATTCATATGTGTTTTTTTTTTGTAAATTGACTTTCCATATACATTTTAATACCATCAAGTCTATCCCAATTGAATGAAAGTGACTAACAAATTGCAAACTGGTTGAATAATCTGGGAAATATCAATGAATGCCTAGAAGTCGTCAAGAGATCTATTCAGAATCTTATAGGTAGTTAAAACGATTCAGGACAGTGGTTGATTGATGATCATTGAGTGCACGAAATAATAGATAGCAGCAGAAATCAAAGGACATGAAACTACACAATAATATTGCGCCTACTAGTATGATAGACTAAACGGGACTACCTACTAACCTTCTACCTTGATTTGGGTTCTCCATGACATCCTATCTAAGGTCATGTCCTCGGTAAGCTGGAACTATGACATGTACTGTCTAATCACCTCTCTCTAATACTTCTTCGGCCTACCTCTACCTCTTCTAAAACCGTTCATATCCAACCTCTCACACCTCTACACTTAAGCACTTAAATAAAAATTACCCGGGGACTAAGATTAAGCCCAAAATTAATTAAAAGTCCATGAAAGCCCAAAGAAAAGAACATCTTTTTAAAAAAATTATTCAACAAATATCTTTTCAAAGTCGTTACAAGCTTCAGACTTAGAATGTAAAAATTGACAAAGGTAGTTTAACTAACTTCAGATTCTATTTCAAAAATGGAAAACTTATGAAACTATTTCTTTTGACTAAAAGACAATAAGCCAAAGCCTAAATTATCTATAAGCTTGAGAGAAGTATTTTCCTTAAGATGGAAATATGATGTTAAAAGAACAAGCTTGTGAACAATGAAGTATTCTAAAAAGAAATTTCATTCATTAAAACATAAACTGGGCACAAATGTGACCCCGGAACAAAATAAACACGCGCAAAAGGGATTGATATGTTCGTTCCATGGTCCGCAGGAGTGGACATATAAATAAAAAAACCATACAAAAGGGATCGACACGTTCGTCCCATGATCTGTGGACGGTGTTTCCAAAACAAAGTAACATAACTAATTGAAGTCTTGAGAGGTTGGGGGCTGAACGAGGCAATTGAGGTACTGCAGCTTCTGGGGTAACATTGGGAATAGTCGGCAGGGCTACCTGGGGCTAAGTGGAAGGAAGAATGTCTCCTTCTGTATAATTTTAATCTTCCTCTTTCTTGTCGATCAGTGCATCTTCTAGAACCGGTCGGTGGTCACGTTAGCAAGAAGAGACACGTCGCATGTGGTCACTAGAAAACTTACATATTGCTCATTGATTAACTTGTAAAGAGGAATGGTGGTATGCTGAGGAGACATCATTCAACTTGGTGTTGTTTTTCCAATGGGTAACATTGAAGTTGGAATATTAGGCCTTACTGTGCTGTTGACACATCGGGATTGCAGTCCTCATTAACAATGGTTCTGAAAGGAATAAATGTTGTTGGAGCTTATAGATTGTCCATTAGTGAGATCATTGGGGAAATTACATAAATATAAGAGTTAATTATATATATTACAATTAATTTACGGATTACAAATTGTGCAACTTACAACTTAAAGCTAAAAAGGAGGAGATTATTGCTATAAATAAAAGGCTAAAAATAAAGAGATTTCTATGTTAGTGATTCTAGTATTAAATGCATATCAAAACACAATACTCCTAATTGCTTACAAAAAAAAATCCAACACAATCTACTATAAAGTTAATTCATAAAAAGGTATATAATTTTTTAATAAGTATATATATATTAATCTATCTATATATTATATATTATACTGTTGTATACCATATATGTTATTACAGAGTACAATTAACTGACACGTATAATAAATAATAATAATACTATATATTGTATATAATATACAATTTAAATATAATAATTCTACTATTACAGCCACAAATATTTTATTACCATCTTTTCAATTACACTTACCAATTTGAATATACCATATATATATGGTATTATTATATTATATATTGTATACAAACTCAAATATACTAATTCCTACTATTATACCCATACATATTTTTTTACCATCTTTTCAATTACACTTTCCAATTTGAAATCTATCATATACGTGATATTATTATATTATATATAATATACAAATTTAAATATATTAATTCCTACTATTATATCTACAAATATATTATTATCATCTTTTCAATTATACTCACCAGTTTGAATATTACCGTAAACATTTTTAATATTTTTGCCCTTAGAAACAAATTGTGTAAAAAAGTGGTAGCTCATGCTTAGAAATAATTATTTTTACAAATATGAAAAACTGAGGAGTATTGCAGATCAACTTAATCCAACACTCATCTTTTTAAAATAAGCACATTTGAATAAAAATAAGAACTTTTGACAAACAGGCTATTGAATGTGTATTGTTGGGTCCTGGGGTATACTATGGAACAATATAAATAAACTAAAAGTAAAACTAAATCGAATGTCAATACAGTTTGCAAATGTCAGCGATAATGTCATCCGTCACAACTGACAACACTTCGATAAAACAGAAAACCTTTAAGAGTAAATGCAGCGGAAAAATAAAGAACACATAAGTTTAATATTTACATAGGTTAAATAATCAATATAACCTATGACGGTCAATGACCGAAAGTATTGTATATATTTATATACAATTGAATGAATTCCTTCTTTTACAATATTACAAAATAATACAAAAGGAATTAAAAAGTTGAAGACACATATGACTTCTGCTTGAAAAATCTACCTAAATAGACATAAACAACATCTCATTACAATTGCTTCAATAAGAACAAATCTAGAATCTGGGCAGCAATTATAATGTTGGACATAATGTTGTCGACACACTCAGGAAACACTTGTGATCCAGCTTTCTGACGAATATATCGGAGAGCTCTCTTGATATTTTTTCTAACTTTTTCTGGATATCGATTCACTGAAGCAGTATCTTTATTTATAGTAGAGAGTCTTTCTTGAAAAACTCATTGAATCGTTGTAGAGGTTGAGGGAAAGGTGGGCAACCGATAAGGTTTGTTGGAGAAGATCATGGAGCAAATCCCTCTAACTTCTTGGACTTGTTCCCCAAGCTTAGCAACATCTTTGACTTGTTCTTCCCACGTTTTTCATCAGCTCTTAATCACCTTGCCAAGTCACTTTACCATCGTGGTAAAGATCCTACGAAATTTGCTTCAGTTTCGTGAAGTAAGGAAAAACTGTTTTACAGAATGTTGGTGTGGAAATATTAAAGAGGTGCACAAGAGCACCATGAGAAGAGGTGTACTAATATTATTATGTTAGAGTTTGTTATGGTGGTTGAGTTAGTTGGTTAATTTTGTTAGATTTGATTATGTAGTTAGTAGATATTTTGGTGTATTGTATTGTGTATATAAACAACTCTTGTGGAGCATTGTAAATATCGAAACATATACATGAAAATCGCTCTTCTCGAGCACCAAAATTTTTGTCTTCTTTGCCTTATTTCCCATGGAAGATTAGCCTTTCTTGGATTCTAGGATACGCGCACGAACTCAACATGGTATCAAAGCCATCACATGGCGTAGATCGAGATGGATCCTGAGAATTTTAAAGGGAACCTGCTATTTCTAAGGAGGCTAACATAGTGACAAAGGGAAGTCTGCAGCTTGAAGAAACTGAACAAGGAAATGAAGCTCAAAGTTACCAACATTTACAGAATTTGCAGTTTGAAAAATATCATGGAACAATATCAATGCCTCAATCACAGGTGTACAACCATCAACAGGGATCACATTTTGGATCTGGATACAACACATATCAGCATCAATAAGACACATACATGAATGCTGGTCAGTTTACCCCCAGCCAACACAACCAACTTTTCAACATGCTTAACAATAAAGAAACAAGTGGAAAAACCAATACTAAGGCAAACTGATCGGTGTATTTTATATACACCTTTTGAGTCTGTTTTAGTTAGTCTTTTGTCCCATTTTGCACATATAAGTATCATATTAGGATAGTTTTTCTTTCTTTTGAGTCAAAGTGGTTAAAATGGCCAAATGGCGGAAAAGGAGCAAAAAGAGGGCAAAAGAGGAGATGCGAAAGCAGAGAAAGTGGCGACAAGGCTAAAATCGGACAGTAGCGGCCTCCTGCAGTAAATGCGGGCGCGGCGCCCATCATTGAGAGAAGGTGCGAAGATCCGGTGCGGCGCCAAAGCGAACGGCGCCCACTATCGAGAGCGAAGATGCGGCCGCGGCTACCGACAACCAAGCGAGGCGCGGCGCTAAACATCCGAAGCCACAAGGATTGCAGCGCGCGCGCTCGACAGCGAATATCGGGCTGGCGCCAAAACACCGACGGATTGCGAACTTCCGGCCGCGCTACATGCAGGCGGCGCGACAGCAAAAAAATAGGTTTTTAGGCGGATTTTGGGCACGCTGCATGGAAAAGTTGAGGCGGTTTCAGCCTATAAAAGGAGAACCCTAGGCGGTTTTGAGGTTCCCTTCTGCACAACACAAGATTTTTGCTTGGATATTGGGCACCATTAGTTTAGTAATTTCTTTTCCGTTTCTTGTTCTTTATTTCGGTTTGCATGATGAACATGGAATTAGTTCTTGTCATGTCAATGGCTAGAACTAATTCTCTTATAGAACTTTCTATGTTGAATTTCTTGAAACTTATGTTATAAATTAATGCATGCTTATGGTTATTTTTCTTATTGAGAGATCTATCCGATAATTGAGTTGAATTCTTGGTAATTAATTGTGACTAATTATCACTATATGATTTCTAATCAGTTACGAAAAGGGGGATTGTGAATATCTTTGTAAGTTGGGTAGACATTCTTGGATTGGGGATGAAAATACCTCAATTATTTATGTAAGCGTTGATGAGGCTTAACAACCCTAATTTTGCGCGTCGCGTGATCCAACTAGGTTTTTGTTCTTAATCCTCCTATAAAGTTATCCTTATCAGAAAGGTAGGTAAGGTGCGATCTTTGAGGTTGAGTGTTTATATAACCCTAACGGGAGTATAAAGCGATTTCAGTAAACTGCTTTCTCCAAAAGAAGAATACCATCAGTTAATGCATTAGTAAGTAGCATAAGCGGATAGTAAGGATACATGGAAGCCCTATTCCCATCACATCTGAAGTAAATCTTTATATTTTACATAGTTTTCATAATTCTTAGTTATAAACAACCAAATCAATTATCAATTCGCCAAATAGATACTAGAAAATAGATAGTTGGTACTTGAACCCTAATCCCAGAGGACGATATTCGGTCTTATCAAAGACTATACTACTTGTCACGATAACGTGCACTTGCGTTTAAAGTGTGTGCATCTTACCGCGCATCACAAACATGGCAGGTCTATCTAATTTTAATACAAAGGAAGTGTTAAAATGGATTGTGGATACATGTGCAACCAATCACATAATTGGTAACCAGATACAAAATAAAAATATGATAGAAGATGCAGGAAATGTGCCACAAGAGATTCAGCCAAATAACACACACTGGTGACTACTATATGGGATAAGGTGATGTCCTTAAGAATGTTTTGTGTGAGCCAACATTCAAGTTTAATCTGATGTTTGTTTCTAAGGTGACAAAAGAATTGAATTATAGTGTTACATTCTTTCTCAAATGTTGTGTATTTCAGGATCTCTCACCTGGGAAGGTGAGAGTTGTTGACACTCAATTTTGACCCGAATTTTCCAAATTTTACAATAAAAGGGCGCCCAATCTTTATTTTATTTTCAGTTTTTATTTCAATTTAAACTCAATTTTATTTTAATTTTCAACCCCAAAACACCCCCGAAATTAAGCTCATCTTCTCCAAGCCCATTTATATTTTATTGACCCATTCCGTGAGCCCAACTGCCAATTTTCAAATTTCAAAGCCCAAATCCACAACCCCAAAACCTAAACCTAAACCTAATACCCTCTATAAAAACAACACCATCAACCCTAAATTGGGTCCCCTCTCTTTCACTGCACAAAAAGGGCAGCCGCCACACATTGGAAGATATTTCCACTTTCATTTTTGTTCTCTCTCTCACACACGCCTGCCGACCACCCCGTCGCCGGAGAGACCCAATCCGGCGAACCCAAACCACACCACCCTCACACTCGACGATCGTGGTGGATACCACTATATTCGTCGGTACTTCGACGCCGACTGCTGAGCACTTTACAGAGTTTGAAGCTTCTCATAAGAACCTTACCAGAACGCAGGTATACGTACGAGTGCAGATAGCTATTCTGAATGTTACAAGCTTTGGGTTTGGTTTAGCCTTCCCCGATAGCCTGCCATGCCTAAGGTACTATAAACCTTTTGATCTTGCTGCGACATTGGAAATGGAAGATAGTAGCCCCTTTGCTTCCTTGTCTTTCAAAAATGAGATCTAACATGATTAAGATTCCTTAAGTTTATTTTTCCTCCAAAATACTTGGCCAAAAAAGAATTTATCCGTCGATCTGGAGGCCTCCATGGTAAGCGAGACGAAATATGTGGGTGAGGAGGAAAGTGAAAAGATTAGACGAGAATGCATAGTATCGTTCACCGGGAGGTGTGTCGACCGCAGCCGAAGCGATATTGGTTTCTCATATCTTAGTATCATTGGCATAACACTAGCTGAGCCCACACTATATAAACATATATCTTTTACATACATATATATACATACGTTGTGTTTATTTGATAATTTATTTTATTATTTACTAATTCTTTTACTAAGTGTCTTTTGCATGTACCCGGAGGCACATCCCAAATTAAAGTCTGTGCAGAAAAATAAAATAAAAGTGAAATACCGCTAAGTTCTCTTCACTCCCTCTTTATATGATTATTTGCTTTCATTACAATCTTGTTAAATATATATATATTTTAAATGTTTGCATGTCTAGTTTTAAATAGTTTCTTAGTTAGAACACCCTTAGAATTGCATAATACATTTAGCAAAATAATACCAACCTAAGTTTGAACGGACAATCGTAAGTTAGCGGATCTTAGAGGATGTCTAACCCCATCCATTTAGGATAATAAAGAACTCTTACCTAGAATCTCACATAGTTTCGCAGACCATCAAATGAAGATCATTTGTATCATGTTTATTCTATTTAGAAGTGTCCTAATTCACTAGACTAATTAGGTGACGACTCCTTAAAAATACAATTCAAGAATCACAATACGTAGTACTCCCGTTTCGACCACGGTTTAATAGGGGTGTTACAGCATGGCGACTCCGCTGGGGATTATTAGGTTCTTAACCATAACAAACTTAGGTTAATTACTGTGCTTTAGTTTTTCTTTATTTGCTTAAATTGCTTTTTTTTTTGTGTTTTTACACTTATTTGCTTTTATTTTTACCTTTTGCCTAAACTGTTCTTCTTTACATATGAATATTTGCATGTTGTTTAATTGCTATATGTTAATGCTTTTCCTAAACTGTCATTCCGCTCATATTTCTTCCCTTACGTAAAATTCACACTATCACACACTACACGCGAGGTGCGCTTTGTGCATCAGCAAACTTCTTTCATAAAACTCAAATTTAAGAGAGTTGACAATATACGTGGAGTGTCCGATCCAACCGGTGGTCGCGTAGCCTTCTCACTCGAGTTTTCCGCTCGGGAACCTTGCGTCTAGTAAGCCAAATCTTAGAAAACTTAAGATAGAGCTATACCACCCTTTATTTTTAAGTCATGCGTGCATTTACCTTAGGTGGGTCGATCCTTGACATCATCTCCACAATTAAGAAAAAACACCAAACCTTATCAGCGGGTTTCCAACGACCAACCAGCATACTACGTGTAGCGTGATAATGATAGATGGATCCAAGCCTAATCATGACATGCGAAAATTAGAAAAAGTGCACCGTCATTTGGTCGCCATTTCCAACCAAACACTACAATTTAACAGCTTGGACCTATCAATTATAATCTCGTATATTTGGCGTTTAGACTCAACTCTGGCATTAAAAGAGGTACCAAACATTCTAAGACACGCATTTGATATCTATATAGTCTGTTTGCTATTGTAATGTTTGTTGCTTTCAGCTGTGTGCACTTTAGCACAGTATTTTGCTACTTCAACTTTGTGCATGCGCTTAGCATTGATTACGAGCTATACTAGTTTGGTTTTCTGGGGCTGTGTTATTCGTTGCGTTATCAGCGCGATACACGAAAAGCCCATATCCCAAACAACGATTTTCTCAAAATTTTGTCACACTTCGGAACTACGTGTGACCTGATTCCCATGAAGGGATACGTAGGCGGCCATTTCGGCATCGGTCCCACCTTTTAGAAAAATCCTAATTTTCCATCTCTTAAGAATCTCCTTATTCTCCATCACCGGTGAACTATGGGTTAACCTGGTTCCTTTGGCAAAATACGTGGGCGACCATGTCGGCTTTGGTCCCACATTTCAAAGTCTAATAGTCGAACCTAACTTCAACTGGGGCTATACTCCTGGACTATATATCTACTTGATCTCTATGGCGAGATACATAGGTGGTCACATCGGACTCAGTCCAACTCTTTCTAAAATCTTTCACCCTTACTCTACCGGTTACAAAGCACATTTCATCCAATCTCTGTGATAGGATAGTTCGGTATTCCATATCAAATTCGGTCTCGTCCATTCGACATCCACTTATGTCAAAACTAGGGCTGCTTTTAAAAGCTTCACTGCAAGAAGAGGTCGTCAATACCGAAGAGCATATTATCGACTACGCTCTCGTAGCCAAATACTTAAAACAGACAAAGGTTACAAGTCCAAACAGATCGGGCATGCGAGTGGTCAGAGTTAAAGCTACAAAGTCCGCACAAATCAGCAACCCCTTTCAAATCTCACAAATTTTCTTTTGAGTACAGGTAACAGGGGCTGGAAAGTTGGAAACGTTGAACGAGATTTTCGCATAGCAACTCGGCTCACAGGGTCACATTCTTATCTTCATTCATTCATTCGTTTTTGCATATCTATATATCCCTGCACTAATTACTTCATCTATCTTTGATTTTGTAGGAAGTTCCGCATAGCAGCTCAGTCCACGAGGCCACAATCGCATGCGTCTATTAAGACACCATTTCGGCTTACAGGGCCGCATTCTCACCTCATCTCTCAATCACGTTATGGCACTACCCTAATTTATCTGGTTTATATATTGCAGGTAATTTAAGCATAAGTAGCCCGGCCTAATGAGTTCAAATCACTCTTATTACGTCCACACAACGACGTTCCTTTATTGCGTCCATACAACGACGTTCATCTTATTACATCCATACAACGACGTTCATCTTATTGCGTCCATATAACGATGTTCATCTTAATACGTCTATTCAACGACGTCCTATCATGTCTATTCAACGACGTCCTATCATGTCTATTCAATGACGTCCTATCATGTCTATTCAACGACATTCATCTTATTACATCCGCACAACGACGTTTCTTTATTGCGTTCATACAAAGACGTTCATCTTATTGCGTTCATACAATGACGTTCATCTTATTACGTCTATTCAACGACGTCCTATCATGTCTATTCAACGACATTCATCTTATTACGTCCGCATAACGACGTTTCTTTATTGTGTCCATACAACGACATTTCTTTATTGCGTCCATACAATGACGTTCATCTTATTACGTCTATTCAACGATGTCCTATCATGTATTTCAACGATATTCATCTTATTACGTCCGCACAACGACGTTTCTTTAATGCGTCCATACAACGACGTTCATCTTATTACGTCCATACAACGATGTTCATCTTAATCGTCTACCAGCGGCGTCTATCGTATCTATTCAACGATATTCATCTTATTACATCCGCACAACGATGTTCCTTTATTGCGTCCATACAACGACGTTCATCTTATTGGGTCCATACAATGACGCTTCTCTTATTACGTCTATTCAACGACGTTCATCTTATTACGTCCACACAATGACGTCATTTTATTATGTCTATCAACGACGTCTTCTTATTATGGCCACACAATGACGTCCTCTTATTACGTCTATCAACGACGTCTTCTTATTATAGCTGCACAATGACATTAGCTCAATTACGTCTATCAGCGATGCTCTCTTTTATTACGTTTATTCAACGACGTTCATCTTATTACGTCCACTCGATGATGTCCTCCTATTACGGTTATTAATAATGTCCTCTTATATACAATAACATCTACATAACGTATATGCAATGACATTATTAAATTATGCCTGAGCATCGATATCATCTGCATCAATGTCTGAGCATCGGCATTATTTAAATCACGTCTGAGCACCGACATTATTTAAGTCAAACGCTTGAGCACCGGCGTCATCTGCATCAATGCCTAAGCACCGACGTCATCTGCATCAATGTCTGAGCACCGACATCATCTACATCAATGCATGAGCACCGACATCATTTAAATCACGCCTGAGCACCGGCGTTATTTAAGTCAATGTCTGAGCACCGACATCATCTAAATCGCGCTGAGCACTGCGTTATTTAAGTCAACGCTGAGCACCGATTTCATCTGCGTTAATACACGAGCGGCGTCATGCGTGATCGATGTTTGAACACCGATATCATCTAAATCATATCTGAGCACCGGCGTTATTTAAGTCAACGCCTGAGCACCGTCATCTATCAATGGCGAGCACCGCGTCATCTAAGTGCGGCTGAGCATCGGCATTATTTAAGTCAACGTCTGAGCACCGACGTCATCTGCATCAATTCTTGAGCACCGGCATCATCTGCATCAATTCCTGAGCACTGACATCATCTTCATCCATGCCTGAGCATCGACATCATCTAAGTCAACGCCTGAGCACCGGCGTCGCATGACGCTGAGCACCGGCGTCGTATGCATGATGCTGAGCACCGGTCGTATCATAACGCCTGAGCACCGACGTCATTCACGTCGCATCTATGCAAGAACATCATCCATGTCATGAAAGTTATATTTTTTATATGCCGATTTGTTATTTGCACGCAAACGTTTTTCTTAGTCTTAGCGTGCATGAGCTAAACCAGCAAAGCGTCAACACAATGACGTCACCAACATCTTAATCATTCATCTGCAACTACGACATCTTCAGCACATGATGTCTACACAAGACGATATTCCTACTCCACAGGATCACATTTCTTATATTCATGTTTTATCATATTTTTATCGTCTTAACAATTATGCACTAATTTTTCTTAAAGTTTTAGCCTACAGGTTCCTCAATTTACAGGAGCACTTGCAGCACGTCTGTGCAAGGACAACATCTCCGCATTCAGGATGTTTGTACGAGGATGACATCTCTACATTTGCAGCATCCAACATATCACACAGATACCTTAATTTATCAGAACATGAGCACAACATGAAACTATCTCATCTAGCCTCCCACATCACCTATGGCCCTGGTGTCATCAAATTCTACACTAAGACAACACCTTTTGAACTTGTATCAATCTTGCTTCTTAGCATCGCAATTCCTTTCCTTCGGGACTCCTTTCGCTCTTATGCATCTTCTATTCTTCTGATCGGGCCAAAATTGATTACAAGTCAACGTGTTTTCCCAAACACTCTTCCATCATATTTGGTCAAACAGGGGCTGCTGTTGACACTCAATTTTGACCCGAATTTTCCAAATTTTGCAATAAAAGGGCGCTCAATCTTTATTTTTATTTTCAGTTTTTATTTCAATTTAAACCCAATTTTATTTTAATTTTCAACCCCAAAACACCCCCGAAATTAAGCTCATATTCTTCAAGCTCAATTATATTTTATTGACACATTCCATGAGCCCAACTGCCCATTTTCAGATTTCAAAACCCAAATCCACAACCCCAAAACCTAAACCTAAACCTAATACCCTCTATAAAAACAGCACCATCAACCCTAAATTGGGTCCCCTCTTTCATCGCACAAAAAGCGTGCATGCCACACACCTTGGAAGATATTCCCACTTTCATTTTTGTTCTCTCTCTCACACACGTCTGCAGACCACCCCGTCGCCGGCGAGACCCAATCCGGCGAACCTAAACCACACCACCCTCACACTCGACAATCGTGGTGGATACCACTATATTCGCCGGTACTTCGACGCCGACTGCTGAGCACTTTACAGAGTTTGAAGCTTCTCATAAGAACCTTACCAGAACGCAGGTATACGTATGAGTGCAGACATCTATTCTGAATGTTACAAGCTTTGGGTTTGGTTTAGCCTTCCCCGATAGCTTGCCATGCCTAAGGTTCTAGAAACGCTTTGATCTTGCGGCATTGGAAATGGAAGATAGTAGCCCCTTTGCTTCCTTGTCTTTCAAAAATGAGATCTAACCTGATAAGAGTCCTTAAGTTTATTTTCCCTCTAAAAAACTTGGCCAAAGAAGGATTTATCCGTCGATCTGGAGGCCTCCATGATAAGCGAGAGGGAATATGTGGGTGAGGAGGAAAGTGAAAAGATTAGACGAGAATGCATAGTATCGTTCACCGGGAGGTGAGTCAACCGCATCCAAAGCGATATTGGCTTCTCATGTCTTAGTATCCTTGGCATAACACTAGCTGAGCCCACACTATATAAAAATATATCTTTTACATATATATATATATATATATATATATATATATATATATATATATATATATATATATATATACATATACATACGTTGTGTTTATTTGATAAATTATTTTATTATTTACTAATTCTTTTACTAAGTGTCTTTTATGTAGGCACGTCCCAAAGTTAAAGCACATGCGTAAAAATAAAATAAGCGAAATCAGCTAAGTTCTCTTCACTCCCTCTTTATATGATTATTTACTTTCATTACAATCTTGTTAAATATATATCTATTTTAAATGTTTGCATGTCTTGTTTTAAATAGTTTCTTAATTAGAACACCCTTAGAATTGCATAATACATTTAGCACAATAATACCAACCTAAGTTTGAACGGACAACCGTAAGTTAGCGGATCTCACGACCTTTTGACGATTACTAATCTAAATGGTCGCTTAGAAGATCATAACCCTTCCCTTTAGGATAATAAAGAACACACCTAGAATCTCACATAGTTTATGGACCATCAAATGGAGCTCATTTGTAGCATGTTTATGCTATTTAGAACTGTCCTAATTCACTAGACTAATTAGGTGGCGACTCCTTAAAAATACAATTCAGGAATCACCATACGTAGTACTCCCGTTTCGACCACGGTGTAATAGGGGTGTTACAAGAGTGATTGGTAATGAGGAAAAAGGTGGTACATATTGTGTCTAGACATATTAAATAAAGCATGAGATATGGCTAAGTGCTTGGCAGCAACTCAACAGATTGATGCAGTCATATGGCATCACATGCTGTGTCATGTGCATATGCATGTTCTGAAGAAGATCCCATGTTTCAAGAGTGATAATTCTTTTGATTTGAATAATTGTGAAGTATGTCCTTTAGCTAGATAAACTAGAAAGCCTTTTCCTACCAGTGTCAGTAGAAAACAAGACCATTCCAATTGTTACATATGGATGTATGGTGACCTTACAAGGTTGAAACATATAATGGAATGAGGTATTTTCTAACTATAGTGGATGACTATTCTAGTTGGACTTGAATTTTCTTAATGAGACTAAAATAATATGTAGTCACACTGCTTAGAAATTTCTTTACTGAAGTGCATACTCAGTTTGACATGAAGATTAAGACAGTAAGGTTAGACAGTGGAACATAGTTCTTTAATCACAATTGTAAGGAGTTGTTTCAACTGCATGGTGTAGTACACGAGAGTTCCTGTCCACATACACCACAACAAAATGGTGTTGTGGAAAGGAAACACATGCACATACTTGAAACAACTAGAGCAATAAAAGTTCAAGCTAATCTGCCAGACAGGTTTTGGGGCTTCTGCATGGAAGGTGTTGTGTATGTAATGAATATAATACATTCTTCTATCATAGGGAACAAAACCCCTCATGAACTATTATATAATAAAATACTATCACTTTTTCATCTAAGAGTAATAGGATGCTTGTGTTTTGCTACTACTCTGATCAGGCAGGACATGTTTGGTCATAGAGCTGTGAGAACCATTTTTCTTGGATATGGTTCTACGTAGAAAGGATACAAGCTATATGATATGGAGAATAATTTTTTTTAAGAGCAGGGATGTAGTGTTCATGGAGATAATTTTTCCTTTCAAGAATGATGCAAATGATGGATTTGGGCTTATGGGATCACATGAGCACTTCAGTTTTGATGATCTGGTTTATCCACAAAACATAGGAGTTGTATGCAGCAATCCTGACATGAAAAATACACATGACAGCTCAGAAAATTAGAATGTCCTATCGACTAGATTGTCGACAATGACTGCAGAATTACTCAATGAGACATCAACATCATATGACACTGATGTTAGAAGATCTACAAGTACCAGTAGACCCCCTATATAGCACAAAGACTATGTTACTAAGCATGGTTCAGACAACTATTTGTATTCCATATCAGATGGTTTAGGCTACACAAGACTATCATCCATATATCAGAATTTTGTAGCACAAGTTTGAGACATCAACCGTATAGCTATTCATTGGCAACAA